>CM030368.1:193530673-194115856 GCA_017893485.1 Hemerocallis citrina | reverse complement strand
CCCCCCCCCCCCCCCCCCCCCCCCCCCCCCCCCCCCCCCCCCCCCCCCCCCCCCCCCCCCCCCCCCCCCCGGCTAGTATTCTTGTGCTAATTATTTTCTCCAAGCCTATAGTCTAAAATAAAATTATCTAGTAGTTAGTAAGTGAGTAAAAGATTGAGAGAATTGTGTGGGATTGTGCTTGCATCAACAAGAAGAGGAAGGCCGGCATAGGAGTGCTCGGGTTTGGCTTTTGGTGTGCTCGGGTTTGGCTTGTGCGCGCGCATCAAGGAGGAGGAGCATTCGTTTGCAAGGACATTCGTTTAGGAGATTGCTAATTGTACTTTTCTTCAATAAGGTGGGTAAATTTGCTATATTTCTAAATAGAAATGCATGCTAGATTTGAATGAAAAATGATGCATGAAAAAGATTAATAAGAGTACACATTTAATTAGAAAATTGATCTATAAATTGATTGGAATGTGGATGTGCAATTGTATGTGGTTTTATTAGTAAAAGTCTAAATTTTGTGTGAAATGATTATAGCCATGGATTGTTGAAGAAAGTTTATTATCTACACCATGAATTATAGACACAAAAGTTAGTAGATTAACAATGCTACTTTATGTGTTTAAATGAATTTTTGTGTTGTATTGAAATGAATGAATTAAAATATAGATTTTGTATGTTTGGTAAATGATTGAAAACAGGGGATTAATATGAAGTTGCTAATAAAGAGATTAGTGATATCAATTGTTAAGGAATGGCAAAAAAAAAAAAAAGGAAATGTGGTAGTGATAATTTAGAATTCGAATTAATTGTATGAAAAATATGTTTTAATTGTTAAAAAAATTATTTTCTATATACTGGAATATTTTTTATGATGATGTTAGTCAATCTGGAAATTTACAGTAATTTTTATAAAAGCAAAGTGAAATGAGGACTAGTTGAACATCGAAATGTTTTAATAACAGAGAGGATTGGTTTAAGTGAACTTAGAGTTGTACCATTGACAACCCGAGCGCATAGCTCAAGTGGTTGGGACGGCTCTGTTTGCTACAGTGGGTTTTCGGAGCCCAGGTTGCTGGTTCGAATCCCTGTGGCACCATACTTTTGTTTCCTTTTAAAAAATTATAAAACTGCAGCCGAGAGCATTTAATGCTCTCCGCTTTCTTTCATACAGATGGCACAAATGGCCTAGTGGTCTGCGTTGTGGCTTGTTTCCCTCTGGTCGTGGGTTCGAAATCCAGTCTCGGCCTGGTCTTTAATTTGAGAAAAAAACATTTTTTTGGGTGTTTTTGTTAGTAAAAAATGATGAAAAAAAATATGGTTATTATCTTAAAAATATGTGGGGTTTATGAAAAATAATTTGAGGATTATTTGCATGAAGTGGAGTATGTTTAGAGAATAAAAGTATAATTTAGAACGATAAGTTCTACACTTGCATTTTTATAAAGTGTACTTTGCAGATAGACCTAAAATAAAATACTAGAAAAGAAGTGAAATAAAGATAGAAATTATATTTTGTGAAGTGATGTGAATTGTTCTCAACGGAGAATAGTGCGACAAATTATGAAGTGTAAATGTCCTTCTTTGATTGAATAATTAGTGATGTGGGCTTTAATATTATTTCATGAGTTACATGATGAATAGTTGAATTTAATGTATAATTATGGACTATTGAACAATTTAGAAATCATGATTGGAAAAGAGAAATACTTTTGAGTATGATAACTCAACATGTGAACTTATGAGTTGGAAACACTCAACTTTAGAAATTGTGAATTGGAATTGAAACAAAAGAGTAGCTAAGTCTCCCCCGGCATTTGGAAAGAAATGAAATGAAATTTAAAATTAAAGACCAAGGTTGGTCATGTTTGAATGAATGAATAAGTCCGGTTTAGTGGAGAGGCTAACTCTAGAGCTTTGATTTTGTTCATGATTCTGATAAAAACTAATGATTAGTACATAGTGGAGTCGTGATGAAAGTAGGAAAAAACATGAGTATGAGGGTCATTGGATTGGTGGCATAAGAGTATTCACAGGCTGTCTTCACGATGCGTCGTGACATGACGTGGATACTGCTCCAGAGTACCGTCCCGGTGGCGACGCTTGTGGGATGTTTGGTGACTGCAAGAGGATCGTGTGCCATGAAGGAGGCTGAATTGCCACAGGCTGTCTTCACGATGCGTCGTGACATGACATGGGATTCCCCTCCAGGTTTTCTGTACACGTGCTTGTACTCATAGATAATCTAGGATACCTACCGTAATTACAGTAGTAGATTAAGTCATGGCGGGGGATTGAACCCTACAAAATGAAGAACGATTAAGGGCTTGCCCTCGGACCTATGTAGTATGGGATGCATAGAATCCGAACAAGTGTGCATTAGTGTCATGTAACATAAATAACTGCATTAAGGACTAAGTGCACAATCACAACACTACATCAACAGGGTAGTCCCTTTAGTTTGATATGTGACAAGTTTGTATTTGCTAAATATGGAAAATTAGTTATACTATTTTCCGCATAGAGAGGATGGCCGTGTATGATGTTCGTCGGTTGAATAAACTGACGTACCCACAATTTTATATGCAGGTAAGTGACATGATAAAGATTAAAGAGGAACAGATACTTAACGATTATTCAAGTTGTTGTACATTTATTTAAATGTCATAATTCTACTTTCGCTGTGCAATGTAAAGTGTAATGTTTTACTTGTAACTCTGATGTAAAGTGAAAAGTTTTAATTTCCTTGTAAAATTGTACTAAATGAAGTGGAAAGATCCTGTAGAACTCTCGAATTCAGTTGTATTTGGGATTCGGGGCGTTACACTTCTTTTGCTTCTTTGTCTCCTCCTCTTCTTCTCCAACTTCAAGTAATCAGTGCCTACGTATATTTGAGGCCACAATTCCTAACAATCTCCCACTTGGACCAAATACACAACGCTTCAAAGTTATTACAATCTTCTGTCGCATTATCTCTGCCAATCTCCCACTTTCATGGAAGATCAAGTACTCCCCATTCTCATGAAGAGCACCTCTGCCACTCCACCATGTGGAGTGCAACAACCACCCCTCATCGCCTCATGAAGGATGTCACTACAACATATAGGGCTTTCTACAGCGGATTTATTATAGCATTTAAGCGTTAATGCTGTTGAAAGTGATCAATAATAGCATTCATGAAGAAAATGCTGTCTTTATTTTATTTTGAAATTTACTCTTTGCTACGACAGCGTTTTTGAAATGCTGTAGTTTTAACAGCGTTTTAGAATTGCTATTATATTAGTAAATAAACTGAATAGATAGGGGTAGAAAAGAAAATTCTAACTAAAAAAATCCAAAACTATCTATCTCCTCAGCTCCTCCCCCCGATCCAGATAAAAAATCCCTCTCCTCCGCAAACCCTATTCCAAATCCAAAACCCTATCTTCCCCGTCGCCCAATCCTTCTCCCCCGCCAGATCTCGTCAACCGCTTTTTTCTCTCGCCACTGCGCCGGGCTCTCTTCCCTGTTGCCCTATCCTTTTCCTTCCCGCCAGATCGAGCCGACCGCTTCCTCTTCCTCTCGTGCCGTCGACCCCTATGCCGTCGATTTGGGGTAACAATGAATTCATTGACTTATTCAATAACTTTTACATGTATATTGTGATATTACATTTTATGATGGTTTTTATTAGGATTACAAGGAACTAGTGAAAATTATAGAAAGAGTTGTTTATTGTGCTATTACTTTAATAACATATGATTCATATGTTAGTATAATATGATTCATATGTTATTAAAGTCATCAACTTAAAGGAGCTAGATGATCCAATTTAGAACCTTTAAGCCAAAGTGTAGCAATCCTGGTAGAATTCTATCTCACCAAAGTATTCCAGTGTCACAGACTTGATACTTGTAGTAGAGGCGATTCTTGGTTTTATAAATAATAACTTTGCTTTTGTAGTGTTGTTCTTTATCCACCATAGAAGCTATAAGTTTAGACCCCAAAAAACATAGACTTATCTTAAAGTTTTGCGGCAACATATACTCTAGTGCAGGTAGGATCTTAATAATTCATCAAGATGCATGTGCAGGAAGAATCACACAACGAATGACATTAACATATCACCGGGAGGCAAGCTCCCCGTATGCTTAAAACAGAGAAGACTGCCCTAAAAGAGATGAACAAAGTCCAGTCCATTTATAAATTACATTTCACTTTAAACGTAGTACTATTATTCTCATTTTTGAAGAACAAAAAGAACGTCAAGTTCAACAAGATTATGGAGTGTCAACTTTTATTTTTTGGTAGTTCAATGATTTTTTTAAATCTATTTAAAGGTGTGTGGGGGTAGAGGGGGGGAGGGGGGGGGGGGGGGGGGGGTTATATCTGTCCCTTTCAGCCAAAGGCCAAGCCTATAAACAGATACGACCTACACTCAAATAAAGAGGTTATTGTGTGGCAAGATGGGTTAATCTCAGTGCTGAATAGTCAGCAAAGAAGGGTCGCGAATCTCTGCGAGTTTGTTATGTTCTTGTTTTTCATTAATCCTGACCCTGGTCTCCTTCTCAACCTTGATAAGGAAACTCTAAAAGTAGTATTAACTTGTTAAAGTGAAGAAGAAGACTGTATGTATTTAGAATTCCCGTTAGAGAATTATTATTATTAAGAGTTCTGAACGAATTTATTTGAAGTTGTGTTCATCTTTGTGAAGCTTTTTAGTTGATTCTGAACAAATAACAATATTAAGAAGCATGATCATGTAATTCTATTTTTCGTTGTAAAATATACATGCATTATTACTTGGGATTTCAGTTAGTTGTATTTTTATCTCTTTATCTTAGCTATATGGAGTTATAGGAGTTGTGTATACGCTTGCTACTTATTTATTTCTTTTTCATAGTTTTTCTTGAAAATTATTATTGATGTACATAAGCGATGGATAAAAAAATTGTCTTATAATCTTGTTTGTCTAGCGTGACCCTTATGATTCACCCCTTGTTTAAGCTTTGAAGTTTGAACATTTTGTTGTGTAATTTATTCATTCTTTTTTGTAGATGCTTTTGAAGAAAAGCTTGCTATCAAGAAGTCTGGAGATGTATATGTTTCTGCTACACATGTAGATCTAAAGTAAGACACGATGAATTGAAGATGTAATCAACAGCACCTTTATTTTCCCAAGGTTTCAAGAAATACAAGGTATCTTAAGTATATCATACAATAAGAATATGAAGAGGAATATATAGAAATATGCTAGTTTATGATTATTGTGACTTTAGATTGTACATATATATCTCTTTGATTTAAAATTGAGAATCATCATGAAACCGTCTGCAGTCTACATAAAACTTTTATCCAATAAGAATTGTGTACACTTGATGAGAATGGAAACAACATTGCTTTTTCTAGAAGCATAAGTTGGGTTCACTAAGCTGTAAAATATTACTCCAGAATGTATAACTCTGCCCTGTGGTTCTCAATGAGATCTAGAATTAAATAATATTAGGATTCTAGCTTGAAGTAGGCCTTCCCGGGTTTCCTTGTGCTTCAAACAGTAAGATTTAGACATTTTCTGAAACCATCGGAAACTCCGATATCTTTCTCATATAGAGTCCTTGTTAAGGTCAAACCGTAGGGCTTATCGAAGCTAATCATGATTTTGTGCAAAACTTTTGCTTTTGTTAAAACGAACTGAATGAAGTGAAAAATCTTGATATTCATAAAATTTGGTAACTGGCAGCTATATTTATGTTAGGAGACTTTTTAAGTGTCTCAATATGGAAAAGCATATACAATAAGGACACATGTTTATACATAAGTTTTATAATAAATTGATTGTTATGATTTTGAGGAGTATACTATTGTAGTTTATAACAGTTTTCTGAAGTCTTAAGTAGTGGAAAATACTCATCAGAACCTCTATTTTTTATTGTTCTATTAGAGTATATGAAAGTTGACAGTTTGTTAGAATATTCATAAAGTGGGCTCTTGTGATTGAGGTGAGGCGATGTTGTTGAGGATTACGTAAGTGTTATATACTTTAGATACTTGGATCCTTATAATTGTGATTATCTGAGCAGTATTCCTTATTTCTCCCAAGTGTACATAATCTTGAGTTTTGTCTACGAATGCAGTTAAGCTAAGCATCAGCCGACTTTATATATCTTCTTTTAGCCCTAGGCACAATTATCTTTTGTGAGTTTAAAAACTCCAGTTTTTGTGCAAACGCTCCCCAGCCTAGAGATTTGGCAATTGCTAACCTCATTTAACATGTGCATTTAATCATAAGATTTCTAGCTATGGTATCATCTAATAGAACTTCAGAATATCTACATTGTATGGTTCTATTGGTGGGAGTTTATACACAATAAGAAAGTAGCATTCAAGATTAAATCTTCAGTGTAAGCTACTAATAAGCAGCTTAAACTGAAGATTTCAAGATTGAAACTAGTAAGGACATCAACTCCTTCAACCATATTGTCTCTTACTCATCCACATAAATTAATGGAAAACTGATCTCTGGACTTTGTTAATGCTGATTTCTTGCTTGTGGTTCCACTACAACATAATTTCTTGCATGTTGCTGGGATATTGAGCCTCTGTTTTGGTTAATTAATTTTTCTAATGTTGGTTGTTCAGATTGCAGGATGATAATCAACGTACCTGAAGGACTGACTGCACATTTCAAGCTCTCTAAACTTGTCCTACGTAAGGATATTAAGGTATTACAAATGTTCTTTTTGATATTGTAAGTTTCACTATTAATGAGTTACACCATACTCCTAATATAGTGGGTTGATAAATTTTTTTATTTTTAGTTGATTCGCATGAACACAGATTGAGTTTTTGAATACGAGTTGTTCATCATGACTGAAAGTAGTTCGTCATAGATCAAGTACTAAAGGTAGCTGATCATGAAATAGTTTTTTATTATTATTTAAGTATTTGATAAATCTTGTTTACTGGGTTGACCCAAATTGAGGGAAGTTCTTTGAACAAAGCATAACCTCTCGTAGGATACTTCTCTTTATCGCAATGTTGGGGATGTGCATGCTCATTGGTGATGGCATACTTACTCCTGCAATTTCAGGTTGCCACTTCTGTACTATTTACAATCTTTATTAGTGATTACATGCATTTTGTTTTGGAATAGATGCCCACTCTCATACCATGCTAAGATTTTAAGTCATAAAAACAAACAGAGACTATTGCAGGAGGAAACATGAAACAGTATATACTACTCTCCTAATTCACCTGATATAATGGGACTAAAGTACTGATTTTAAAAAACACCTATAATAATTTTCAACAACTATCAGGTTTCTAAGTTGTTCTTCTCTAACATTACTTATGTATTTTAGTATTATCGGCAATGGATGGACTTCGAGGACCATTCCCCTCATTTAGCAAATGTAAGTGATTTTTCATATTCCCTGTTGTTTATATAAGAAACCAAGTTGTAAAGATGTTAACCGTGTAAAAATGGTTCAGCTGTTGTAGAAGGTGTGTCTGCTGCAATTCTAATTGGTCTATTCCTTCTTCAAAAGTATGGAACTTCACGTGTGAGCTCTCTTTTCCCCAATAATGGGTGCTTGGACTCTCACTACTCCGATGATAGGAGTGTATAGTTTCGTGCGATATTACCCTGGAATATTTAAGGCCATATCACCACATTATATAATAAGCTTCTTTGCAAGAAATGGATGGGAAGGCTGGAAGTTGCTTGGTGGTGCTGTTTTGTGTATAACAGGTATAATTTTTGAAAATTTCACTATTTTGACAGGGCCATCATCTAAATTTATGTTTTCCTATGAACAGGTGCTGAAGCAATGTTTGCACAAACTAACTAGTTCTTAGATATCATCCTTATTTGCACAAACAAGTAGTCATTCATCCTTATTAATCGGTATTTGCAATTTTGTAAACCAAATAACAATGTTTGCAATTTGGTCCCTTAATTTGTTCTTTTTCTTCCTGAAATATTCACGCTGTCTTTCCTGAGCTAGGGAATTTATGTGTATAGCAATTCTGCAACTTAGGCTGAATCATTAATATATATATGTTAGTGGCAGTTTAGTAACATATGTTAGTAGCATGCTCCAACATTAGACACATGAATCTTATGTTTGACTTTTTTTCTTCTACATTTGCAGATTGGAGACGTTGTGGATTCAACGAAGAATGCGAGTTGTGTTGATGTTAGGCACTCAAGAATTTTTTGTCGTCAGTTTTAAGTTTGCGAGTTGTGTTGATGTTAGGCACTCAAGAATTTTTTGTCGTCAGTTTTAAGTTTATTGGATGAACTTTTGTATCAGTTTATTGTGTAGATATTTCTATGTTGCTATGTTTTTATATATTTGTACACAAATTTGCGAAACTTTTATAGTTATAATGGTGTATTGACATTTTCGATAAATCGATTTTTATTTGTATCCGTAGATTTTTTTTTGTATACAGTTAAAACGAAATAGCGTTCCTAAAATGCTGTAAAAAACTACAAATATCAAAACGATAGCATTGCCGAAACACTATAAATTTTATAGCGTTTTAACAAAACGCTATAGAAACTATAGTGTTTGCCGAACGCTATAGAAACTATAGCGTTTTACAAAACGCTATAGAATCTATAGCGTTTCAGAAATGCTATAGAAACTATAGCGTTTTGTAAAACGCTATAGAAACTATAGCGTTTTGTAAAACGCTATAGTTTCTATAGCGTTTGGTCAAAACGCTATAGACTTATTATAGCGGGGCTTTCGATAGCGTTTGTAAAACGCTATCGTAGGTCTACTATAGCATTTTATGAATGCTATCAAATGTCATATTTGTTGTAGTGTGTGCTCCACCAATCGCATAGAGCACGAATACTGGAGAAACAATCTCTCGTATCGGATTCTGTGTTATGAGACTCCCCAACTCGCAAGATCTCCATCAACACCGGACATGGTTCAAAGCCTCTCAATGCACCCTCTGCACTAGAAACCTCCGTGGACGACACCTCCACAAACTTCGCAGACTGTTTAACCCCTACAGTCTCATTTCGGTTACCCTCATCGACATCACCCCACATATCGATACCAGTGCTCTCTATTATACAAGAGCGACTTGAAGCTTCAACTGCAAATTCACAAAGTACCCTCTTCGCAGCAACGTCTTGCCCTCTAAGATCACTTCCATGGCTAGCAGCTCCCACTAAATTAGTAACCTCTCCTCAATAACTGAAAGAACTCGGTTGCACCCCACACTACCTACTACTCGATTCCGGCTGAGAGTCAACTACAGAAGAAATGCCCCTCACGTCTCTAAGCAAATACAACGTTCTCTCATGCTTCCTGTGATAGGGTAAAAATGGTCTGAGGCCTAACCAGGGCCCAATACAATTCTCACTCGAAAAGGTAAAAATAGCTATCTAGCTCGGCCCCGAACCACTTCAGGGTCGGCGCCAAACCTCCTGTTTGCCCTCACAGTACTGGCCTCCTCGTGCCGACGAGCCTTGGTAGTCCTCGGAGTCCGACCCGTGACAGTACCACAGGCCGTCCCCCCTCTCCGGCGAAGCAGAAGGATGACCTGGCGCAGCCTAGGCCCTCCGATTCCCCCCCGAAGCGCAGGAGACCCACGATCAGCCACGTCAACTCCAAATACCGCCAAGAGTTTCGCCACGTCAGCCCTATACCACTCCTGGTATTGCCACGTCCGCCCTAAACCCCCTGGGCCTTCTACCACGTCAGGCCCACGGGCTTTCGGATCCAGACCCGGCCCCCAAGTGGAACCAAACCCGGTTGGGATTCTCTATAAATACTAGACCCACACCCACCTTTTGAGGTAATCAATCTTTTGCCACTTAAACATACCTAGTTATTGCTACCCTCTCACAGAGACTGACTAGAGCGTCGGAGGGTCCGCCACCGGAATAAACCCCGGTGTTTCAGGACCGTCTGCAGGTACACAAGACCTCGGATCCGACCCTTCCGATCCGAGCCCAGCCTTCAACATCTTTCCGAGCTCATCGTAGGCCCCAGAAGGTCAACCGAAGGTCGGTAGACGAGCGGCATTCTCCTTCAATACAAATTGAGTCCGAACTCACACCTGGTGCATCCACACGTCTCCCAGAAATAAACAGCATCAGGTTGGCGCCGTCTGTGGGAATAGCTGCTCCAGAAGCCGATCCGATCCAGACCCTCAAAAGACCTCGACAGCCGAACCCTCATGGCCTTCAAAGGCAAGGGGGCTGCTTCCTCCGTCAACCAACGGGACTCGCCCCCACCCACTGATAAAGCCAGGCCACGCACGTCGAAACACAAGGCTCTCCCTCGGGAGTCCCAAAGGAGCGTCGGCCGGCCAGCCCAGCCCGACCTCCGGGGAATAATCCTCAACCGCAGGATTACCCGCAGCAGGGGAAGGGCCGCTTCCAACCCGGTCCCGAACCGTCCGAGACCGCCGCCCGAGGTACGAAGATCCGCGCTCAGCCGAGTCGGAAGACAACCCTCGGACCAACCAAACCAAGTCGAGGGAGCCCCTGTCACTCATAAGGAGTTCCAAGACTTCCGAAGAGAAATTCTGGGAGCCCTCCGACGGACCCCCAGGGAAGAAACCCCCCATTCCCAAACAGGGTCGGACGCCGAAGCCAGCGCGTCCCACTCTTCAATAATCCAACCTGAGGACGAGGGCGTTCTCCTAAGGCGCCTACAAGGGATGGAGGATCGCCTCGATCACATAAGGGACGGCGGCCAAAGAGCGACTCAGGGGTACAGACCTGTCCGTCCTCCCTTCTCCGCCCCCATCCTCCAAGCGGAAATACCCAGGAATTTCCGACCCCCTCAGTTCGAGACCTACGACGGCGAGGGAGATCCTGCTGATCACATGGGGGGTTTCAAAACCCTCATGATGATTCACAGCGCCTCGGATCCCCTGCTATGCCGAGCCTTCCCTGCCACCCTTCGGGGTCCCGCTCGTGAGTGGTTCTCGAAGCTCGCCCCTGGCTCCGTTTACTCCTTCGACCAACTCGAGGGCAATTTTCTCGCCCACTTCGTCACCAGCCGGAAGACCGAAAGGACTAGCGCCTCGTTACTCGGACTCAAACAGTTAGAGGGGGAATCACTCAGAGTGTTCGTCCGGAGATTTACCGCTGAGGCAAGGTCGGTCTCCTCCCTCGACCCGGGCGTCGCTTCAGCGGCATTCCGACACAACGTCCGTCACGGACAGCTGAAGGCTTCTCTGGCGAAGAAACCCCCCGTCGACTTCCCCGACCTCCTCAGTAGGGTCGAGAAATACATTAGGGCAGAAGAGGCCCTTAACCCCGAAGATGCCAGGGATGCCACCGGGAAGGGAAAGCGGAAGACCGAAGAAGTCGAACCATCAAAGAAAGCTCCAAGGGACCCGGGGGCCATGAAGAAGGTCCCGCCGGTCCCCCGCTTCAAGAGATACACTCCCTTGACGCACAACGTATCCGCCATCCTCCTAGAAATCGAAGACAAAGGCATTGTTCGACTACCTCCCCGACCTAACAACGGCAAGAACCGAGATCAGCGCTTCTACTGCCGCTTCCACCAAGACCATGGACACGACACAGATCAATGCCGGGCCCTGAAAGACGAGATTGAGGAACTCATCTCCAGAGGATACCCCCGAGAATTCACCCGAGAAGTCCCGCGGGGTCGACGAGATACTAGGAGCGGGATACACTCGCCCCCGAACCCCCCTCCGAGCCGCATACCGGGTCGGGATCCCGAGTCTGAGGGAGCCGCGGACACACTATTTATCTTACATTGAGTCCATGGAGGGCTAATAGGAGGGGAATCAAATACTTTCCGAAAAGCCCTCATCCGAGAGATGAATGCTGTCCAAGGCGATCCCTCTCCCGAGCGACAAACCGTGCTAGTCTCATTCTCAGGGGAGGACCTCGAAGGCGTTCGCCTCCCCCACTGCGACGCCCTCGTCATTAGCCTCCGCATGGCTAAGTGTGAAGTTCGCCGAATCCTTGTCGACAACGGCAGCTCGGTGAACATTCTTTTCCTCAAAGCCTTCGAGAAACTGAAGTTACCTAGAGGCAAGCTCCAACCGGCCGGATACACCTTACATGGGTTCTACGGCGTCCCTGTCGTGCTAGAAGGGATTGTCACCCCCCGATGTTACCGCGGGATCGGCTCCCGCCAAGAGGACCGAGCCTATGGACTTCATGGTGACCAACGCCAAGACGGCTTACAACGCCATACTCGGCCGACCCAGGTTATGCTCCCTCCAAACGGTGCCTTCGGCCTACCATCCGGAGCTCGAATTTTCCACCCCACAAGGGGTCGGCGTCGTCCGAGGCAGCCAAGAAGCAGCGCGATCGCGCTACATGACCACCGTCGGAGGAGGAATGTTCCCCCTCAACGCCGTCATGTTCAAACCTAAGGAGGACGGCCCTACCCCCGGACCTACCGTCGAGCCAGAGAGGTTCCCCCTTGACGCCTAGCACCCAGTGAACTCCTGCAAAGAGCAAGCCTAGACTTTAACTTAGCTAGAAGTAAACCTTTTGTAAAGCTTTCCTTTGTATAGGACCGTTTTAGCGCCCCCCCTATCTTATACTAAGGAAATCTTGTTGTATCATACTCCAAACGCCTCGGCAGACCCGACCTAATACCCGGTTAGGGGGTCGACCCCCAAGGCGTCACCTCGCCCCACTCCGATTCCTCGCGAAACAATAAGGCCGAGCCACATCCCCTTCATCACTTTATATACTGTCAACCGGGGCAAAGGCCGTTACAGAAATACTCCCCTCGTCCCGAGTGGCACGCCACGTCGGAACGACGGGGGCCCACCTCGGGAAGGGAAGCCACAACCTACGAAGTGAGCCAACTCGAAGCACATAAGCGGGGAGATCCGGAAACGACCGGCGTCAAAACCCTTGGCAAGTCCAAATTACTTTTTTATATATACACGAAAAGGCGGGGGCCAGTCTGCGGGAGGCAAATACAATCGAAAGGAGGAAAGAAGAAAGAAAGACAAAACTATACAACTCGATTCCCCTCCTCGGCGTCGATCGGGTTCACAGGACGATCGACGGCCGGGTTGTCAACGAGCCCCTCTCCGGCAGGAATCTTCGGGGTCCCATCAATCTCCATGTCGTACTCGAAGTTCGACAGATCGAGGGTCGGATAGAAATGCCTCACGTGACTGAGCGCCTTCGCGTAGCACTCATCCTGGGCGGCTATCACCATCCGCTGGCCCGCATCCGTCAGCTCTTTCCTCTCATTGGCGAACGCAGCTGTCAACTCCCTCTTCTCCTTGGCAAACTTCCTCTTCAAGGAGGCCACCCTCTTCCCCCACTCGGTGTCCTTGGCCTCGAGCTCCAGCTTCATCTGCTGCTCCCTCTGACGCGAACCCTCGAGCTCGATCCGCATCTCCTTCGTCTCTCGTCCGCTCTTGTCCGCCCGAGCACGCTCTTGTAACAGGGACGCTTCGTAGAGATTCTTCACATTAGCTCCCTGCATACAAGCCTGCAACTGAAAGACGCAGATAAGAAGAAAACTCCTGAGGCAAGAACAAACAGAAAGGAGGAGGTCGACAAGCTTACCGACACGGTGGCCTGCGCCAGGCGCGTGAATGCCACCTCCACGGGCTCGTTCTCCATCATCTGGCGATCACGAGGCGTTGCCAGCTTCTCCACCACCTCTACGGCCTGGGCTTCCTCGGTCAGACAGTCGCCCATCCGAACCGACCAGTCCGGCGCCCACCGCTGCTGCAACAACTCCACCACCGGGTCCTCCTCCTCGACCCCTGCCAAGGGACCTTTCCCCTTATCAAGATCGGATGCCCTCGCCGGGCCCTTACCCCTCAAAGGGGCACCCCCCTTGCCCGTCTCAGAACGAGTCCTCTTAACCCTCGGCTCGAGCGGTACCTCCGAGATAACAAGGGGCGGCTCCCTCGGCCTCTTCGCCGCCTCCCCCTTCTTCTTCTCGGCATTTTCCTTCTTCATGGCGAGCCTCCTTGCTTGGATCGATGCCTCATCCATATCTGCAGAAAAAACCATTAAGAGCAATGAGCAAGAATGTACGAAAGGATCGAGGGAAAAGAAACAACTACATACGGAGAACGGCTGGGCTCAGTCCAACGCTCGCCAGGCGAACCTCCGTCACCTTCGTCCAATTAATACTAGGGGACAAACGGAGACGCTCGACAAACCCCCACTCCTCGACCGTCAGATCCCCCTGCCCCGGCGCAGGATAACTCGGCTTGGAGTAGTTCCATCGAGTCGGAATGTCCCAGGGCTCTTCACTCCGGATCACCGGATATTTTTTCTTCCAATCCTTGATAGAGTCCGGAGGGCTATGAACAACCTTCCTCCTGCTCCGGGGGGAGATATAGTAAACCCCCTCGGCCGCCGAACTAATCATCAGCGTCGCTCGGAACACGTTCAAGCGCAGGGGTACCCGTTGTTCCTCGCACATCAGTACAAAACTGATTATCTGCTTCCAAGAGTTCGGCCCGTACTGCATCGGCGCCAAGGAGGCCCAGTTCAACACTTCCCGAACAAACGAATGGACCGGCAGCCTCAGTCCAGAAATAAACGCGTCCACGGGGAAGACACAATACCAAGCAGACAGGGGATCGGTTGGGCGAAGAGTAGAGCTCGGCAGCATCAATTCGTAACTAGGACCTATGTGGTACGCCAGCTGCAAAACCTCCAAGTCCCCGCCATCCAAGACGGTCAGAATCGCGTCCATCAACATTCTCGTCCGACTCGGCGAAGAGGCCTGCACACCAAAGAGCTCCTGGTCGGACAGGTCGTCAGGATATTGACGGAAATGCTTCGGCTGCACGGGCGAACCTGTCCCTGGCTCGAACCACCAGTCCCCAACCCTACCTTCCTCGGAGCCTTCTTCCTCTTCTCGGTTCGCTCCGGCGAGGGAGTGAATAAGGGCCCCCGACCAGTCAGCATGGAACTCGGACCTGCCCCCTGAACCGTGGATCTCCTTACAATGCCGCCCTCGCCTCTCTCTCCCTCGGTAGCCAACTCCAAAACACGGACGTCGTCCGAACCATCAGTCGCTTCCTCCGACTCACTGCTCTCCACCACGAAGGGACGACGAGAGCGCGACAGCCTCGCACCATGTACCTCCTCCTCAACCACCGGTTCCTCCCATGAAACCGTGTCAGAAGAGTCATCAACGTACACTGACTCCTCCTCGAGTACGGGCTCCTCCCAGGACGTCGAGTCAGAGATAGGCTCCACTTCCCCCCTAGACGTCGATGCTGATGAGCCAGACTGAGCCCTGTCCATCTATGCCTAAACTAAGTAGACTTGCCAACTCACCTGGGGTTACTTTGGAAGGGCGAGCCTGGTACAGCAAGATGCAAAGATGAGCGTTGAAGTGTTGAAAAAAAATTTTTTTTTTTGAAAAAGAAAGGAGTGGGCAGATAGGGGAGAGGGGGGAATATTTATAGAAGATAAAAGCGACTCCTCGATTTCCGCGAGTACTGTTCACCTATCTGACATGCAACTGCCGCCTAGGAATTCGCGCCACATCCTCAAAACGTGCGATGCTGACATCATCCATTGACAGGCTGGCAGCCAGACGAGGAGGTCAGCACGGAAGAAGTATTAGGAGGAGGGAACATTTTTATTTTTAAGATTTAAGGCGCCGTCCTCAGACAGACGCCCCGGGCTTCGAGACTGGGTCGGTTCCCCTTTCACCCGTGAGCAGCTCGGGGCTTACAGCGTCATCGGCCGAAGACCCGAACTGTTCCCGGGTGAGACAGAAACCGCCTCAACCTGGAGCCCTATTGGGACGCAGAGTAGTCAGCCTCCGATCGGAGAACGACTCATCTACCCGGGGCCCAAAGCTTCAAGACGCCCCCCTCGGCAAGCACCCCGATCGAAAGCAGATCAACACCCAGAGGTCGAAAGAAGTGCACCATTCCGAGCCAGTTGATGCAACTGCAAAAGTCCAGCCTACTCCAGCAACGAAACCTTCACAGTTGCAAACAACCGGCCCGGAACGCCCTTCATCTCCCCTGTTGCAAACTGCCCACCCTTCGAAGTTCGGTCGTTGTCCCTCTCGCCCGGATCCCCCCTGGATCTGGCCGCCACATCAGGGCCATCAGACCCAAGAGAAGATCCGGGCGACAAAGAAACTACCTCTCCGACACAACCGGGGGTAAAAATTATCAAGAGACAGGCGTCCGCCGAAGCAGACACCTTTAAGGGCCAAACAGACCACCCTTGCTTTGATCTGAACCACTACAAGAAAGAGGGGGGGGGGGGTACTTATAGCCTCCCCCAGGGGCCGGCCTTTATGACATGGGGAAAACCAAACGACGGAAGACCATGTGCCATACATTTATTAGGCGGCGCCATTGACGCACCTAGGAAATGGGAACCTTGCACAGATCCCAGGGCGCCCCCAAATGCTCCGCGAAAACAACAGACTACCCTACTCAAACAGCCCCAAGGCACAACGGTTCGCCCACAAACAGCCCGACCTATAATCCCCTCGCCAGCTCGAGGTCCGGTCTGGCACCAGGGCACCCCTCTTCGGAGGATCCACCGGCTGGCCATCACCCTTACCAGCCCATAATTCCCCCTCATCTCGAGGTTCGGCTTGGCACCAGGGTACTCTTCTCAGGAAGAAACAACGGCTCGCCTTCACCCTCACCGACCCGTAATCCCTCGCCAGCTCGAGGTCCGGTCTGGCACCTGGGTACTCTTCTTCGGAAGATCCACCGGCTGGCCATCACCCTTACCAGCCCATAATTCCCCCTCATCTCGAGGTTCGGTCTGGTACCAGGGTACTCTTCTCAGGAAGAAACAACGGCTCGCCTTCACCCTTACCGGCCCATAATCCCTCGCCAGCTCGAGGTTTGGTCTGGCACCTGGGTACTCTTCTTCGGAAGATCCACCGGCTGGCCATCACCCTTACCAGCCCATAATTCCCCCTCATCTCGAGGTTCGGTCTGGCACCAGGGTACTCTTCTCAGGAAGAAACAACGGCTCGCCTTCACCCTCACCGACCCGTAATCCCTCGCCAGCTCGAGGTTCGGTCTGGCACCTGGGTACTCTTCTTCGGAAGATCCACCGGCTGGCCATCACCCTTACCAGCCCATAATTCCCCCTCATCTCGAGGTTCGGTCTGGCACCAGGGTACTCTTCTCAGGAAGAAACAACGGCTCGCCTTCACCCTTACCGGCCCATAATCCCTCGCCAGCTCGAGGTCCGGTCTGGCACCCGGGTACTCTTCTCAGGAAGAAACAACGGCTCGCCATCACCCTTGTCGACGCATAAACCCTCGTCCTCTCGAGGTTCTGGCAGGCACCAGGGTACTCTTCTCCGAAAGATACAAACGGTTCGCCATCGCCTTCACCTACCCATAAACCCTCGACAAGCTCAAGGTCCGGTCAAAGCCTCAGGACAACCCCACCAAGAAGGCCCTGTGAGTCGTCCTCCCATTTTTTCCACAACCATGAACACTCCCCCAAGGCTTGCTCCCGCACCCCCGCAGGAGTGGGGGGCTTGTGTGATAGGGTAAAAATGGCCTGAGGCCCAACCAGGGCCCAATACAATTCTCACTCGAAAAGGTAAAAATAGCTATCTAGCTCAGCCCCGAACCACTTCAGGGTCGGCGCCGAACCTCCTGTTTGCCCTCACAGTACTGGCCTCCTCGTGCCGACGAGCCTTGGTAGTCCTCGGAGTCCGACCCGTGACAGTACCACAGGCCGTCCCCCCTCTCCGGCGAAGCAGAAGGATGACCTGGCGCAGCCTAGGCCCTCCGATTCCCCCCCGAAGCGCAGGAGACCCACGATCAGCCACGTCAACTCCAAATACCGCCAAGAGTTTCGCCACGTCAGCCCTATACCACTCCTGGTATTGCCACGTCCGCCCTAAACCCCCTGGGCCTTCTACCACGTCAGGCCCACGGGCTTTCGGATCCAGACCCGGCCCCCAAGTGGAACCAAACCCGGTTGGGATTCTCTATAAATACTAGACCCACACCCACCTTTTGAGGTAATCAATCTTTTGCCACTTAAACATACCTAGTTATTGCTACTCTCTCACAGAGACTGACTAGAGCGTCGGAGGGTCCGCCACCGGGATAAACCCCGGTGTTTCAGGACCGTCTGCAGGTACACAAGACCTCGGATCCGACCCTTCCGATCCGAGCCCAGCCTTCAACATCTTTCCGAGCTCATCGTAGGCCCCAGAAGGTCAACCGAAGGTCGGCAGACGAGCGGCATTCTCCTTCAATACAAATTGAGTCCGAACTCACACCTGGTGCATCCACACGTCTCCCAGAAATAAACAGCATCACTTCCTTTTTGCAATCACCCTTGAACCTGCAGTTATACACCACTCCCCACTACCAACTGTAGTAGACAACCCCTCATTATCAAGCCTTCCAATCAAGATAAGATTTTTCTTCAAGTCTGAAACATGTCTTGTCTCCCGCAAGACAACACTTTGATCATCAATGGTGTTCACGCGAACAGTACCAACCCCATGTACAGGACACCGGTGACCATTCCCCACGATCACATCTCCAAAAGAACCCTCCTCGTAGTCATCAAATATCTCCCTCCTCGGAGTGCAATGAAAAGAAGCTCCCGAATCAATACACCAATCTTGAGTGCCCAACTCCTCCCGAGCTAATAATCATAGATCCTCAACAAGTCCTACTTGAGCTTCCTTTGGGGTATCTTTCTTCGGTTTCTCCTGCTTCTTCTTCATATAAGCCTTGCAACTGCGAATCATGTGACCCTTCTTGTGACAATACCAGCACTCAGGCCCATGTCCCCCATCGCTATCATCAGACCCACTCTCAGATGAACTACTCTGATTTTTTTGTTCTTCGACTGCTCTTAGATCTCCCACGTCTCTTCACAACGTACAAGGCAGAATCTCTAGAAGATGATGATGGATATCCCCCGTTTCTTATCCTTCTCACCTCCTCGTTCAGAATGCTACTCACCACATCCTGTAGAGTCGTTTAATCTGTCATAATGCCTGTATTAGTCTATTCCACCGTACCATAACTATCGGGTAAAGTAGATAGAAGTAACTATGACTGCCCCCTCTCTGAAAACTTCAAACCTGCAGCTTCCATCTGGTTGTAGATCATACAGTAATTGTTCACATGCTCTGCTAGTGAACCCCCTTCCTTCAATTTCATACTAACCAATATCTTCAGATGAAGAATTTGATTAGATGCCGACGGTTTCTCATACATATCCGTGAGAATCTCCATAGCCTCCTTTGTGGTCCTTGCCTTCAAGATATGAAATAACGCCTTCCTACTCAGTCCCAACTGAATCTGTCCAAGCGCCTTCTGATCCAAACAATCCCAATTCGCCAAGACCTTCGCATCCTTGTCTGCACCTTCTGGCTTCTCATCAAACAACAGACCATCAAGATCTTTCTGACGAAGATACGCTATCATCTGAATCTTCCACATCGCGAAGTCACCCCCATCGAATCTCTCGATCTTTATCTTGTTATCGGTCATCTCAAACCAACTGCTTTGATACCACTTGTTGGAGAAATCTACCCCACAACTCGTAGTGCTAATAGCCGAAACACACCACAAGCAATAGAAACTCCCAAGACTTAGATGAACCAAGAATAAGCCACCACAATAGATGCAAGATCTCATAAGAACACAATCAATATGTAAAGATAACCAATACTTCTTATTCCTCAAGAAATACAAAGATTACAAAGAGATTACAACTCTTAATCTCTCTCTCACCTTTGAAACACTCGACATAATCCCCTCTTGAAGTTGAACAATGATAACAGCCCACCTCTTGATTACACAAATTATGGATTATATCAACTAAACCCAAGAATTTACGGCCATATATATAGCCCTCAAGTAAATCCTAAAAGATAAACACAAATCTAGCAATTAGGCCTTTAAACTCGTAAGTCCAAAAACAATCAGCCGCCAAAGTCGGTCGACCGCACCCCCACGGTCGGTCGACCACAACGTGTAGAATCAAACCCGAGGGCTGACCGGTCGACTGCACCCCCAAGGCCGGTCGACCGTCCCCTCCTCTGTTGGACCGGTACACTCAAAGAACTCTCAGTAGCTAAGGTCGGTCGACCGCACCCCCAGGTCGGTTGACCGCAACCCTCCAGACTGCATTCTTCTACTCGCTGCTTGTCTTCTCTTGCTTCTTTGTCTCCTCCTCTTCTTCTCCAACTTCAAGTACTCAGTGCCTACGTGTATTTGAGGCCACAATTTGTAACCCCTGTTTTTCCAAATCCGTATTTTCTGTGTATTTTCTATATTTAAATTTTTTGTAAATTATTTTTCCGTTTTCAAAATTCTTTTTGTTAAAATGTATTATTAGATCCTCTGTTAAACCCTATTCTAATCGATTGTTTTATTTGTGACTATTTTCCAATGATTTTGTATTATAACACAAATCTTATTGTTATTATTATTACTGTTATTTTTTTATAATTATTATTATGATTGTTGTTATTATTGTTATTATTATTTTTCTTTTATTATTTTTGTTTGTTAATTTAAAAATCTATCTCTATGTATTACTCATTTTGTACTTATTTCAAATGAATTCTATATTTTAATGCAAATTATATTTTGATATAAACCCTATTTTATTTTGTTATCTTGACCCTATTGAATTTTAATACCCATTACCAATATATCCCTAAACCCTATTGGATCCACAATCCTATTTTACACCTAAAACCCATTAACCTATATAAATACCCTAAACCCGTTTGCTTAACCGTTCAACCCAATAAGCCAACCCCATACCCGTTAGCCTTATTAACCTAACTATCCTATATATAAACTACCCTCTTCATCTACCCAGCTATACCCCAAACAAAACCTAGCCGCCTGTACTTATCTTCAACCTCTCGTCTTGCGTCTCCCCTGTGCGACACCCGACCTCCAGCGCCCCCGGTGCTCCTCCCTGCCTCGCGACCTCCCCCATCTCCCCTTTTCCTCCCGTTAACCAGTGAAGCCCCCTGCAGCACCAAACCATCGAACTCCCGACCCTCCTCCTTCCCTGTTCATCCCAACGCCAGCAAGCCTGACCGCTTAGCCCCAACGTCGTGCCGACCCCGCCATCCAGTCACGCCTACCCCCGGCGCTCCTCCCGAGCGCCCCGATCTCTTCCCTTCCCCTGTGCATCGTCTCCCCTCCGTCACAGCCACCTGCAGCAACTCCCCCTGCCGTCCACCACCGTTGTGATCCCCCTGGCCGCCGCTAGTCATGGTCAAGCCAGTGCAACACCCCCCATGCCGTTGCTTGCTATTGTGCATGAGAATTGATCAAGTGTATGTGGGCCGTCGGATCTTCATCATCATCTCATCTTGATCATCATCATCAAGTGATCCTGGACCGCCCGATCTCCTCTCGATTCGGTCAGATCATCATCATCAGCAGCAGCTCTTGAACACAGCCGGCCGATCCTCCATTTGATCATCACCAAGCCATTGGATCTAGACCGTCCGATTGTTGATCATCGCGATCGTGATCATCGGCTCCATCATCATCAAAATCTTGATCTCGACCGTTGGATCTCTTTTGATCATCGCGATCTTGATCTTGATCGTGATCATGATCTTGATCTTGATCTTCGATCTCAGCCGTCCGATCGACCGATCACACTTGATCTCGGCCCTTGATCGTCTCGTTCGTCTTCTACTTGGTGAGTTAAACATTTGATCCACCTTTTGTTCTTATTCATCAATTGTTAATCATGGTATATTTACTCTTTTGGTACTCTTCTAATTCTTATATATTTTATGTTCGACCTTGGCCATTGGATTTGCTTGATCTTCAACTTGATCATCGAGATCCGTGCCGATCGTGTTCATCGTCCGGGAGCTATTTCCGTTATTCCTCTGTCGGATTCATCGTCTACACCCCAAGGCAAGTATTCTTCTTGTACAAATTATTGTTCTAGTACAAGCGTTTAATTGAAAATACTGCAAATAGATATTAGTTGTGACACCTCATTATCTCATCGTTTGTTGATCTTAAATTATTCCTCATCGATTCCATAATCTTAAGAGTTACAACCCTTCGTTGATATATTTACAAAACTAGTTGGATCCTTTTTATCTCCTAATTACTTGAACATGAACCCTTGATTCGTAGACGTGTGTTGTACGATGTATTGTGTTGATCTTACATTATTTTGAGTTGAGAAATATATGTGACTTGTTGATTTGATCCCCAATGCATCCGTATTTGTATCACACACTAATCTAGACTCATAATAGTCATTTATCATGCAACTTGTATATAAAAGAAATTCACACTTGCTGCTATTCTTGTCTTTACTTGCTGTTTCGATCTCGATAAAACTAAAATCTAAACTTGAGCCCTGAATATGAAATGTAGCCCTAAGTGTCTAGTTATCGATAACATCCAGAATTTTTGAATTCCGAGTTACGGTCTAAGAGATATCGCAGTTTTACTGCTGCTGTGTCGGTAGTTGCAGATTCATAAAAACTGCTGCACCACTTTGGTTTACAATTATTTTAACTATGCTACCAGTAAGTAAATGACTTGGAATTTTGCATGCTATTACTGTACACTCTAGAGAACATTACCTAATTTTCTCAGAATTAGTTAATGATGTTTCAACCCTATTTCATATGTATAAACTCGGTTTTACAAATTCTGGCTGAACACAAATGCTGTATAGTTTGCTGTTTTGATACATGTTACCACGATTTTTATGTATCTTAATTATATGTGTTGGAACCGGGCAGGAGTCTAGTTTCTAGAACTTCTTACGGATCCACATTTGCAATCTTGTAGCAACGGATATTGTAGTTTTGGTGCAGCAACGTCATGCTGTCCAGATTTGGAATTCTCGTTGTTCTTGATACTTTGATTTGTTTTGATCCTCGAACATGTATCCTACCTAGCCTAGACTTGTTTCATGTTCTTGATTATGTTTACTTGACTTTTTTCGCACACTTTCATGCTTGCTTGATGATAATAATAAATAATAAGTCGGAGTTTAAGGGAAAGACCATAGTAGTGGACAATATAGGTAAGTATACTTGGAAGGGGGCCCGTATTTTCCAGTACTCGATTCATGAACTTGTTGCACCTTGATGTATTCATGAAGCCATTACTCGGCTCATGAACTTGTTGTATTCATGAACCCACTGTGTGGTTCTTGAACTTATTAGTATTCACGAACTTGCTTCGTGAACTTGTTACTTTATTTTTGTATTCATGAACCGTGCTTGCTTGATACTTGATGCCTGAGTACACCGTCCTTTAAAATCCACCACTAGGCCTAAACGTAACTGATTGTATGTAGCAATCATGTAGTAAAAGTATGGATGCATGAACTGCTACCTAGATAGTAATAATACAAGACTTGAACATGATCACTTGACACTTAATACTTAATTAATTGAACATGATACATATTTACTTGATACTTGATGACATGATACATGAGACTTGGTACTTGAGCATAATACTTGACACTTGCTACTTGATACTTGTACTTGACAGCTTGATACATTAGACTTGTTACTTGTTACTCGACACTTAACGTGATAGTTATTACTTGATGCTTGATATCATTACATGTTCACTAGCCACTTATTTTACTACTAGTACTTGTTACCCAACCTTGTCAGTTGAGCTGTCTTTCTTGCTAACTAGTTTCTTGAATTCCACTACTTGTCGCATCCCTATTACATTCTTGATTCCAAATCTTGTTTCATATTCTTGTACTTGTTTTCCTATTTGTGGCCCTAACTTGCACTAAGGGCGTTTATCTTGTTTTTCCTATTTTTTCCCCTTTTTATATTTATATAGACAGACTTTAGAGATGAGTTGCCTGCTGGAATTGGTGAGCAGACGTTCTAGGCTTCGCTTGGAAAAAAGACTTGCTATAATTATCTTGTATTTGAGTTCATTTCATTTGTTGCTACTTAAAAACTTGTAACGGGCTTATAGTCCCGAGTTTTATCTTTTGATCCAGATTTGAAAACTATTTGGGATATTATTATTTTGATTCAGTTGTTTTCTGTTGATTAATGTCGGCGTGGTTGTGTATATTTTGTTATATTCTTGTTATGATGCTGAGTCGATCCTACAGCTCATAAATGATGAAAATCATTCGCTGGGTTTTGTCACGTGCTTGTATTCCATATTTTTGAAAAGCGGGGCGTGACAGAATTCTTAACAAAAGGGTGAATAATAATGTTGGTTTTGTCATAAGACTGGGCACATCACATGAGACATCAATGCAGGGCCAGCCCTACCATAGAGGCGGGTAAGGCGGCCGCCTTAGGCCCCCGGAGATTTCGCGATTTTAGGGCTCCTAAATTTGAACTTTCCTTGTAAATATAGGCACGTATTTTGCACGTAAAAAAAATGTATACGCTATTAGGGGCCCTATTTCGAAAGTTCGCCTAGGACTCCCAGGAACTCAGGGCCGGCCCTGCATCAATGCGAGGCTTACAAGAAGCGCCAACAATAGTAAATTTAAGATATTTTTAGTTGTTTTTATTTAAGGTTTTAAATGTTAAGGCTTATATATGGATATTATTGCAATTAAGATTTGCTTTATAGAAAAAACTTAGTCGATCATTCCCTTAATGCTTGTATACGAGACTTTGTTTTGAATACTCTCACTTTATCGCCTTTTTCCATAAATGCATGGTTACTTCTGTTTGATAAAGTAGGAGCGAACGATGCCTTCAATTTGGTCTTAAATTTTTTCTTGCAATTAACTGCTTATTCCAAGAAGGATTAGGTCAGTAATTTTTTGTATGGACGACGAAGTCTATACGTTAGGTATTTGTTGAGATATGCACAATTTTGCTGTTTCTATATTTATCTTTGTTTAAAGCAAAAGCAAATCTATATTTACAGCCCAAAAACACTCTTCACCTTTATAAACAAACTAGTAATTTACAGGTGCGATGCATGTTTTAATAATTTCAAAAAATAAAAATAAAAACTCTGACGTAGTGAAGATTTGAACTGGAAACCTCATTTATATTAGTTATGTACGTGCATTGCACATGTTGGTAGAATGACAAAATGACAAATAATACTAAGGCCTTCTCCCATTATAATATTAGAGATTTCTATTCAAGTGTTTTTTTATAAAAAATTTTGAAAAAGAAGAAGAAGAAAATTTATATTCAAGGTTCTACTCCATCATGCTCCTGATCCGAAGAGGGCAGGTGGTAAAAAATTTGTAAATGTTGTTCTATATACAATCATAATGACTGGCTTACCATGCCGATTTTCTTTTTCATATTTGGGCTATATTTGAGAAACGTAAGTGGCCTGCAAGAAACCATATATATATATATATATATATATATTTTTTAAGGGATGGAAGGAGAAGACAGCAGTTCCTATTGAAAGAGTTTATACTACATACCCTGTCGCTTCAATTACATCGCCTGGCTTCAAATTTGCGAAATATTGACTAACTTTTCCAGTAGGATATTCCTGAAAAAGAAGCACAGTTAATAAGATTGTAATTGTGTATATGATTAAAAAAAAAAAATTGTAATTGTGTGGATCCAAAATGAAATTAGACGCAAATTTGAATAAAAACTTACATTAGTGCAATATTTTAAAAAGACTATATATTACTATATAAGTGTCACAATACCTTAATCAACAATTCAAAGTAACCTTTAGCATCCAGGTCTGACATGGGAGTATACCTGAAAAATAAGCACGATTGAAACTTAATTTGCTTAACATGAATACACACACATTCAGGCCTACATTTGATTAAGATTAAAATACTATCAGAATAGTGGGATAAAGAAGGGTGTGGCCTAGAAATAAGGAAATAGATAATAATGAAGCTCACTGGTACAAGAAAATTGAGTAATTGCATGCTTAATAATCTTTCTGTCACCCGAAAAACTATGTAGTGTAGTGTGTTTGGGAATGCAGTCAATTAAGTTTCATGTTGAGAAAAATATTGTCTAATGTAAAAAAAAATGAAGAACTCACGGCCGGATTACATTTCTGTTCCAGAAAGGTCCAACAGGAGCCCTGTAACCATCATCACATTTGGAATAGTTAAAAAGTTAGGAAGTAACAAATTACTTAATTCATCTGAAAAAACATAATGGCACATGAAAACTGACATAAAAAAACTCCAATAAGAAATATCTGAATATCCTCAAGGAGTTTCCCTTCAACGTTTGGTAAAATCTCACATAAAACGTCTTCCAGAAGGGAAAGTTGGTCTATTATTATTGTTATTTTTGAAATTGGGGGCAAAATTTTCTAATTTGAAATTACATGTTTCATTTCTATCTGAATGTATGTATCATTTCATTCACTGTGACCGTGTGGTTGTTCCTCAGAAGATGTATGATTTGGAAACCTAGTCGACCTACATTCAAGATATATGACATGTACTTGTCAATTGGTTACAGTGTCGTAAAATCTTTTCTGACATGCTATAGATAAGATCATATAATTGTTGAAATAGAAGCATAGAATTGCTCAACAGGAGCATCAGAGTGAAAAATAAAAATAAAAATAAAAAAAGTAAAAAAAATCTCATGTTTTACCTTGTGAGGATACATGAGGAAACATTGAGACCCAACTTAGAATCAGGGTCAAAGGTAAACCTGCGTGAAGATGAAAGCGAAAAAAACTAGTTATTTATCACTTAGATTCTTGATCATTATATGTAACTCTACAATGTAACTTTACATGTTAGAATGTAGAAAGTTGCATATCATAAACCAGCATGCCACAGTCACCTACCTGTATAACTGAACGTTATGGCTGACCCTCACGGTTTCTTGAAGTTTGAATTCTGACCACTTAAAAAGCTTTTTAAGTGCTGAAAATGAAGATGGAAAGATGTCAACAAATTATCACAAAGCATACATATAAGTTTATATATATATGAGGCCGAGATCTTCGTACTAAGATGTATGAGCTAACAGGGTCAATTATGCTTAGCAAGGAAGCTGTGAGGAAAATTAGAAATTTTTGAGATAAACGTGAGCATTTTGGCTGTAAGTGAATTGAACAGAACCCACAACACAGTTGGAAGTAACATGGAATAGAAAACAACATCTGGGGATTCATGATTAAATTTATTTACCAGTTTATCAAATGAATTAAATGTTGTGCGACAATACAAATCAAACCAACAATCAAACCAACGCGGAAACAAAGAGAGAACCAGCGAGAGAAAAACAGAAAAGCAAGCAACACAAGAACACAAGATTTACGTTGTTCGGCAAAACGATGCCTACATCCACAAGGGGCGGTTGGGGTTTCTTTACTATGAGTTCCAATGGGCAAACAAAGCCTTTACAAGAGATGACGGCTACAAAGTCCGAATTAGGTGTTACAATTTACAAAACCCTAACGGGTGTATTTATAGGGAAACTATTGGGCCTTTTCGAATTGGGCCGAATCTGGATCCAAATGTAACACCCCGAATTTACATATAAGGACAAATTCGAGATTTCACAGGATCTTTACTTCACTTCGTACAATTTTACAAGGAATTTAAAACTTTTCATTCATAATACATCAGAGTTCCTTTACACTTGATTGAAGCACAGCGGAAGAATGAAATTTACAATAAAACATTTACAACATTTTTAAAATAAAACAGCATCAGCATATCCACTTTATAGTTCCATGAATAGTCCTTTACCTGCATATCAATCTGTGGGCACGTCAGTTACTTAGAACTGACGAAATGTTATACACGGCTATCCTCTCTATGCCGGGAATAGTATAACGATCTCATACTTTAACAAATCAACAAAAAGATTGAATGAACAAGTAAAGTGTCAAAGGTGATTATTCTAAACATAAGTGTATGTCATGCCTTAATGCCTAATGCACACATTTCTATACTAGGATGACACTAATGCACACTTGTTCGGATTCTATGCATCCCATACTACATAGGTCCGAGGGCAAGCGCCTACGTACTCCACATTAAAGGGTTCGATCCCTCGCCATGAGACTACCCAGTAATAAAACAAGTTTTAGAGTTATTTCACAGATACGGATCTCAGCCTCCCTGGCTAGCCTCCCTGGCTTATATTAACAGATCCCAGCCTCCCTGGCTATTATATCGTGATGATAATCCCGTAAATGCCCTTCTAGCCCCAGTATATACATATTCTTTGGAGTATGGTAAACATCCGTCGACTACCCTAAGTCCCGGATAAAATACAATCCATCTCCTATGGGGCAACCACAGTCCACCAACTGGGTCTATAGCCACGGAGATCCACCGCCGACTATATAGAAGCACCCATTTACGTTTGCACAAGTTTATCACATCTTCACCTAAGTACCTAATTATTTTCTAGTTCAAGACATGAATATGTTATCACCCTAGAATCAGTTTTACCTCATACCGGATTTGTTCACAAAAATACGAGATCGCCCAACGGCATTATCTCGAAATCAAGTCTCAAAATCTTTCTTTCAAAATTACCGGTAACAGAGGTCTTACTAATTCTAAATCATAAATCTTTCATGTCCAAGAAACATGGGTACACATACCCCTTAATAATCATGTCTTAACCTATTATATTCATGTCCATAATTTGTTCTATGTCTCATTTGAACACTATTCATAATAATAATTCTTTTTCATGACTCCATTTCATTCAACAGAAATTTATCCCTTTCACAAACATGATTTTATCACTTGCAATCTCATTTGAAATTTAAATAATCAAGTATGCAATACAAATGAATAATCCCATCAAATACAATTAATTTACAAATCTATATTTTACTTTTCTTCTAATGATGCAAATCATGTTCTTCAACAATTTAGTTTTGGAAGACAAATCTCATTCTATCTCAAAGTCACTTTTATTATCTCCAATATACATGAAAATCTTTAAAACTATTTTCTATAAATTCTCTTTATCTTTAATGAAAATAAAAGATCCTTATGCTATTTGAAGCAACTGCTTCTTTCTAAGTAAATATTTACAAATATCTATATTCTCTACTTACTTTACTTATATTCATTTTATCTCTACTATTATAATGGGAAAGGGCCTTAGTGTCAGCGACTGTCATTTTGAAGACAGCACGTGCAGCGCACGTGTTGACAAAATGACCCACTTGGTAAATATTTTCGGTAATGGGCCAGTTTGGTAAATATTTTTGGCAGTGGATCAGATCGGAAATTGTTTTCTTTTGGGTTATGGCCTAACTTTGGTAAATATTTTCGAAAGTATACCAGCTTGGTAAATATATTTCAAAAGTAGATCAGTCGGGTAAATATTTTCCACGGTAGATCAGTTTCGGAAATTATTTTCTTTTTACCCTTTTCATTATCATGTCTTCACTTAGATATTTCATGTCTCTAGCCATCCACAATTTGATCTATATCTCATTTGGCATCAATCATAATTCTC
Source organism: Hemerocallis citrina (assembly GCA_017893485.1). Lineage (NCBI taxonomy): Eukaryota > Viridiplantae > Streptophyta > Magnoliopsida > Asparagales > Asphodelaceae > Hemerocallis > Hemerocallis citrina. The sequence goes on along the minus strand of CM030368.1, from coordinate 194,086,497 downwards.
TTTTAGTCCATTCATGAATCAACAACAATAGCAATTTCATTTGCAAATTTTAAACTCATGAAGTCTCTCCAATTAATCAAATACAAATAATTCACAACTTATTTAATGTTCTATTCATAATTCACTTATTCTCAATTCTTTCCAACAAGAATTCTATTCATGCATTCATCTAATTTAAACTCATTAACAATTTGAGTACACATAGAAATCTAGAATTTCACATTCATCATAATTGCATAATCTCAACAAGAAAAACTAATTCTCACATCAAAGTCTTTTTTTATAAAAAAAATTCATATTCTTAAAAATAATTAACTTAAGAACAAAATTTCATTCTATCTTCAAATATCTCTTTTACTTCTCAAATATACTTGAAAAATTCTACAACTATTTTTACTATATTCTATTTCATTTTATAAGAGTATTAGAATTTTTTCCCAAATTTAATTTGCATTTAAACTCATTAAGAAGTCTCAACAATCTTCCTACAAATTATACATTTCGACAATTACAATCGTGAGTACTAGTATGGTTTGTGACAGTAATTCATTTTATTATTTTTAACTATCGTGATGGAAAATTGTTCTCTTAGTCATAACAATATTTCTACCATTCATAAACACAATATATTTATCCCATCACATTTTACTTTATTTATCAAAATTAGCATGTTTGTACTACAAAATCAACCACTAACACAATATTAATCTTTCTTTCTTATTCATGACCCTAGAACATAAAACAACATTTTTCAACAAATTTCCCATACAAAAGAATACATTTTTAACATGCATAACATTTTACAAGCATTCTAACATGATCTATGGTATTAGCTCTTTAGTCAAAATCTCCTATTATTTGTTTAATCATAACAATATTGTTTTCATTCATAGCATGTAACACTAACATGAAATCTTAACTACATATCAAAACAAAATGCTCATATTTTGTCACTAGCATGCATAGTTCTAAATTAGAAAGCATGAGAACCCACCTTTTGTTTGAAGGTTGAAAACTACAAATGAATGGCTCTTTCTTGCTCCTAGCAACTCCTAGTCCTCTTCTCCTCCTAGCAAATGCTCCAAGCAAGAGATCCTCCAAGCACAATAACTCTCTTTCTTTTTCTTACACTCTTTTCTTTCTCTTGTTTATTTTATTTTTGGTGTGAAAAAGAATGAGAAATGGGTTGCTATTTATAGGACAATGCTAGGGACTATATTGCAAAATCTCCCACCTAATAACTTCTCTTTTTAATTCTCTTTTTAATTCTCACCTCTTCATATTTTTAACTCCTAAAACTCCCAACCTCTCATCTCCCCACTCTCCATGAACTTAACCACTCCATTAATCCCCTCCCCTAGCCCACAAAATGGTCCAAATACATTTGTGTGTGCATGCATACATGCACAAACAAATATGAACACATTTCTATAACTCAAAAATGTGTACTAATATTGTAACTTGTCATGTATAACTTAATTTGTGATTTTAATAATGGGCTTGCTACATGGGCTCATTTCTAATTAATTAGTTTGATTATCTAGTGGGCTTGCTACATGGGCTCATTTTATTCAACTAATTTAATTATCCTAGTGGGCTCTCTTTTTAATTAGTCTATTGGGCTAGAATTTATCTTTAAGTCCATGGATCAAAAGAAAGGCTAAATAAAACTAATGCATGCTAAAAATAGTAAAATGAGAGTAGCAAAATGAGAATAAAAATTTGCACGTGCACCATACGTGCAAAAATTGAAAAATGCATTTTAATCAAAACAAGGGGAAAATAAATTTTCGTTTTATAAAATAGATTTAAATACATAAGAATAAATAATTTAAACCTATAGAAAATATTATACATAGTGGTGGAAACACGTGCATCAAAAACACATAAAAAGCACGTAAATCCCAGGGATTGAAATATTATATTTTAGTTGACTGAAATCAATACGGAAAATGTATAAATAGTACGAATCCAAAATATGTAATGAAATACATTACAAAATATACGTGCGTAACACCCAGAGGCAAAATTGTAATTTCCAATTTTGCGGGGTGTTACACTCTCCCCCCCTTAGAGTAGTTCCGTCCCCGGAACTCGCTAGGGTAAAGATTGTATTTTGTACACGTCAAAGAAAATATTTGTATTTAGGAAACTGCAACTAAAAAAAATGTAGTATGCGCAACAATAAAAACAAGACAAACTCTTTATAAGAAGACTATGAATATTAAGATGTTACAAGACAGAACAAGAAAATTAGGAAATGGCATAAGAACTGAAATGCGACAAGAGATAGAATAGTTTGAGAGAAAATTTCGTACAAAAATAATATTAGGTAAGCTATTAGATAAAAAGGAAAAGTCAATTATGTCTTTAATTTCGAAATAGTTCGGAAAACAATGTGGTGAAGAAAACATAGTCAATAGTTAGTTTAGAAAGAAAAAATTATCAATGTAATAAACGGTAGAGAATTCGCAAAATTAGCAATTTAAAACAAGACCATTGAATAAGAGTTTGGAAAAATAAATGGGAATGAAACTTAGTTGAAAGTATAGATAACATAAAATGACTTTGTATACCAATTAATAAAATAGTTTGTAAGGTAACTATGCAAATTTGAAAATTTAAAATAGAAGGCATAAATTGAAATACTTTTGAATTGTCAAGTATACAAATTTTTATAGGCGTAAAAATAGCATGATGTGAAAATTATGAATAGTTTGTCGGAGTGAAGTAGACATCATAGTAGTAAAAGTAGTAATATATTATTGAAATAGTGCGAAAACTAACCATATAGAAATAACTTATAAATTAAAGAAAAGTATAAATACTAATTTTATTTCTGTTAGATGGGTAGACACCAAAATTCTATGATAAGTTTGTGGCAAAATGAATTACGATAAAGCGGTATGAAAAAGATTTGAAATATTAGGAAGGAGATAGTTGATGTTAAATAGTGATTAATAGTAAAATGAATATATCAAAAAAAATATGCAATAAGAGTAATACCGATTGTAGACAATAAAAAAAATTGTAGGTCATATTTATATCAGTAGAAAATTTCTATCTTGTTAAAAATATATAGGATAAAATCAGAGAAATCGAATCATATAAAATGAGTGCACATAAGAAATTTCATAAGAAAAATCCAAAATAATAAATAAGAAAAATAGTGGTTGCAATATTAACTTAATAAACGGTAATTTAAAACTTGACAAAATACGTAAAGTAATAGTAGATATAAACGGGTAAACATGAAGTGACATAAATACATGAAAGATGAAATTTTAAGTTTGAAAAAAAACAAGTTTAAAATATCCAGACTAAGGAAAATAGACAAATAATTCAAATGATTTAATAACATAAGAAAATATTTATTAAAAATTTATATATTGAATATGGAGAAAGTACAATGATAATGATCTACAAAAATAATTTGAGAGGGAAGTGAGCAAGGTATCATGAATGACGGTCCAAGCCAACCATGCTTCCACTGCGCCACTCTGATACCCAGGGGAAAATGTGCTCGCATACACTCTCATATTAATGTATACGAGGAGAACATCATGAATGAAATTGAATGCAAGTTCAATAACAACTTCATTCACGACTCCAGTCATCCAAAAGAAAAGGGAGAGAAAACATCAGTGCATAGAGCAACACAAATGTAAATCACTTACATTTAAATCTCTATAGATTGAAACTCACACTCTAGTGTCCACAGGAATAATATTGTAACTACTCACTAAGGTGTCATGGGTTCTAGACTATAGTTAATGATCTTACTACTCTTCCTAAACAAATCTTTAGTCTATCAAGTTCTGATTTACTTGGGTTAGCCGTAAGAGTCGGTTCCCAGCTAGCGGTGGTCCGAAGACGCTTAAATACCGTGTCGCTTAGGGCTGTTTACACCCGGTTGACAGAAGGACTCCTTTAGCTTGTTCCCAAATTTATCGTCCCTTTTTATCGTTCCTTATAAACTTGTACTACTTGTGAAGCATGCTCTGATACCATCTGTAACACCCCGAATTTACATATAAGGACAAATTCGAGATTTCACAGGATCTTTACTTCACTTCGTACAATTTTACAAGGAATTTAAAACTTTTCATTCATAATACATCAGAGTTCCTTTACACTTGATTGAAGCACAGCGGAAGAATGAAATTTACAATAAAACATTTACAACATTTTTAAAATAAAACAGCATCAGCATATCCACTTTATAGTTCCATGAATAGTCCTTTACCTGCATATCAATCTGTGGGCACGTCAGTTACTTAGAACTGACGAAATGTTATACACGGCTATCCTCTCTATGCCGGGAATAGTATAACGATCTCATACTTTAACAAATCAACAAAAAGATTGAATGAACAAGTAAAGTGTCAAAGGTGATTATTCTAAACATAAGTGTATGTCATGCCTTAATGCCTAATGCACACATTTCTATACTAGGATGACACTAATGCACACTTGTTCGGATTCTATGCATCCCATACTACATAGGTCCGAGGGCAAGCGCCTACGTACTCCACATTAAAGGGTTCGATCCCTCGCCATGAGACTACCCAGTAATAAAACAAGTTTTAGAGTTATTTCACAGATACGGATCTCAGCCTCCCTGGCTAGCCTCCCTGGCTTATATTAACAGATCCCAGCCTCCCTGGCTATTATATCGTGATGATAATCCCGTAAATGCCCTTCTAGCCCCAGTATATACATATTCTTTGGAGTATGGTAAACATCCGTCGACTACCCTAAGTCCCGGATAAAATACAATCCATCTCCTATGGGGCAACCACAGTCCACCAACTGGGTCTATAACCACGGAGATCCACCGCCGACTATATAGAAGCACCCATTTACGTTTGCACAAGTTTATCACATCTTCACCTAAGTACCTAATTATTTTCTAGTTCAAGACATGAATATGTTATCACCCTAGAATCAGTTTTACCTCATACCGGATTTGTTCACAAAAATACGAGATCGCCCAACGGCATTATCTCGAAATCAAGTCTCAAAATCTTTCTTTCAAAATTACCGGTAACAGAGGTCTTACTAATTCTAAATCATAAATCTTTCATGTCCAAGAAACATGGGTACACATACCCCTTAATAATCATGTCTTAACCTATTATATTCATGTCCATAATTTGTTCTATGTCTCATTTGAACACTATTCATAATAATAATTCTTTTTCATGACTCCATTTCATTCAACAGAAATTTATCCCTTTCACAAACATGATTTTATCACTTGCAATCTCATTTGAAATTTAAATAATCAAGTATGCAATACAAATGAATAATCCCATCAAATACAATTAATTTACAAATCTACATTTTACTTTTCTTCTAATGATGCAAATCATGTTCTTCAACAATTTAGTTTTGGAAGACAAATCTCATTCTATCTCAAAGTCACTTTTATTATCTCCAATATACATGAAAATCTTTAAAACTATTTTCTATAAATTCTCTTTATCTTTAATGAAAATAAAAGATCCTTATGCTATTTGAAGCAACTGCTTCTTTCTAAGTAAATATTTACAAATATCTATATTCTCTACTTACTTTACTTATATTCATTTTATCTCTACTATTATAATGGGAAAGGGCCTTAGTGTCAGCGACTGTCATTTTGAAGACAGCACGTGCAGCGCACGTGTTGACAAAATGACCCACTTGGTAAATATTTTCGGTAATGGGCCAGTTTGGTAAATATTTTTGGCAGTGGATCAGATCGGAAATTGTTTTCTTTTGGGTTATGGCCTAACTTTGGTAAATATTTTCGAAAGTATACCAGCTTGGTAAATATATTTCAAAAGTAGATCAGTCGGGTAAATATTTTCCACGGTAGATCAGTTTCGGAAATTATTTTCTTTTTACCCTTTTCATTATCATGTCTTCACTTAGATATTTTCATGTCTCTAGCCATCCACAATTTGATCTATATCTCATTTGGCATCAATCATAATTCTCTTTTAGTCCATTCATGAATCAACAACAATAGCAATTTCATTTGCAAATTTTAAACTCATGAAGTCTCTCCAATTAATCAAATACAAATAATTCACAACTTATTTAATGTTCTATTCATAATTCACTTATTCTCAATTCTTTCCAACAAGAATTCTATTCATGCATTCATCTAATTTAAACTCATTAACAATTTGAGTACACATAGAAATCTAGAATTTCACATTCATCATAATTGCATAATCTCAACAAGAAAAACTAATTCTCACATCAAAGTCTTTTTTTATAAAAAAAATTCATATTCTTAAAAATAATTAACTTAAGAACAAAATTTCATTCTATCTTCAAATATCTCTTTTACTTCTCAAATATACTTGAAAAATTCTACAACTATTTTTACTATATTCTATTTCATTTTATAAGAGTATTAGAATTTTTTCCCAAATTTAATTTGCATTTAAACTCATTAAGAAGTCTCAACAATCTTCCTACAAATTATACATTTCGACAATTACAATCGTGAGTACTAGTATGGTTTGTGACAGTAATTCATTTTATTATTTTTAACTATCGTGATGGAAAATTGTTCTCTTAGTCATAACAATATTTCTACCATTCATAAACACAATATATTTATCCCATCACATTTTACTTTATTTATCAAAATTAGCATGTTTGTACTACAAAATCAACCACTAACACAATATTAATCTTTCTTTCTTATTCATGACCCTAGAACATAAAACAACATTTTTCAACAAATTTCCCATACAAAAGAATACATTTTTAACATGCATAACATTTTACAAGCATTCTAACATGATCTATGGTATTAGCTCTTTAGTCAAAATCTCCTATTTTTTGTTTAATCATAACAATATTGTTTTCATTCATAGCATGTAACACTAACATGAAATCTTAACTACATATCAAAACAAAATGCTCATATTTTGTCACTAGCATGCATAGTTCTAAATTAGAAAGCATGAGAACCCACCTTTTGTTTGAAGGTTGAAAACTACAAATGAATGGCTCTTTCTTGCTCCTAGCAACTCCTAGTCCTCTTCTCCTCCTAGCAAATGCTCCAAGCAAGAGATCCTCCAAGCACAATAACTCTCTTTCTTTTTCTTACACTCTTTTCTTTCTCTTGTTTATTTTATTTTTGGTGTGAAAAAGAATGAGAAATGGGTTGCTATTTATAGGACAATGCTAGGGACTATATTGCAAAATCTCCCACCTAATAACTTCTCTTTTTAATTCTCTTTTTAATTCTCACCTCTTCATATTTTTAACTCCTAAAACTCCCAACCTCTCATCTCCCCACTCTCCATGAACTTAACCACTCCATTAATCCCCTCCCCTAGCCCACAAAATGGTCCAAATACATTTGTGTGTGCATGCATACATGCACAAACAAATATGAACACATTTCTATAACTCAAAAATGTGTACTAATATTGTAACTTGTCATGTATAACTTAATTTGTGATTTTAATAATGGGCTTGCTACATGGGCTCATTTCTAATTAATTAGTTTGATTATCTAGTGGGCTTGCTACATGGGCTCATTTTATTCAACTAATTTAATTATCCTAGTGGGCTCTCTTTTTAATTAGTCTATTGGGCTAGAATTTATCTTTAAGTCCATGGATCAAAAGAAAGGCTAAATAAAACTAATGCATGCTAAAAATAGTAAAATGAGAGTAGCAAAATGAGAATAAAAATTTGCACGTGCACCATACGTGCAAAAATTGAAAAATGCATTTTAATCAAAACAAGGGGAAAATAAATTTTCGTTTTATAAAATAGATTTAAATACATAAGAATAAATAATTTAAACCTATAGAAAATATTATACATAGTGGTGGAAACACGTGCATCAAAAACACATAAAAAGCACGTAAATCCCAGGGATTGAAATATTATATTTTAGTTGACTGAAATCAATACGGAAAATGTATAAATAGTACGAATCCAAAATATGTAATGAAATACATTACAAAATATACGTGCGTAACACCCAGAGGCAAAATTGTAATTTCCAATTTTGCGGGGTGTTACACCAAAACCCGCCAACAGTCGACTGGTCCAATTACCAGTCGCCTGGTTCCTTCGGGACAGTCGACTTATCAGTCGACTGCTGCTGCTGTATCTTCAGTCCTTGAAAACTCTTCTCTGGACAGTCGACTGCTCCTCCATCCAGTCGACTGAAACTCTGAAACCTTCGAACACTGCAGATACCAAATACCAGAATCGAGCCATTATCCTACAATCTCCACCTTGGCGAGATCTTCCAAGTCAAGTAACCAACAATCTCCACCTTGGTGAAATCTTCCAAGTAGCCCAAGCAATCTCCACAAATACTTCAAAACAACTGCTCATCACCAAATGCAACAAATGAACCCAAACTCCACCTTAGTATGATATCACATACTAAACAAACCAATAGCAAAGTACTATCCCAACTGCCCATGCCAAATTATCAAACATGCAAAATATTAGCCAGGTTCATGCAATGCTTGAACTTGGCTGCCCCAACAACTTTGGTCAACATATCAGCAGGATTATCAGCTGTTCCAATCTTCACCAAACGAATATCACCATCCTTTATCAAATCACGCACAAAATGATAACGGACATCAATATGTTTGGTTCTCGAATGATGAACTTGGTTCTTCGCTAAATGAATAGCACTCTGACTGTCACAGTGTACCTCCACCTTCTCCTGATGAATTCCCAAGCTCTTCAAAAGTCCATGTATCCAAATGGCTTCCTTCATGGCCTCAGCAACCGCCATGTATTCAGCCTCAGTAGTAGACAACGCTACAGTGGACTGCAAATTTGACCTGCAACATATAGGTGCCCTAGTCATAGTAAACAAATAGCCTGTAGTAGACCGCCTCTTATCTAGATCACCTGCATAGTCAGAATCAACATATCCAACCAATAACCTGCTAATATTGTCATCCCTTTCAAATTTCAAACCCACATCTGTGGTGCCACTTATGTACCTCAAAATCCATTTAGCTGCTTGCCAATGCTCTTTGCCTGGATCATGCATATATCGACTAACCATACTCACCGCCTGAGAGATGTCTGGTCGAGTACAAACCATGGCATACATCAAACTGCCAACCACACTAGTGTACGGTACATTCGCCATATACTGTCTCTCTTCATCTGTACTTGGAGACTGAGAAGCACTAATTCTGAAATGACTGGCTAAGGGTGTGCTAACTGGTTTAGTTTTCTCATCTATACCGAACCGTTTCAGCACCTTCAAAAGATATTGCTTCTGTGTCAAACTCACTACGCCCTTTGCTCTGTCTCTAGCTATCTCCATCCCAAGTATCTTCTTGGCTTCACCAAGATCCTTCATCTCGAATTCAGAACTCAACTGATTCTTCAAATTTTGAATCTCCTTAGCATTTTTAGAGGCAATCAACATGTCATCCACATATAATAACAGATATATGAAAGAACCATCCTGCAATTTCCTGAAGTAGACACAATGATCAAACTCACTTCTGGAATATCTCTGCACCTTCATAAACTGATCAAACCTCAAATACCACTGCCTTGGAGATTGCTTCAACCCATAGAGAGACTTCTTCAACCTGCAAACACAATTTTCCTTCCCAGCAATTTTGAACCCATCTGGCTGCGACATATAAATTTCTTCATCTAGATCCCCATGTAAGAACGCAGTCTTCACATCCATCTGTGTCAATTCAAGATCAAACTGTGCTACCAAAGCTAACAAAATCCGAATTGAAAGGATGCTTCACAACCGGAGAGAACACTTCATTATAGTCAATTCCTTCCTTTTGAGCATACCCCTTTGCAACTAGTCTAGCCTTGAACCGAACACTGCCTTTTGGACCTTCTTTCTTCGTATACACCCACTTGCAACCAATTGCTTTCTTCCCCTTTGGTAGTTGCACTAGATCCCAAGTCTTATTCTTATGAAGAGAGTTTATCTCTTCATCCATAGCAACTTTCCAATCTGCATTTTCTGAACTTCTAGTGGCTTCTTTGAAGTTGGAGGGAACTTCATCATCCACAATGGGAAGAGCAAATGCAACTGTATCTGTAAAACGAGACGGTCGTTTGATATCTCTTCTTTGCCTTCTTACTGCAATTGATTCTTCCTGCTGGATAGGAACTTCTTCAAGATTCTCAGTATCAACCACATCATCTTCATCTTGGACAGGAACAGGATTCTCAACTGACAACTTTTCTAACTCCACCTGTTGGAAAACTCTCCTACCAGTCGACTGGTTATTGCCAACAGTCGACTGTCCCGAGCTCCCACTCTTCTGCTGTTCTAGACCACCAGTCGACTGCTCCTGTACATCAGTCGACTGTCCCGAGATTCTGCTACTCACCTGTTGGAGAATTGTCCCACTCTTCTGCTGCTCACCAGTCGACTGTCCTATATCACCAGTCGACTGTCCTGAGCTAATCATGCTGGTCTCATCAAAAGTCACATCCCTGCTGATTACTAACTTCTTCTGTTCTGGACACCACAACCTGTAACCTTTGACACCAGTACTAAAACCAACAAATATAGCCTTTTTGGCTCTTGCATCAAGTTTAGTTTCAGTTACATGAAAATAAGCAGGACAACCAAATATATGCAAAAAACTATAATCAGATGCAGGTTTACCACTCCATACCTCAATAGGCATTTTGCCTTCAAGTGCTGCTGATGGTAAACGGTTGACAATGTGGCTTGCATATATAACAGCTTCTGCCCAAAATGTCTTCTTCAATCCAGACTGTGCTAACATACATCTCACCTTCTCTAGTAAGGTTCTGTTCATCCTTTCTGCAACCCCATTTTGCTGTGGAGTCTTCCTAACTGTGAAGTGCCTTTGGATCCCTTCATCTTCACACAATTTCAGAAACGGATCGTTCTTATATTCCCCTCCATTATCTGACCTCAGAACCTTAATCTTCCTACCAGTCTGATTTTCAACTTTCTTCTTCCAACTTGTGAACAATGTCAAAACTTCATCTTTGTGCTTCATGGTATATACCCAAACTCGTCTGGAGTAATCATCAACAAAAGTAACAAACCAGTGTCTTCCACTCATAGAAGGTGTCTGAGTAGGGCCCCAAACATCTGTGTGCACATAATCGAGGATACCCTTTGTCTGATGTACAGCTGTACCAAATTTCACCCTAGTTTGCTTACCCAAAACACAATGTTCACAAACTTCCAACTTGCACCCTTTAGCATCTTTAAGCAACCCTTGCTTCACAAGCCCCTGCAAGGCCTTTTCTCCTGCATGCCCGAGTCGCATATGCCACAACCTGGTAGAGTCGGGAACAACCTGTTTAGGCTTCTCAGTTACACTGGCAGCCTGACCCAAATATGTTTTTCCCTGCAAAGAAAACAAGTTCCTTTTTCTTTGCCCTTTCATCACCACGAGTGATCCGCTAGTCACCTTCAGAATGCCACCTTCACTAGCAAATTTCAATCCACTGGCCTCCAAAGCACCAAGTGAAATCAAATTCTTTTTCAAATCTGGAACATACCATACATCTGAAAGCTCTCTAATAAGACCATCGTGCATTAGCAATTCAATCTTCCCGATTCCTACCTTCTTACAAGGTGCATCATTTCCCATCAAAACTACACCACCATCCATATACTCCAAAGAAGTAAACCACTCCTTTTTCCAAGACATATGATAGGAGGCTGCTGTATCAAGAAACCATACTTCTTGATGAAGTGAGGGACTAGAAGCAAGTGCAAAAGAAAAATCCTCGCCACTTTCTAAATTATCAACAGTCACATTTGCAGTCGAATTTCCCTTATTTCGTAGCTTTGGACAATCCTATTTCCAATGCCCCCTTTCATGACAGAAAGCACATTCATCTTTGGCCGGTATTTTCCTGTCCTTCGAAACTCCTCTCTATTTGGAACGAGATTTGTTTCCCTTTTTCCCAGATTTGGACTCAGATCTGGTCTCAGTCCTGCCCCTTACAATCAAAGCTTCAGAAGTTTCTCTATCAACCATCTTATCCCTTCTCCTAGTTTCATTATTCAACAAAGCATTTGCAACGTCTTCATATTTCACAGTATCTTTTCCATATAATAAAGTAGTTGCTAAATGATCATAACTTTCAGGTAATGAATTCAACAGAATTAGGGCTTTATCCTCATCCTTAATTTGCTCATCCAAATTTAACAAATCAGCCAATAATTTATTAAATGATTCAACATGAGCATTCATAGACATACCTTCCGTATAGGTAAAGCGAAAAAGTCTCTTCTTCAAATACAGCCGATTCTCCAAACTTTTCCTCATGTATTTGTCTTCGAGTTTCTTCCACAACACCGCAGCAACGGTATCCCTCATCAAATCATACTTCTGAGCCTTCTCAATAAAGAGCCGAATAGTCCCACACGCAACTCGATTCAACTTCTTCCAATCTGCTTCGGACATATCCTTAGGTTTTTCTACCTCCAAAGCAACATCTTGTTCTTGTTGAACAAGAACATCCAACACCTCACATTGCCACATCCCGAAATTGTTTGTCCCATCAAATTTTTCAACTTCAAATTTTGCGTTGTGAATCGTTGTTCTTGACGAACTTGATCCCACAACATCCTTGGTTGCATCTGCATCACCCGCCATCTCCCTCTAGGTCGAACCAACGGCTCTGATACCACTTGTTGTGCGACAATACAAATCAAACCAACAATCAAACCAACGCGGAAACAAAGAGAGAACCAGCGAGAAAAAAACAGAAAAGCAAGCAACACAAGAACACAAGATTTACGTGGTTCGGCAAAACGATGCCTACATCCACAAGGGGCGGTTGGGGTTTCTTTACTATGAGTTCCAATGGGCAAACAAAGCCTTTACAAGAGATGACGGCTACAAAGTCCGAATTAGGTGTTACAATTTACAAAACCCTAACGGGTGTATTTATAGGGAAACTATTGGGCCTTTTCGAATTGGGCCGAATCTGGATCCAAAACCCGCCGACAGTCGACTGGTCCAATTACCAGTCGCCTGGTTCCTTCGGGACAGTCGACTTATCAGTCGACTGCTGCTGCTGTATCTTCAGTCCTTGAAAACTCTTCTCTGGACAGTCGACTGCTCTTCCATCCAGTCGACTGAAACTCTGAAACCTTCGAACACTGCAGATACCAAATACCAGAATCGAGCCATTATCCTACATTAAATTCATAACGATTTTTATCACTACTTCAGAAAATTGTTTACATCCATCATAATCACACATACATTTTAAAGAAAAATCAAGAATGCTAAATAATGTAAAAATAAAGTTCCTAAAAAGCATAAACATAGACACACAGACATACCTATACAAACATGACATGGCAAAAACTTGCGAAAAACTAAATTGGAATAACTAGCGTGTGCTTGATCTTTGTGTCCAACCCATGTCCGACATGTCACGGCCTATAGATAGATGTGTCCATAATTCAAAGATACTAATTCTACCACATTATAAGAAAATCAATGCCTCCCAAATTATGCCCAACCTTAGATGTTTTGGAACCATCACACTTCCAAAATCAAGAAAACAAAAACTCACCAACTTTATCAGCTTCTTGGTCAATTTTTGTATCCCTCTGAGCCTGTCAAATACAAATAGCAGATGTTAAATTAATTTAGGAATAAACAACAATAAACGCAGTCTATTTTCTTGACATCAACCCTGATACAGTACCCAGATACAGGCTAAAAACGAATAACCTATTTAAAGGATCGAAAATTTTCTCTGTAATTCAAATAATTGATCAACAAGCCTTTAGTCCATCTAGAGGGTTACAGATCAACTCGTTACATTGGGCAGTGTCTTACAGATATGATTTACACCAAATATTTGATTGACAGAGAAAACATGGATAGTTAATTTTGTAGGTTATCCGTAGTGGGATCACATATTTACATCCTACCAGCCCCCTTAAATTTTGTAGGTCAAATTCTGAGCTGAGGGTAGTGAATTTTTCCTATTCTTCCTAGTCTCTGTTTAATTATTTGACCAGTAGCTCCCTCAATTTTTTTTGGCTAAATTTAAAAAAATACACAAAGGTTTGTACTAGTTTAAAAAAAGTACACATAGGTTTTTTTTTTTAATTTTAAAAAGAACACAAAAGTTTAAATTAAGTCCACCGGGTAAACTAGGATTAGGGTTAGGGTTAGGGTTAGGGTAGGGTTTAAAAAAACCACTTTCATCTTTCATTTTGTTCAAAAAAACCACATTAATCTTTTATTTTGTTTAAAAAAACATCACTTGACTAATCAGGTGTTTAAATAAATCCCCTGAACTAACCCTAATCCTAATCCTAACTAACCCAGTGGACTTAATTTAAACTTTTGTATCCTTTTTTTAAAAAGAAACCTTTGTGTATTTTTTTAAAAACTGGCTCAAACCTTTGTGTATTTTTTTAAATTTACCCTTTTTTAAAATAAAAAAATTTAATTAAATTTTTTATATATATAACAAAATATCACAGCAAACTAGGAAACAATTGGTCAAACTTAAAACTGAAAACCCGAATTGACCCACTTCATTTGGGATTTGGGACCAAATGAAACAAAACCCAGATGGGAATTAAGAGCTAGTAGGAAAGGAAACAAACAAAAAATCATCAAGAAAACTCACAGTGGTGGAGGGAGAGAAGTAGTAGTACAAGGCAACCCCTCCGGCAACCGCAGCAGCTGCTCCGATGGCAATTCTCCGGTCCCCGTTAATTGCAGCGAAAGGTCTAACAGAAGCAACATATTCTTTCAATCTGAAAGCCATTAATTCCCTACTTTATCTTCTTTTTCTTCTTCTTCTTTTTCCTTTTTATTAAGAAAGATAAGAGAACAGGGGTCCTCAGTAGGTGGAGCTAGGCTGGCGTTTCTGAGTGAAACAGTGAAGTTTGATTTATTTATTTATTTATTAAAATAATAATAATAAGTTTGAATTAAAAAATTGCAACGCGCGCTTACATCCCAAATAAATAAAAGAGTCAGGTGGACGGACAGGTGTGTCGGTTAGAGCATGGGTGGCGAGCGCATCATAGAGCAATGTCTTACATAAGAGCCTTTCCCACACCACAGTATCACACCCCAACACCAAACAGGTATGTCTGTTAGATCATTGGGATTTGAATTTGAATTTTTTTATCTTCGAATTGCAGTTTTGTCCCACCATTTTTCGAATTTTTTTCTAAAACGACCCATTTTTGCAAAGTTTTTCCCAAACCGCCCTACTTTTTTTTTTATTTCTCAAAGCGCCCCACTCGGTCACTCAAAGACCGAGTCTTGACTCTTTGCGTTTTTAATACCGCAGATCCCCTTTCTTCTTCTTCTTCTTCTCGACTTTTGATTGTTTTTTCTTTTCGCTCTTTCCCTCAACGAATCCGTCGCACTCGCTACTTTTCCGTTCGATTACTCCCTTAATCGAATGTTGAACTTCCCAAAACCAATTACTCTCTAATCCAATTTCGATTTTACCAAATCCTATTCCCCAAAATCGATTCTTTCTTTAAACCCTAAACCCCGAATACCCAAAATTGGAAGATTTCGGTTGTAGGATCTTGCTCTTCTCGCCAATTTCGTCTTCGTCTTTGGATTCTCCTACTTGTTAGGTATATTTCTTAAGCTTTTCCTAAGCAAAATTTGTGTTAGTGTTGATGCTATTGTGAAGTTCATTAGTTGAATTTGACTTATTGTTGACAATGTAGAGTAGTTTATTGATGTTATTTTTAGTGTTAATTTTGCTTAGCATTGATGTTCAAAAAGAAAGAGTTGAGTTATTGATGTTCAAAAAGAAAGAGTTGAGTTATTTTTAGTATTAATAACTCAAATTTTGTGGAGTTATTGATGTTGAAAAAGAAAGAGTTGAAAGAGATGAAGTTGGAATGAATAGAATTTTGTTGAAAGAGTTGAAAGAAATATTGTTGAAAGAGTTCAATTTTGTATAGAATTTTGTTGAAAGAGTTGAAAGAGTTCTGTAAAACCTTGTTGAATAGAATTCTGTTGTTGAGTTATTGATGTTCAAAAAGAAAGAGTTGAGTTAATTTTAGTATTAATACCCAAATTTTGTTGAGTTATTGATGTTCAAAAAGAAAGAGTTGAAAGAGTTGAAGTTGGAATGAATAGAATTTTGTTGAAAGAGTTGAAAAAAATATTGAGTTGAAAGAGTTCAATTTTGTATAGAATTTTGTTGAAAGAGTTGAAAGAGTTCTGTAAAACCTTGTTGAATAGAATTTTGTTGTTGAATCAATTTTGTATAGAATTCCATATAGTATGTGTTGAATCTAGTTTTTTAGAATTTTATAGAATCTAGGTTATGTATAGAATTTGTTGAATTTGTTATACTCTAGTTTTTTGCTAAAATTAGAGAATCAACGGCATTGTTATATAGAATTTGTTTTTATATCTAGGTTTTGTATAGTTAATAACATTTTTGTTGAACTTGTAGGATTTGTAGTCTATTGTAAATGGCACGCACATGGGGTAACATGGAGGTAGGAGAAAGTAGTAGACCTCCACGTGGCGATAGATCACGTACTCGCGGTGGACGTGATCGTGGTCGTGGTCGTGGTCGTGCTTCTACCGATACTACTTATGTAAGTAATTAAATGTTGATTCTAATAGAATTGTATTATATTTCGGTCTATTGATGTAAATGTTATTGTTATGTAGGTTGAATTCAATCCAAATGAGGCGGGCACTTCCTCTTCAGTCCCTTCGTCGTCATACATCCCTCCTGGAGGCTCCGGACCACTCGACCCTTCACTTCTCACTCTCCAGCCGATGCATCGATCGCAGTATGTTTGGAACGGCGAGGCTACGGAGTGCCGTTTTAGGACTGGTCATCCGCTACCTGTGCATCCACGCATACACGAGATACTTAGAGATTGTGGGTTCTACGGTATTGCCATGATGACATCCATCAAGTGCGATCGTCCACTTCTGGAAGCACTGCTTGAAAGATGGAGGCCCGAGACACACTCATTTCATCTGCCAGTCGGGGAGATGACGGTGACTTTACAAGACGTTGCTATACTAACCGGGCTTCCAATCGATGGAGAGGCAGTGACAGGATCGATGGACTTCGACCCAGTGTATATAGTGGAGGAGTACTTAGGGGTTGAAGTGGAAGCTGGTGCGATAAATGGGAAATTTATCCGCCTAAAGTGGTTGAAGGACACGTTTAAAGATAGATTGAATGACGGTTCAACTGCAGCGGAGGTGGAGTGCTACTGTAGGGCGTATATTCTAACGCTATTCGGTACGGTCTTGTTTCCAAACTCGACCGGGAATACCGTAGCACTGATGTTCTTGCCCTTAATCGCCGATATAGGTAGGATCAGCCGTTACAGTTGGGGCAGTGCAATACTATCGTCACTGTATCGGAGTCTGTGTCTGTGCAGTATAGGTTCGAACCAGATGAATGGACCTCTAATTTTACTGCAGATATGGAGTTGGGAACGGATTCACGTAGGTCGGCCCGTGGTACGGATCCAATCCCTACATTGGAGAGTTCTTCCTGAAGATATTGACATGCTACCTCCGATCGGTGTGTGCTGGACAGGAAAACTGACATGGACAGCCAACCCCAACAGGTGCTTGACATACTACCGTGATGAGCTCGATAGGTTGGCCGCTGACTGTGTGGTGTGGACCCTTTACACAGAGGAGCGACTGATTCGACTGCCACCTATCTGTACGTTCAGGCATAATTTGTGGCTCACGAAAGTACCTCTAATCAACTTTGGGGTTGTTGAGTTTTACTACCCCGATAGGGTCTTACGGCAGTTTGGTCTGCACCAGGGAATTCCAGTTACCGTGCCATTCAATGCCGAGATGCATAACATTACTGGAATGGGCCGTACACCCGGACACAACTGGGCCACTTGCTTCTTCGATTACGTTCAGAGATGGAATGTTCACCGTTTCGAAGAAATCATCGTTGACACTCCACCTTTTGACCTCTCGTTGCATGGGGTGTACATGTCTTGGTACGAGAGAGTCACTAGACGGTTTATTTCCCCACCGTTGCAGGCTCCTGCTGGAGTCGTTGTACCGATACGTCGACCAGGGACCGAACCAGCAGATGAGCATTCCGTGAGGTTGCCGATGTACCAACCAAAGGGATCCACTATTCGTGGCTTTGTAAGTTTTAATGTTTCGTTTTAAAGTTTCAAAATTTATATATCAATATGTTTTTATATATTTATGTGCATCTAATTCAACTTTTCATATTTCTCAGTTGACCCAGACTTGGTCCCTTGCCAAGAAATGTGCTTCTATGCTGAATAGCAACATCGCCGATCAGACGAAGGGTACAGTACGGGAGATGTTATCGTGTTGCCGTGCACAAGCTGATCTTGTGGGGGAGGGCGCAACATTAGATGCAATACTTAGGACCCCCACACATCGAACCAACGGCCGTACTGGTCAACGACGAAAGAGAGTTGTTCATAGGCCGCCACCTCAACCTCAAAGTGATTCGGAACACGAAGAAGAAGCAGAGCCTGATATTGAAAGGGATGATGAAGAACATGACGTTAGGGATGAGATTGAAGGAGAGCAGGAGATCCCGTTGTCTGCACTCACACAGGCAACTCCACAACGTCGTAGACGACAACGAAAACCCCCAAACTTCTTCACACCGGACCCTTGACTTGTGATGTTATTAATATCGTTAGTTTGTTGTAATATTTTTTTTAATTTGGTAGTTGTTGTAATATTTTACATTATTTTGATTTTGTAGTATTTTTTTAAAATGTTCTTCTGTTTTTGATGAAGTTATTAATATTGTTGATGTGTTCGTGAAGATGATGTTAACAATATTGTTGAGATGTGGTTGTGAAGTAGATGTGGTAGAGAGTTGTGGTTTGTTGTGGTGGTCTTACCAATGTGGTGAAGTGGTTGCTGAGTTGTGGTGAAGTGAGTCTTGTTGCTGAGGTGTGGTGAGTCTTGTTGCTGAGTTGTGGTGAATTTTGGTACTAAGTTGGTTTGTTGTTTTGTATTTTGAAGTGGTTTATCAGTTGTTTTGTATTTTGGTACTAAGGTTGAATTTTGGTACTAAGTTGGTGAAGGGGTTTATCACTTGATCAGTTATATATTTTGTTGTTGTGGTTTGTTGTGATTTTGTAGTTTTTGGTAAGAGCTTGAATTTTGAGTTGTTTGATGGGTATTTGCAGTATGATCAGTTGTTTGATGGGTATTTGCAGTATGATCAGTTGTTTGATGGGTAATTGAGTTGTTGGATGGGAATTTTGAGTTGTTTGATGGGCATTTGAAGAAGAGGTTGTTGTTTTGAAAGATTTTAGAACACTCAGCATCTGGCTGTAGCAAAAAAAAATTCTCAGCAACAAGACTCGGTCTTTCAAAGACCGAGTTTAGTACAACTAGACTCGGTCTTTGAAAGGCCGAGTCTTGTTGCTGAGTGTTTTTTTTTCTATCAGACTCAAGAGTTGTACTAAGCTCGGTCTTTGAAAGACCGAGTCTTGATTCTGATAAACTCCAGAGCCCAACAAGCTCTCTGGAACATTGAAAACAACACAGTCGGTCTTTCAAACACCGCTCTAAAAACACCTAGACTCGGTCTTTGAAAGACCGAGTCTTCAATCAAAAATTCACAGATTGAAGACTCGGTCTTTCAAAGACCGAGTCTAGGTGTTTTTAGAGCGGTGTTTGAAAGACCGACTGTGTTGTTTTCAATGTTCCAGAGAGCTTGTTGGGCTCTGGAGTTTATCAGAATCAAGACTCGGTCTTTCAAAGACCGAGCTTAGTACAACTAGACTCGGTCTTTGAAAGACCGAGTCTTGAGTCTGATAGAAAAAAAAACACTCAGCAACAAGACTTGGCCTTTCAAAGACCGAGTCTAGTTGTACTAAACTCGGTCTTTGAAAGATCGAGTCTTGTTGCTGAGAATTTTTTTTTGCTACAGCCAGATGCTGAGTGCCAGATGCTGAGTGTTCTAAAATCTTTCAAAACAACAACCTCTTCTTCAAATGCCCATCAAACAACTCAAAATTCCCATCCAACAACTCAATTACCCATCAAACAACTGATCATACTGCAAATACCCATCAAACAACTGATCATACTGCAAATACCCATCAAACAACTCAAAATTCAAGCTCTTACCAAAAACTACAAAATCACAACAAACCACAACAACAAAATATACAACTGATCAAGTGATAAACCACTTCACCAACTTAGTACCAAAATTCAACCTTAGTACCAAAATACAAAACAACTGATAAACCACTTCAAAATACAAAACAACAAACCAACTTAGTACCAAAATTCACCACAACTCAGCAACAAGACTCACCACACCTCAGCAACAAGACTCACTTCACCACAACTCAGCAACCACTTCACCACAACTATCTTCACATCAACAAACCACAACTATCCAAACTAAGTGTTCATTTCGAAATAAATATTACAAACACAATAGGAAACACAAAATGAAATTTTAATTGTTTTGAGATGCTCTGTTAGTACATCGACGCTTGTTGTGTCCTTCCAACCCGCACCTTGAACATTTCATTCTTGTACCCCTGCTAGAACTATCTCTCACATCCATATCGTTGCGTATTCACGTGGATTTAGGCCGGCCTTTCCATGAACGTCGCAAACTAGAATCTGGTACAAGTCGTGGACCGTCGATAGTAGGCCAATATGCTTCATCTAGAATAGGACTGAACACAGGAGCCCAAGTTTGTGCTAATGACGTGATAAGGTAAAATTTATCAACATAAGGCTTGTGATCGATTGCACAATATGCACAGGCTGCTAATACATGAGAACAGGGAATATGATATAGATGAAACTTCATACATGTGCATGTTTTCGTACCCAAATCCACGGTGTGCAAGTTCCCACCCTTCCGTTCTCCATTTACCATGCGTATACCCGTTTTGACAGAAAAAACTCCAGGCTGATGATGAAACATTGTAACCACATGTTGATTTGCTCTTTCACGGCGACGATCAATCAAATCATGTACACTTTTAGCAAAAATCTTCCCTTCACATAAAAGCTACTAGCTTCCTGTCGACGAGTAGTAAAGTAAGAGTTGAGACGTAAAAAAATTGTCTCAACAATCGCAGTAACTGGTAAACTACGGACTCCTTTCAGTACTGAATTGAAGCACTCTGACAGGTTCGTAGTCATCATTCCATATCGTCGACCCTCATCTGCATAAAGTGCCCATTTCTCAACCGGCTTCTCTTTCAACCAGTTAGCCGCCTCGACATTGACGGTTTCAAGTTCGGCGAGTTTGGCCATGAACTTTTTGGGTTGGTGTTGACAAGCTATTATTTTGGCCTTCTTGCGCAATGCCTTGCTACCAAATTTACTAAAAAAAATTGTGGCAAAATGATGCATGCAATATCGATGAAATCCATTCGGTTCGTTCCAAGTTCCATTTTGCAAATCCATAGCAGACAATATACCAGCATGACGATCCGAGATAACACACAACTCAGTGCGATCGGTGACATAATACCGAATACAAGTCATAAACCATGTCCACGTATTTATACTCTCTCCATCAACCAATGCAAATGCAAAAGGAAATAAGCAACCATTCGCATCCGGGGAAACAGCAATTAGCAAACAACCCTTGTACTTACCGTACAAGTGAGTTCCATCTACACTAATAACCATTCTGCAAGACTTGAAACCTTCAATCGAAGGACCAAATGCCCAAAATACTCCCTTGAATGTTTCCTCGCTGGGGCTAGACTCATATTTATCCCAGTGCACAACGGTCCCTGGATTTGCTGCTTGAATTGCTGTTAGTAGAAAAGGCAACTTCGTGTATGCTTCTTCGAATGTACCGTACAACCTCTCAATTGCCTTTTGTTTTGCTTTCCAAGCTTTCTTATATGAAATCTGATAATTATATTCTATTTTCACAATCTCAATAATTGCCCCCGGTGATAGAGCAATATCCTTCTTCACCACACCCACAATCAAATTACTAACAAGGTTAGCATCAATTTTACAGTGGTCTTGATTCAACGTGGGATTCGTACAAGTATGAGGGCCAACTATCTTCTTCACCACAAAATTTCTCCCCCCTTTTGGAACAATAGCTCGTAATCTCCAAGGGCATCCACCATCACTTACTCCTGGGGGACCTTGTACGATCTCCTCTATTGTACGTTTTCTAGGTGCCATTTTACATTTAACAGTGTATAGTGACGGTGTTGTTTTCAATGTGACAAATTCACGATGTTTCTTGATGGAATACACCTTCACAGCATGCTGAATGGACTCTTTACTTACAAACTCCTGTCCAACGTAAAATTCGTCTACATTGGATGAACCAGAAAACTCTTGTGGAAATGGGGGTACTCTAGCAGCTTGAGCCATCTCCTCCGTAACATGAGCGTTAACATTAGCATACCTATCAGTAGCTCTCACTTCATTAGAACTATTGTTCGAAGGATTTACATTTGCTACATGATCATCTTCTTCTCCATCATCACTTTCTAGACTATCATCATCGTCTGTTTCTTCCTTTTCTTCATCATCATCTAATAAGCTGTTGTTAACCACTGCATTTTGAAAGAGTTCAAATACACTGTCATTTGGAACATAGTCAGGAACCGGTGTAGTTTGGGGGGGGGGGGGAACTCAACATCTGTAGAATCAGCATTTCTTGTATTTGTGAAGGTGTTTTCTTGTGAGGACAGTGAATTTGGTTGTGAAGATTGAGTGGGGTTAGACCTCGTCTGCTGTGTAGGTACTATCCTTATGAAGCTTGCACTGGGGATATCATGTGGCTGAGCATTCACAACTCGAATTTGTTGAATATATAACTCTAATACAGCCCAAGCACAATTGGGATCAAATGTCCTAGCAATCAATGACTTCAGCGAATTATCAGTAGGTACGGGCACTGTCATAAAATACTGAACATCTCCTCTTCCTGCTGCGTATCGAGCTAAAATTTTCACATTCCATTCATTCCTATCCCAATTAGTAACTTCATAGATTTTCTCAACTAGTTCTTCAAATGTAATGGTACGGGGTACCCAAACTATTTCCGGTTCCAAATGACTATAACAACAACCAATCTTTGGATCACGAATAATTTCACCACCAAAGTATAACCAAATAGGAATCTCAAGATCCATACCTACGTATATTTATTAAAATATGCAAGTTATTATCTAACCACAAACAAAATCTATACCAAAATTCAGAAAATTAAAGGCCAATATTCATCATACCTTCACAAGCGTCAAGGATAGAGCCGTAGATATTTCGGTAAAAGAGTTAAAGTTGCTATCCGCTTCCAATTTAGCAAAGAAACAAAAAAAATGGATCTTTCAAAATAAGGGTTTTGGGTTATTATAGTGGAGATGGTTAGAGGGTTAGGAAGATATTGGTAAATATATTTAGATTAAGATTAGATTTTGTGGGTAGGAGGTCGCCCTAGATTTAGGAAGATGGGATAGAGAAATAGAATAGGTTAAAGTCGAGAAGAAGAAGAAGAAGAAAGGGGATCTGCGGTATTAAAAACGCAAAGAGTCAAGACTCGGTCTCTCAAAGACCGAGTCTAGTGCAAATAGACTCGGTCTTTGAAAGACCGAGTCTTAACTCTTTGATTTTTCAAAGCGCAAGACTCGGTCTTTCAAAGACCGAGTCTATTTGCACTAGACTCGGTCTTTGAGAGACCGAGTGGGGCGCTTTGGAAAATAAAAAAAAAAGTAGGGCGGTTTGGGAAAAACTTTGCAAAAATGGGTCGTTTTGGGAAAAAAACATTTTTCAATATCAAGTTTGACTTCAATTTTCAAATTTGAAAAATGAGACAACAACAACAACAACAACAACAACAATAACAACAACAAAGCATTTTTCCCCCACTTGTTGGGATGAGCTACATGAATCTCAAATTTGAAAGAGATGTAATTGAAAAAAAAAAAAGGGTGGGCATCCGGATGGTGCTTGATTCCTTACTTGATGGGCCGATTGTGAGAGTAGTCGCAACTGTTAGGAATAGGTGAGTCGGCGTTGCGATTGATAGGAGCTTATGTCAATTGATGTTGGTCAATGTACGGGTCCTCACCGTTGTGGCTGATTAACAAATCAACGTCGTTATAGTATATGTGCAAGCCGTCGGCGTCAACATAGTTGTTGATGTACGAGTTGTGGCTACTGAGAGAGTCTGAGATAGATGTGCACACCGTCACTATTGTGGTGGTTGAGAAAGTTGTCGCTATTTTGAGGGGATGTGCAAATTATTGCCGTGGTGAGGTGCAGAACCGTTGTATGTCGGTAGATGGGCAAGCCGTCCCCGGGGTGACTTTCGGGCGAGTCATCATTGAAATGGTAATGGGCTAACTGTCACCGTGGTGGTGAACAGGCAGGTCATTACCGGGGTAGAGAAGGGGCAAGTTGTTGCCGGTGGGGTATAAAAGCAAGTCGTCGTCAGAGTAGTGAACATGCAAGTCGTCTTCATAGTGTTGTACGGGCGAGGTGTTACTGAATTGTGTACAAGGAGTCATCGTTAGAGTGGTGTACGGGTGAGTCATCACCAAGTTGTAAATTGGCAAGTTGCCACTGTTATGGTTGATCGATGGGTAGTAACTGGTGTGATTGATTGCATGACATTCGTGGAATCATAAAATATATTGAACATATTGCAAGTTTTTTTACTACAACTGTAGTTTGGGGAGAGACGGGTGAAATTTGTAGTTTTTGTTTTGTAATTATGTTTCCCGATGTTCATTTTTATGAAAATATTTGATGTCATTTGTTTTGTTATATCTCTAATATATTAATGGGAGAGTTGAGATTGTGTAACCAAATAAACATATGCATTGTAACCAAACAAATAAGTGCAATGCATGTATATGACTAATATAAATGAGGTGTTAGATTCGATGTCAGACAATGTCAACTTTTTACTTTAAAAAATATTTATTTATAAAGACATGCATCACACGTGTAAATCTCTACTATTTTAACGGAAGAGTTTGTCACCAAACAAACACGTGCAATGCACATGCATAACTAATATAAAGAAGGTCTTAGGTTCGATGCCAGACAACGTCGGAATTTTTTTAAAAAAATATATTTTTTTATAAAGACGTACATCGCACGTGTAAATTACTAGTTACTAAGTAATGGGACCGATAAATAATTTCCACCTTTTTACTTTTAAAAAAAAAAAAAAACCAAAACAGAGCCTAACCCTATTGATTAAGGTGCTCACAGTACTCACCAATTCTTTTGCAGATGCATCTGGAACAAAACATATAAACACACAAGCCACAACTTTTACAGTCAATACTATATATTCTTCATAGACTCTGTCCAACATAGACTCGGTTCAACAATGACAGACAACACTGCAAAGAAGTTTTTTTCCTTGAGAAACTCTCTTTGCACCTAATGGAAACATTCATTGTAAGGGTACAGAAATGGAATGTTCAGTTTCAAATGTAATCTCAGTAATTCAAGTTGCAGTTTTGGGTGGGGGGCAGGAGGCACGGAGGGGCACATCATCGATCCAATCAGCGTAGATGCGGCTGATCTTCTTAAGCCCGTCGCATTTCAAGAATCCTTTGTTCTCCTGTATCTGATACTTCACGGTCCTAACTGGTTTGGGATGAGGTTTAAAAGCAGCCGGTGGTGCAGCTGTTGATATCCTTTCAAACTCCGTCGAGTAGCTTCTCCACTCCATCAGCTCTGTCAAGTAAGGTACATTGTAAACAAGCTTGTTACCATTAACAAGATGTCAAAATCCAAGCGAATTACAGCTGAATAACTTTTGAAGATTGGAAGTCAATACATTCAGAACAAATAGCAAATAGAACCACAGAAGAGGAGCAATGCTAAACTTTCTAGAAGTTTTCTAGATCATTTCATGCTTAATTATGTGTTCAACTTCTGGGAAGAGTGCATTAGGAATATATGCAGGTATAAAATATATTCAGAAAACAGGATGCAACCAGAATGTATTTTAAACATCGATGTTCAATAATCAGGATAATTAGGAGTAAAAAGAAACAAAAACTTTAGAATACCAACTATTGGTATATCGTATAAAGTTTCGCTTAAATTTTCAATTCATCAATCCTGTTAATTTTTTTCTTTTGGAAAACTCATTGTTAGTGTTGATGGCTGAAAACGAAAATTTGCTAAGATGATCGATTGATATCTTCAGACTGAACTGAACCGCAGGAGAACGGGAAAATTTTGCGTTTCTAGGCTACTTTTTGATAGTATTTGCATTTTTAGGCCAAGTCCCAAACTATTAGTGCTGGTGGGCTAGCCTCTGCCACGTCAGCAACGGCCGCTATTGGGAATAGCGGCCTCTTCATAGATAGGAATTTTGTGCCCCACACTTGGCTGTGTACGAAGGGGATTAAGGCTGAAGGGTTAATGAAGTGGTCGCTAGTGCCACTAGCGACCTCTTCTAACTGAGGTCGCTAGTGGCAATCGCGACCTCAGGTGGGTCAAATCGCGACCAATGTGAAGATGGCTCAAATTGGCTCTCAACTGTGGCCGCGAGTGCCAATAGCGACCACAGTTAACTGTGGTCGCTAATGGCACTCGCGGCCACAGTAGAGACCCAATTAGAGCCATATTTACAGAGAAGAGGTCGCTTCTCTGTAAATATGGCTCTAATTGGGTCTCTACTGTGGCCGCGAGTGCCATTAGCGACCACAGTTAACTGTGGTCGCTATTGGCACTCGCGGCCACAGTTGAGAGCCAATTTGAGCCATCTTCACATTGGTCGCGATTTGACCCACCTGAGGTCGCGATTGCCACTAGCGACCTCAGTTAGAAGAGGTCGCTAGTGGCACTAGCGACCACTTCATTAACCCTTCAGCCTTAATCTCCTTCGTACACAGCCAAGTGTGGGGCACAAAATTCCTAACTATGAAGAGGCCGCTATTGGGAATAGCGGCCGTTGCTGACGTGGCAGAGGCTAGCCCACCAACGCAAATAGTTTGGGACTTAGCCTAAAAACGCAAATACTATCAAAAAGTAGCCTAGTACGGCAAAATTTTCGGAGAACGGTGCATTCTACTTACCTAAAAAAAAGGCACAAACCGAAATGGCAACTAGTAGTCCAATGTTCAGGATAACTTTATAGACACTATGCTGTGCAATAACCTCAAATCACGAGACTGAAATAATAAAAGCACCTTACTGCTCAATAGTTGTGTATTTTTTATGCAACCTATCTTTGACTATGAGATCAAACATTTACCCACGAATAGATAACACATTTCTAGTGATCGTTTCAACAACTTCCAACAAAAAAAATGTTGTAAAAATGGTCTAGGCCACTGGTTTGTGCAGTGAATTTTTACTAGGCCTCTTGACGTTTTAAACTCTGACATAAGCTCAAACTTGAACATACTACATAAATATTTTTGTGTGTACGGATATTCTTCATGACCTCATCAAAAACATAATTCCTTCATGTAGCTTTTATGTTGTCCAGATTGATTAAGTGCTTAGGTAGAATGTTTGACAAAGAGTGGATAACTTTTCCAGGAGTTTAGGGTCCTATTTGTATTATGGTGGTTCTTGAATACTTCATTAGAAAATAGAATGAAGACTTTATAAATTTAAAGTTAGAAAGTTGATCAGAAAGTTGATAACTTTTCCAGGACTGATTTCTTTAGTGTTTTTATTGAATTTAAATAGAGGTGTATGCCATTTATACAATATTTCTAGTAAATTAAGATGTAAACTAGTAATTTACACGTGCAATGCACGTCTTAATAATTTTTTTTACAAATAAAAATAAAAACTCGGACGTAGTGAGGACTCGAATCTGAAACATCATTCATATTAGTTATGTATGTGTATCATGCGTAGATAGATTTACTAATGACACTAAGGCTTTCTCCCATTATAATGTTAGATATGAAAAACAAATGAGAATAGTGACATTCATTTTCAAAATTTCCTCCTTTGGTTGTTAGCTTCATCCCTAGATGTACAGTGTATTTACATAAGAAGCACTGATAACTGTTGAATTATCTACTACAACTATGTTCTTTAGTTTAGTTATATTACTTGACAGAGGAAATATCGATAAGGCCCCTTCTTAGACAATGAATTTCTGGTAGGCGTATTGACCTTTTGAACTCTATTATAAACCCCTTGAATAGTACATTATTCACAATAATAATACATATAAATGTGTTATCTTGTGAGTTATGGACTGGTATTGCCGGCTATTTACTATTTGAGGGGTTCATAATGTAATTGAAAAGGTCAAAAGGCCTAATTGAAATTCAGTGTCCAACCACAGCCTAAATTAAGATTTACCTTGCTTGAAAATCTCTCTCAGGGTGTTAGAGCATCTGTAGTCATTAAAGTCAAATTTTGGCTATTTGACTTATAGCAAATAGCAAAAATAGCTTTCGTTGTAGTCATTGTTAGTCAAAATTTGATATTTTGAAATCTTAATTGGACGGACGTTAGATTATTTTCCGCCCCACGTTTTTAAAAAAAAATTGCTAACAAAAAATTAGAGCAAAAAATACAGGATGGTAGATTATTTTTCCCCAATCAATTTTTTTTTAAAAAAAAACTAGGACATCCGATAGTGACATTAAAAAAATAAAATATATAAATATATATATATATATATATATATATATATATAGAAAATCCAAAAAAAACCCCTATATATAGAAAATCCAAAAAAAACCCCAAAGCCTAGGACGGTACATGATTTCTCTCAGTGTAGTCGAAGCCGCGCCTCAGGCTGTGCCTCAGGCGCGAGGCGCAGACGCCTAGACTATTTGCGCATCATCCTTGCAAGGCGCATTAAGGCGCACTGAGGCGCGAGCCTCAGTCTTCAGAATACGAAAGATCATGAGTTCAAGTTATACTCATCATTTTGGTAGGAGCATTCTTTCAATGATTAAGGAAAAAATATAATTACTACACATAATATTATAGTATATGAGAAAATGACCTCATAATATATGAGAAAATTCTCTCATTTAGATTGATCATTATCGATTGGTCACCTAATGGGCGATCCATTTTATCATGATATATAATATTATTTATAAATTTTTAAAACCCCAAAAGTAATAGTGTGCTTTGGTTAGTGAGGCTTGCGCTTCAAATTGCGCATTGCGCCTCGGGTTTTTTACGAGGTAGTGATGTTGTTTTGCTCCTTTCGTCTTCAACTACACTGATTTCTCGTACCTCAATTTTTTTTACTTTTTGATTATTTAATCTCCCGTACGATTTTTTAATTTTTTAATATTTTTTATTTTTTTGGGGACGGTGTATAATCTCCCGTCCGATTATTTTATTAATAAAAAAAAAATTGTGACGGTAAATTATTTACCGTCCGATCTTCAAACGAAAAATAATGTTTCTTCGAACTATTTTTTCCATTCAGCCAAATCGTCGGCCAAATATAACTGAGTATTGTTCACAAAAATGAAAAAAATGGCTAAATAACCAACGACTGCAGCACGTTTGGAGCCAAATTTTACAAAATTTGGCTAAATAGCCAAGACTAGCAAGAAGGAATTTTCATAAACACAGTGATTTTAGAATCACTATTGTTTTCAAATGCAAATCGAGATGATTTCAAATTTTGTGTGACTTTTGATGTGACTTTGAAATTCACACCTACTATGATTTATGAGCCACTCAACTTGAATATCACAAGCTTATTATTATTATTATGAGAGTTAATAAAATAATAATAATAATAAGTAAATTGTATTATTTATTATTGTTTAATTAAAATATTTATTTTACTAAACAACACATGCAATTTACTTTTTTCTAAAATTAATATGTTTAGGCTAAAGAAATTGGCATAATTGATGTACAATATGTTCACCTTATAACAACAAGAAACCGGAAAAAAATGAATATATTTGATAGCATTTCACAAAATTTTATTTTAAAATTTTGTATAAAACTTACTATGTTGACATAAATATAATTTTCAATAAGAAATTAATTTGGTCATTTTGTAGATATTATTATTGGATTACATAATTTACAGCAATTCATCTTATTTGAAAAGATGATTGATGTATAAGCATGAGGAATATCAACGAAGAAGAAAGATTAGATCATTTTCTAATCCTAACGGTAAAAAAAAACAAAATTGATCATGATGATTAAAACTAAGTTTTTTTGGAAGATTTTTCTTTAAAAGATGAAGAAGAAGAAGAAGGGAGAGGGTGAAGGAGATATAATGTTTTGTGGGATTTGAGAATCATAGGGTTATAGAATAAGAATTTGACTAACACCAAAATTTTAAATTACACTTGCAAATTTTCCTCTCATTAACACCAAACTTTGAAAACACAGTGATTTTAGATGTGTGTTGTTTGAAAATCCTTCCAACTAACATCCCTTATCCTCCACATTCGTGCATTCTATAAAATATATATGCATAAATAGAAATAGCATTTCGTTAAGTTTTTATAATTTTTAAATGAGCAGAACTCTCAGATGTGGGAATTTTGTTTGTTTTCCCCCCCTTTATTTTAGTTGTTAGTTTATGTTCAACCCATAGAAAATCATAGGAGTCGATTATGTTTTCATAGAAAATCTAATGGTTTCAATCAATAATCCATAGAAAATCATAGAATCCCAAAAATGTCAAAAATTTTGAAAAAAAACCTCTGGACGAAACATCATATTTCGTTCGTGGGTTTTTTTCCTTTACCAGGGTTTTTTAATTTTAAAAAAAATTAATTTCGTCGGACGAAACATCATGTTTTGTCTGAACTTAAAAAAATATTATAAAATATTTGGAATGAAACATGATGTTTTGTTCGATGCATAAAAATATTATAAAATGTTTGAAGCGAAACATCAGCCATACAATTTCTAAGCCCAATTGGGCATATGATTTCCTGGTCCCCCCCCACCCCCCCCAACCCCCCCCCCCCCCCCCCCCCCCCCCCCCCCCCCCCCCAAAAAAAAAACAAATTTTATCTCCATTAAACAAAAAGAACATGAATAACCAAGGGGTCATTTAACATTTTTCAGGAAAAGTGTCTTGAAGTTGTCTCTATAAACAAAACAAGATGAATACACTTCACCTAATCATCTTCTTCGCAAAACAAAACATGCATGACTATGAAATCATCTATCATATTATGACATCTACCTTCTATTCTAAGCATCTCCCTTACCATTATCCCTACTTCTATGACAAACGAGTTGGTATTGTATCTATGTGGAATTGATTAACTTTCATAAATTAACTCTAAATAAGTATAATGTATTCAATGCACAATCTAATCATCTAAAATCTTTAACGAAACAAGACCAACTATACTTCACCATCTCCTTTCGCAAAATCAAATACACGCGTACCTCCATTCCCATGAGCAAAATGACACTTATCGCCAAACGGGCAATACCCATTCGCCTCCCACTTGTTGCACATCCTCGTCTTCAAAAACCCTTGCCTCCCCCCACTCCCTACCACCACGATACTCTCCCCATTCCCACTCCCCTCCCCTCCCTCCACCCCACTCCCTCTCCCCCTCCCCACAACCCCGGGCCCGACATGTAAAAATGTGCACCTCTCCCCGTAAGGACACGCCTCCCCTCTAAAAAACCTCTTGCAAATCTTGCTCTCGCCCGGAAACCCCTTCTCCTTCGCAGCGATCTCCTGCCAGTTGGCAGGCGGGTTGCGCAAATCCGACTGCCCGTGCGCAAAGCTACACTGCGACCCATTGGCGCACGACCCAGACCTAAACTTCTGGCAAATCCTAGTCTTGTAGAACAGAGCATTCACTCTAGTTGCAGATGGTTCGTCTGAGATTCTGGGTTTCTTCGAAATGGGCTGTTTGGAATCATGATGGATGTTTGAGATCTGAGGTCTTATGACGATTGAGTCCTCACTGCGTTTCTCCTGGGTTTGGAATGGAACAGTGCTGATCATAGTGTATGAAATGAGCTCTTATTATAAAAAAAAACAAAAAAAACAAAACAGAGATTTTGAAAATGGGTGTTGTTGATTTGGGGAAGAGGATGGAAACCCTAATGCTAGTTTTTAAAGAGGAAACCCTAGAATGGATTGGGAGGGAGTAATTTTGTTGCCAAAAGAGGAAGGCTGATCAAATGCTAGAAGGAAAGGATTTCTGTCTTTTGATTTTTTCTTTTTTGCTAAAACCCTGTTTCTGTGTATTTTCCAAAAGAACTTGCTCTTAATTGAAGAGGAAGGAAAAGACAAAATAGCCCCCCTTTTGGGTTTTGGGTTTTGGGCTTTATGCTTGGGCCTGGCCTGAATGAGGTGGTGCTAGTATTAGTTTTGAAATTCTTAAAGATATTGTTGAGGTTGTGGTCCGAATAATAGTCTTAGCAGGAAAAATCGAAAAAATAGAAGATGGTGAAATTATTCTAGATCCAGGATCCTGATAGGGGTTTTCTCTTTTCGAAATTGTTAAAGAAAGAGTAGTTAAAGCAAACAAGTGTAACATAGACTTCACATTATTGGATCTTGGTACTGTGAAAGTACTATTTGAACAGAAGTAGTGCTTGTTGCTAGAGAGACAGAGTGACATATTTGATTATTTTCCTTTTTTGTAAGAAAATTTAAGTACGTTTAAAATCTTGCCTGTGAATTTATTAGGTCGAGTTGGGGCGATTTTTTTTTCTTTTTCTTCTGTGGATTGTTTTTTGTTTTATGAACTCTCTCTCTTGTTTCGTAGTTCTTCTCGTCCACCTAAGTCAAACCTAAACCCAAAACTTTTGCTTGTTTATCCACAATCAGGTATGGGAAGGTGTTTTCGGCATTCAAAACCCTGCCCGGAGAAAATCAGTAAGGGTCTATTGAGGAAGAACAAAAAAATGGAAGAAATTCATGGGTTGGATGTGGATGGAGTTCCCTTTCTCTCGACTTCGATGAGTTTCTTTACTTACTATTTCCATATAGCAATCAAATCTTTTGTTTGTTTTTCTTTCAATTTGATTAAAGCTATAAACACCTCCATCTGTTGTTTTTGGATAATTCAAAATTTGAGATACTAATAATTTTAGGGAATTCATACCATATCCCTTTGAACCTAATTCCACAAATCTATATTCAAAGAGGATGTGTGATGTTTTGCGATGTATGACAAACTTTTCTCCCGTGACATGCTAAAAATTTAACATTCACCATCAGATTTATGATCCATACCATTCAAGTTAATCTTTATACCTTAAAGCATAAAGGGTGATGGGAACTTACTATCTTTAAACATGTTTTGTATATCCATAACGAGGTTGCAAAATTAACTGTTATTAGTAGTAGAACAATCATGACTATTTAATGCGTGGAAAAAACTTACTCAACTTTAAACGGCATGGAGTATCCATTTGGGAGAGGTAGTTAGGATTTTAGAGTGCCAAGAAAACTTGGAGGCAAATTTATTCCTATACAATTGGACTAATGTTATCCTGTGCAAATTGCACAGACTAAAATAATTTTATTGGACTTATAGAATTATATGAAACTTTTAAAAAGTAAGAGAGAATTGAAAAAAAAATAACTATTCAAGTGTATGGTTTAGTAAAATTTATCCTAAAAAATACGCTTACAGCCCCGCCTTTGTATACATTCTGACAGACAACACTCATGCCTTTACCTGCCTCATCCCAACCCTCCCCTCCCTCTCCCTCCTAAATTCACACCCTATTAGATGCCTTATCCATCATCTCCCATGTCTCCGCTGTCTTTGACCACAACGACGTCCCCTTCTCTAACATCCTCCTCCACTTCTCCGTTTGCCTCACCCTACTCTCTGCCACCTACCTCATTATCAAATCTCATTCTTGGACTGAATACCACAGTCATCCCCATCTTCAACCCGTACACTTTCCCAAATTCAAATTTCAGGATTTCAAAAACACAAATTAGAAATTGAAAATAAAATGAGGTAATATATTAGGATTTCAGAAATTAATACATACACCATACGTAGATACAATTGATTTAGTTAAGCAAAAATTTTGAAACCATTTTTTCACAAACACATTGTGTGCTACATAGGTATTTCATCGAATACTTAATTAGCAAAGTATATTTCTAGTAATTAAGTTCCAAATTTATAGGTTTGAGGCTTTTATATATATATTTTTTAATGAAAATGTGCGCACTACACGTGTTAATAAATGTGAACTCCTCATTTTGCTCTCTTTTCTTGAGGTTGACACTCTCTATCCTACAATACTACAATTCATCAACTTACCCAGCACAAATTGCACAGCTAAAATAATTTTGAAAAAAGAGACTTATAAATATGTATTATACGTAAAAATTTAGAAATGCCTCTTATCCATTTCAATCACAATGTAATGAAAAGATGACAAATCTACAAATTAACTAATTCATACTTTCAAACCAACCAACATCATTCTATATTTCTATTCAATTTAAAGAATATAAAAAAATAGTCGAATAATTACCGAAATTTAGAGACGCTAAAAAAGAGACTTACAATCTTGTCAGATTCCTCCATTCTAAAGTTTGCTTGCAAATATTCATATTGTCTGTGAAGTCCCTCAAAATTTGCCTCAAATTGTTCTATATTACTCCTTAGTTTTGTCTCTATAAAATGATTCACCAAAAATTTTCAAACAAAACAAAAGATATAGAAAATATACCACTATCTGCATGTTGTTTTCCTTCTGATTCCAGCATATTCCGAAGCTTCTCTTGCTTCATCAAATTTTCATCTTCTCATTTCATCAACCATTTGATGCAAGTCCTTAGCTTTATTATATATTCACTCATTTGTTCACTTTTACCCTAAGAAAATAATAAAATAATAAAATACAATAATGATAAAATGGACCAAACTATTAAGTTTCATGCTTATTACCAACATCTACAATCCATCATTCTTCGTAAATGAAAATTTAATGATAATATTACTTAGAATGTAAAAGTCCAAATGAAAACAGATAACAATTAGAAGAAAAAGCCAACATATGCAAGTCAGTTCGTTCCAATCTCACATGTGATGATCCCCCTTCTTCTAATCTGAAACCCTACATTATTAGGTTTGCATCTGATCCCGAATTTGAAAACTTGACCATACTATCATAAAAAAGCAGAAAATTACTCAGACAAAAAAAAATTAAATATTACCCAAAAAAATGATTTAAAAACTGAAACAACAATTCCAATTGGAGAAAGATTGTTAAAATAATTATGAGAGATTGTTAAAATAAATGAAAAGCTCAAGAACTTAACAAAAGTAATTTTTCATGATAAATAATTATGAGAAGTAGTGAACATAATTACCATCAAATTGAAGAATAAAATTTGATCTTCAG
The DNA here is from genome assembly GCA_017893485.1 of Hemerocallis citrina. Classification (NCBI taxonomy): domain Eukaryota; kingdom Viridiplantae; phylum Streptophyta; class Magnoliopsida; order Asparagales; family Asphodelaceae; genus Hemerocallis; species Hemerocallis citrina. Next base: position 194,051,197 of record CM030368.1, on the reverse strand, counting down.
GTAACCTACATCTGCGCCAATTGTAGCGACGACATGACATACAGGCCTAACTGCCATCTCCGTAATCTCTGAGTGTACACATTGGAGAGAGTAGTGTAAATCAGTGAATAAATAAAACCAAACATAGAATAAACACATACATTACCTCTTTCCCATAGTTTATTTTTTTCATTCATCTCTTCGCCTTCCAAAATCCCAATTTCTACCATGGTCTCCAAAATCTAATTTATTTGGATCTGAAGAAACAAAGAATCAAGAATAGAACATTAGTTACGATTTGGCCTGAAAATAACCAATCTTTATTTTTGAATCCATAATTAGGGTTTGGATTCCAAAATTTCAATAATTGAAATGCCCTAATTAGAAATCAAGAGTAAAAGTTGGTGGTAAATTAGGGTTTCATGAATACAATATTACAAAACAAATTAGAATTTTAAAAACACTAATTTCTCAGAGGAGAATTCTTACCGATGGTGTCATGGGTTTGGATTCCAAAATTTCAATAATTGAAATGCCCCAATTAGAAATCAAGAGTAAAAGCGGGTGGTAAATTAGGGTTTCATGATTACAATATTTCAAAACAAATTAGGAATTCAAAAACCCTAATTTCTCATAGGAGAATTCTTATCGATGGTGTCATCACCCATGGAGGGTCAGCGAGCGTCGATGGTGAGGATTTGAGCAGGCTGGCGGACGACGACTGGTGAGATTTTAGGGAGGAGGGTTAGCGGGATTTTGAGGGAGGGGGGGGGGGTTAGGAGAGGAAGAGTTTTTTTTGTATTTTGTTTTGTTAAGTAAAAATGTGGTGTGCACGTGTTAAGGTATGTGAGATTTCCTACTTTTGCTCTCCTTTCGCCATTTTGAAATGGAGAAAGGAGAGATGGCGTAGGCCTATTAGCTTAAGATATAGTATAATACCATGTTTTTTCATTCGAGTCTATGTTCAAAGTAATTTAATCATTTATCTATCTTTTTTACTTTTCCCATATAGGACTATTTTGAAATATTTCGGTGAATCTATTTTGTACTCTTTCCATAACTTTTCATTCGCCAAAAAATCTTTTACATATTATTCCTCACCAAATAAAGCGGAAAATAATCTGTCTTGATGCTCTAATTTCTTGAAGAATTTTTGCATCTTTCTTCTTGATGAATATTTTCTGATATTTGCAATCTTTCAATCTGCATGACTATTTTTCTTTTTATGCTTTATTGAGCCTTTTACTTTGATTCTAAAAATCTTAATATTTGTGTCAGTTATTGAAATTTAAATTTCACCGATTACTGCATATTTATGTATCACATACTAAATAAAAGATTATGCACATGTTTTGTTAGACACCATATGTAGGTTAACAATTTCGCCATTTTGGTATAGATAAAACATGATAAACAACTTTAAAAATACTCCCCCTTAATATGCGCTCTCCCTTAATGCTTACATTCATATGGATACAAACTTGATGATTAAGCCCAAGTGATTTCTTTCATCAAGACATAGGATCATTATTCGAGTCATAACCAAAATATGCTTGTGCTTTGTTGATACCAAACTAAGGGTCAACACATAGGACCATTATTCAAGCCATAACCTCAACAAGCTCCACCTTGGCTCAAATCCAGAGCCTGAAAGTTAGAGAAACTCAAAGATTTATATAGCCTTTATATTTCTATCTTAGACTATATATTTTTCATGTGCCTTTGGCACTTTTGACTCGTTACCTATACCTTCCACCAATCACCTTGATAATTCAACAAGACAATGTCTCTGCCACCTATTGACTTGACACCTAAGCCTCCCACCAATCACCATGTTGACTCGACAAGACAATGCATCTGCCTATCCTGTAATATCTCGGTCGGATATTATATTTGTATAATTATTATTTTTTAAAATTAAAATATTTTTATGGAAATTTTTTGGTTTTACTAAAAAAAAACTTTTATATATATATATATATATATATATATATATATATATATATATATATATATATATATATACTTGTAAGTATATATATGTATTGTATCGGTTTTGTGCACTTGTACAAAATCCTGTAAAATGCGTTTTTGAGAAAATTCTGTAAAATCTCGGGCTGGTATTAAAAATTATTATTTTATTTTTAATTTCAGAATTGAAATATTTTTAAGTGGATATTACCCGGTTTTGTAAATAAACATCATATATATATATATATATATATATATATATATATATATATATATATATATATATATATATATATATATATATATATATATATATATATATCAGTCTGTATACATCTGTATTGTATCAAATTGGTATTGTGATCTTTCGAATATATATATATACCAGTCTGTATACATCTGTATTGTATCTAATTGGTACTGTAATCTTTCGAACCGGTAATAAAATTATTTTTATTATTATTTCTGAATTAAAATATTTTCAGTAGAGATTATTCGTTTTAACGAATAAAAATTATCTGTATAGACAGATATAGGTATGTATATATACTGTATCGATTTCGTACGTTTGTACGAAGTCATGTAGTATGTGATTTTGGGTAGATGTCTCTTATTTTTTATCCATCATCATCAAATGGAGGGTAGGGATTAGACTGGGTGTTGATTGCAAATTGGGTTTGATTGCAAATAAAACTCCAATTGTTCTAACAATGTGAAAGAGGACACTTGTCTCTCTTCTCAACCACACAAACTCACCCTTTCTCCTATAAACCCCCCTCCCCTCACATTGGCCGGCCACAGTCCAAAGGGGAAAGAAAACCCTTTTGTTCTCCATCCTCTTCTCGTCTCATTTCTCCTTCGACCTTTAATTGTTTTATTTTTGGAAAAAAATTGAGAAAAACGAAAAAGAAAGAGAGATCAAAATCAAATTAAAAGAGGGGTTAGTGTTTCATGGGTTCCCTTTGAAGGGGAGCAAGAACAAGGAGCATGAACAAGGAGGAAAAGAAAACTAGCAAGTTCTTCCAATCGATTTGGGTGGGGGTTTCTCATCTCTTGTTTTGTTTTAGTTATTATTATTGTTATTATTGCTAATAAATCCAAGAACTTGGACTAAATCATGTGCATATCGTTTATGTGGACTAGAATAAGATGGCATACAAGATTGAAGTGGTAGAATACAAAATAAAGCCCTAAAGGATTCAATCTTGTAGTTCTTATGGTTAGAATTAATTAACTATGTTAAAGTAGGAATTTTGACTCCAAATTAGTTGGAGAGGTTCTCATATGCGTTGTTACTATGCTCAAATTTTTGTAGATTTTTCAGAGCTAGTTTGATGGGTGAAACAAACCGTTTACCCAAAACATCGAAAGTTTAGCAAAAATAGAAAACTCGCTGTTTTGGGTTAATTTTTGTAGTGTGTTCAAGGGGCTGTATCTTGATGTTCCTTACGGAATTTGAAAAAGTGATCAACTAGAGAGTTGTAGTAGAGTCTCTCACCTTTCCAAAATTCCCTATTTGGTTAGATTCCGATAAGTGGAGCAAAGTTATGAGCTTTACAAAATCTCAGCAGCTGGCCTTTTTGGCTAAAGCTCGCTGTTTGCATTGTTCAAAGTTTTTGCACCTCTTATTGATTGAATCTGAAAAAATGTTCAACTAGAGAGTTGTAGTAGATTTTCTCACCTTTACAAAATGTCCTATTTCGTTAAATCTCGACAAGTAGAAAAAGTTATGAGCTTGGAAAGTTTCAGCTTTTGACTATACTGTTATTGTTTGAAATGGTGTTTAACAGACCGGATTTCGAGTTCCTTACCGAATCTAAAAAAGTTCTTAACTAGAGAGTTGTATTAGATGTTCTCACCTTTTAAAAAGTCTAATTTTGTTGAATTCCGATGAGTGTAGCACTGTTTGATTCTAGGGTGTTAGAAGGCTTTTTATGTCACTTTTGGGTTTTCATTGGTAGTATGTTTATATTAGACTGTTAGAAGATTCTTCTGTTGCTTCTAATTATAAATGTTCAAGTTTTTGTTAGTAAGCTTATACACGAAATTCTAGTTCATATTAACTAGAGCTGTCGTGAATTGTTTGTAGTTTGAATCATGCACTTAATTATGAGTAACAAGTATTCCTTGTGCTCATAAATCATGTAATAAGTATTGGTCCGTCTCATACGTAGGTCACCTGGCTCGTATATAGTTGTTTGTTCATGCATAGCTCATTGGGCTCGTATGGAGTAATTATCTTGAATAGATAAGCGATGGTGGATCCGAGGAGATCTTGTGAAGTCTATGTTGAGTCTTGGTAGATTGTGTCAACAATTGTTACACTATCTTGAAGAGGGATACGTGCGGTGCTTCTTCATGATGAGTTGGAAGCAAAGTGACATCTCTCGCTTGTTTGAACCTTTTGGTGCCATCTCATGGCAAGTTGAGAGTACGACTCTAGGTTGAAAGTACCTTGTTGCTCGTACGACCCCATTTGATTGGTTAGAGTTAGTGACATCGTTAGGTTAGTAACTGTTACTTAACCATTTTTATTTATTAACTGTCGAAGGGTGAGAGTTGGTGTTAGGGGTGATACCTTATATTCCCGACTTCTTCTATAGGCCGACACTAGGTGGTGTTATTGGGATGTATCCTCCTGTTAAAGGGATACGGACGGTGCTTTTTGTAAATTACCCTGAGGGGGTGAATAGGGTGATCATGCGGAATTAAAAAAAATAAAAATAAGTAAAGTAAATGCAAGAGTGATAAGAAAAGCAAACACAAATGACGCAGCGATATAATGTGGTTCGACCCCCAGGTCTACGTCCACACCACCTACTTGTAGCAATTCTCCGCCACAAGCGTTCCACTATACTCAAAACCATTGTACAGTGATTCTCGGATTCAGGCCGAAAGACCTATTACACCCACAGGACTTCTAATTCAAGTTCCGTCAATCTCACCGAAGTGGAAAAGAAATGAAGAAAACTCAAGACCGTTAATGATCTTGACTGAAGAATACAACCAAATAAATGCTCACACTCGGATTGATTAAATGAAGGATTAGTTCAGAAATTTTTTCAGAAGTAATTAGAAGAGAAAGAAAAAGTGGATTCGTCAATATTAATAGATGGGGAAGAGTATCGATCCAAAAATAGAAACGATACTTTTCAAGAATATACACAGCGCAAAGTGTGGTCAACTGTCATATTGGTGCGGTTGACCATTCAGCTATCTAACATAAAGTAGAGAGGTGAAAGGTCGACTGCTTCTCAAACAACTCATGGTTGCAGTCGACTGCGATGCAGTCGACTGGTCACGGAGTGCGGTCGACCAGTCACGCGTTGTTTATTCCGAATTTACCTTGTTTTCTTACCATAAACTAATCCCTCATTAATCAATCTTATACAATTATAATCTCACAAAAATGGAAGAAAAAATACAGATCTTGATATCTTCTTCTTTTGCTTATGGACCAATTAATCAAGAACACCTTTTTGAATATCTTCCGCTTTTGCTTGTGTTTACTATTATTCTTTATTGCTTTCCTTGTTTGTATATTTGTGAATCTCCCTTGGATCTCTTTTTGATGTTCTTTGATCCTGAAAATATGATACACTAAATTCAAACTTATCAGTATGAGTGAGCATGTTTTGTGCACACCAAACTAAGAGTCAACACTTTTTCATGATTAGTTGGGAGCACGGGATCTGTATCTCGGCTGTTAATTCTTGAACTGCCATGATAAGAATGGGAAGTTTTCCTAAGGAATAGACCCTATGATTCCGTCAGGTTCTATGCTTTCTCATGACGAGTTGAGGGCACGGAAGAAGGTTGGCTAGTATCTTGTGGTTCGTGTTAGCTTTTGAGCGAGGTCCGGTTCGCCGGGCAATAGTGAAAAATGAGGACACCACTATTGTACTACCGTAATAGAACTAGACCGTACCTACAACCTCATCAGTTATGTAGTACTGTGTCAGGAACAGGAAGGATACAAGAGTAGAATTCATGGCACGCTTTCAAATCCATATATATGAAGAAACGGCTTGATATGAGGCGTATGTAGTATGGGCTACATACTGTTCTAGAGTCTCGCTTGCATTAGAATAAGAGCATCTTTGCATTAGTTAATCTTGCAATAGAGTCTAAGTCATAGCATACACTGAAATATCAATTATATATACATGTTTCTCTTTTTATTAATCTGTTTGCTTAAAGTTGAGAATCACTGCTAGTCATCAGCCTTAAAGCGTCAGTATATGTACTGACGTCCCCACTTCAATAGGTACTGGATTGCAAAGCTACAGGTACAGGATTCAGGAGGACTCAAGGCAAAAGAAGCAAGTGTTGATTTAATTCAAATGTAATATATATTGTAATTTATTTATTATTGAGACGCATCCAAGTGAAAGTATCAAGTGTTATATATTATTCATTGTACTCTGATGTAATTTTTATTGAAAGTTTGCAACACATGGGATTGTATGACATTATTGTAACACTGATGTAATGTATTGCAGTTTTATAACTTTCGGACTTGTAATATATTTGTGTTGAATAAAAAGTTTTAAATTTTCCTGTTTTTCTGTATATTGTGCCTAACTGAAGGAAAATATTTTTGGCTTAAGTCACGGTTTCCCATTGTATGAAAATCGGGGCGTTACATATCCTTTGACTTATTTGACCCGACAACTCTATTAATTTTTAAATCATACAAAAAATCTTCACCATGAGCTCTAATACCAGTTGTAGTGATTAAGGCCCATCTAACTTATTACTCGCTAGTCTAGATGAATATTTTGGTAAATTATGCCAATATAACCTAAAAGGGGAAACCCCCATTAGGAGTTTGGAGCCCAAACTAATTTGTCTGTCTATGAGTCATTTTAATTTTTCCATTTGCGACTGGTATTCGAGACACAACTTCAACAAATATTATACCACTGTTAATTTTCAAGGTATTACTATTATGTCTAGAATAAACTGCACATTGATCATTGGATTTGAGGCATTGTGTTTTATTTATCAAGATTCCGTGTAGAGCAAAGTCGCACTAACTTTTACTAGTATTTTTCACTTGCGATGCATGTTATGATAAGAGTTGGAGAATTTTAACGTGCAATATATATTAAGAAATAATTTTGGAGTTGGACGTGCGTTGCACATAATTGGAAAAAATATGGTGAAAGAAAAACTACAATTTGTACGTACAATGCACATGTTATAAGCATAATTTAAATTGTACGTGCAATATATGTATATGTTCAGTGTTAAAAAAATATTATAAAATTGTTTTGCACATGCGTTGCACGTTTAATATAGGTGGAGAAAATTTTTAATTGTTTGTTTTTGTTGTAATTAATTCGGGAGTTGAAGTTGCACGTGCAATACATGAGTTTATATATTGATAAATGACAATTCCAACTCTTCCATTATAATATTAGAGATTAGAGATCAGAGATTAGAGATGTGAATATTATTAGGGTAGAGTTCTAAGTTTTCACATTCAATTTTCATTTTTTATCCTCTTTTGTTTTAAGTTACAATGCTTTTGTTAATGTGGACCTTTAAGCATGCCCAACAAAGGTCATAGACGATCAACAGATGCATGCACATAATTATTTAAAAAAAAGAGAATTCATTTACTCCTTTATGAAAGTAACACCATATGATTTTTTTGAAATTTTAGTTATTAATTATTCATTATTAATTATAAGAGATAAGTACTACTTTGCATTTTGCATAATGTTCCTAGTAACCAGTACTAAATCAGCTTAAGAATGAGGAAATTAAAAAGTATTGTTCTTTTAAGATGCACTCTTAAGGGCAATAAACATCTTCATCTCAATTCTACAGAAATTTTGATAATGAGGATAAAAGTGTCATCTTTTAAGATTATTGCTCAACAAACCTATTGATTATAGACGGGGTGAAAAAACATGTGAAAAAAATAAATGCAAAGTTGGAGTTTTTTTGAAGCCATGCCTTCTAACGTAAATTTTGCTGATATAAACAAAATAAGAGTAAAGGAGACCTCGTATACATGAGATGAGATGATTTTCTGATAGGGTGTATTGTACACAAACCCGGTGGAACCCTGTATCACGATCGGCCACCATTTATATCTATCTCTACTACTATAATGGGAGAAGGCCTTAGTGTAATTTGTCCTTAACCCAACCCGTGCAACGCACGTACTGATAGAATTTTTTTTGTTTGCCCTTTTCATTCCCCAAATTTTTCCTACGTGCACAGCACGTGTATAATACCAGTATAATAAAACACAAAGAAAGCTATCAAGTGGCTTTCCTTCAATCTCCTCAAAATCAAAGGCCCATATCTATTCTCACAAAACACATCCCCCCCTCCCCCCTCCCAAAAAAAAGTTTTCCCCCAAAATTTAAATTCAAATCCCCCCCCCCCCCCCCCCCCCCCCAAAAAAAAAATAACTCACTTATTTATTTAATTATTTCTCTCTCTCTCTCTCTCTCTGATATATATTCAAATTTCCTACCAAAACAACTCATTTATTTATTTAATTATTTTTTCCTCTCTTTTGGTGAGCACTCCGTGAGCACTCACGAAGCAGAGCACCTATGAAAAATCCGAACCGCTCATATTGTTCTATATGCCTAATATAGCATAAAAATAAAAAATCAAGTAATTTGAAGTTCATTTGCCCATCCATCATGCTGTTAGAATTTTCAGCCATACAATTTTGTGACGATGTAAATCAAGAGCAAATGAACTTCAAATTACTTGATTTTTTTATTTTTAGGCTATCTTAGGTATATAGAACAATATGAGCGGTTCGGATTTTTCATAGGTGCTCGATTTCGTGAGTGCTCACGGAGTGCTCACCAAAGTAGTGTGCAACCGAAGATTTCTCTATATATATACTAGGTTTGCCCATTGACACGTGCCTACGGCACGTCTTTGGAATAGTGCACCTTATTTGATCATAAAAAATAGTTTTGGAGGTTATATATATATACTAGGTTTGTCCATTGACACGTGTCTACGGCACGTCTTTGGAATAGTGCACCTTATTTGATCATAAAAAATAGTTTTGGAGGTTCAACAAATTAATTGAAGTAGTAAACACAGAGCAAAAAACATATTATATGTTTTTTTTGAATTTTTTTTGAATTATTTTTAAAATTTTTAAAATTTTTAATTTTTTTATTTTTAAATATTTCAAAATTTTAAAGAAAAATTATTTTCTTAATTTTTTTAATAGAAGAGGGAGGGAGGGAGAAAGAGATTTTTTTTTATAAAATAAATATAGGAGTTTTTTTGGGTGGGAGATTTGAATTTGAGTTTTTGGGGGAACTTTTGGGGGGGGGGGGGGGAATATGTTTTGTAAGGTTAGTTCTGGGCCTTTGATTTTTGGGGGAATTGAAGGAGAGCCACTTGATAGCTTTCTTTGTGTATATAGATATGAGTAATGTGAGCCTCATATTTGTATGAGAAAAATTTTCTCATACAAAGTGATTATACTCACTTGGTAGGGCCATTATGGAAGATCCACTCCGTCCATCATGTTTATCATGTTAATAGATGTAAGTAATGAAAAAATCAAGTGGCTTGGAGGTCATTCACCCATGCATCATGTGGGTCTAATCCGTGGTTCGCTTTATATTACTGTTGAAATCGTTCATTTTTCAACCACATGATGCATGGGTGAATGACCTCCAAACCACTTAATTTTTTCTACACATACATCCATTAGCATGTCAAACATGATGGACGGAGTGAATCTTCTATAATGGCCCCACTAAGTGAGTATAATCACTTTGTATGAAGAAAATTTTCTCATACTCTATATAAGGCTCACTTTTATATATATATATATATATATATATATATATATATATATAGAGAGAGAGAGAGAGAGAGAGAGAGAGAGAGAGAGCCCTTCCATTGCGAACTGCTTCGTGCGAACTCCTTGAGCAAACTGCTCCGCTGGCCGTCTGATTAAAAAACGGATCAGGATGGAAATCGAGCGGCTGTGATTGTTGACTCTCTTCTCAGTTATCTTGGGGGTAATTTCGTAATCTAGCTGGCTCTCCCCTTTCTCTTCTCCCCTCTCAGATTCAGCACGCCACTTCTCTCTCTTCGCGAACCCTACCTCCTTTACCATCGAAATCGCCATGCTCTTTCCAAATCACGATTGCTTACGTCCCCCCTCATCTACTCCCCTCTTAGAGCGAAATCCTCTCTTCTCTCTCTATATACGAACCATAGCTCCTTCACCGTCGAAATCGCCACAAAAAAATTGGCTCCGTTGAAACCCCTCCTCCCCTCATCGCGATCTTTCTCCAATCCTCTTGAAGCGACGCTGAAACCCTACCGCCGATCACTCCCCGCCCATATCGAAACCCTAGGGTTTCGATCAAGTATAAAAAAAAAATTGTTCCTTTTTTTAATCTGTTTGAATATGACTTTTTGAGTTCTTAAATTAATAGAAAACTATTGTTTTCTTTGAATTTGTTGGTAGCATTTGAGCTTGACTGAGTCTTTCTTCGTGGCTTGATTCTGACTATGGATATATTTTTGAAGTCACTGATGCTTCATATCGATTGAGGGAAGTGTTTGATTCTGACTATCCATTTTTTAAATATGTGTTCCTTACTTTATTGCATGTTGGTATAGGCAGTGATGACAATCTATAATTTACAAGCATTTGTATGAAGTTTTAGCTAGTTCTTCTGTGTTTGAGTACTTTAGTTGGTATACTTTTCCATGTTTCAAGCATGAGTACAATGAGTGTTGGCCTGGTTGTTCTATCACGGTTTTCACCATATTTGAATTGTATTTGCCGAGTTAGTAAACTGCAATATTTTGAAATGAAAAAGGGGTTCATTTTTTACTTGTACATGGTTGTTCGATCACTGTTTTCACCGCGTTTGAATTGTATTTGCCAAGTTAGTAAGCTGCAATATTTGACTTGTTTCATAAATACTTATTATGTACAATATTTTGAAATGCTCATAAAGAACATAAAGAGCTTACCAAAATGCTTATAAAGAACGTAATGAGCTTACCAAAATGCTTATAAAGATCATGCTTCTAAGGTTCGAGTTTGTGTATGAGTTACAGGTTGTGATTGTGTATGAGTTTAATGGATTTCAAGAAGGGTTTGGGATCAAGAACCAAATTTTGAGCAGCAGATGTACTATACTCAGCATGCAAACTCCTGTGTGCGAACTCAGCGTGCAAACTCCTGTGGAGAGCGTTGTGTGCTTTCCTATCTGCTGCTCATGTAGTCTATTTTATGGCTTGTACTGAGATACTCTGCTTTTCGATTGGGGATGAGTATCATGTACCCCAATTTTTTTTTGTTTCAGTTTCAGACTAAGTCCTTGGTTCTTAGTCAGTGAGTACCATTTCAGAAATTTTGTATAGATTTATTTAGATTATGGTTGGAACTAGTTGGCATGGCATAATAATGCAGCCGTAGTGAGATCATGCTTATGAATAAGTGCTATATTTTCAATTTTGATTCTATTTGGTGAGTTTTTTTAATTTGCTATGTACGAGGTAAATCAATGCCTACAAGAGCTTTAAACAACATAAAGAGCTCATTATGCTTGGAACAACATATGTGCTATACTCATGCTTGATTATATTTGACTTATTTCATAATTACTTATTATGTGCAAGGTTGTTCTGAGCCTATATGTACTTCAATTGTTTACAATTTATGGTGCTAATAGAGCAGTCCGATATTGCTAAGCTTTTATGTTATTTTTTGGAGGGGGGGAGCAGTTCGCTCCTTTTGCTACTTGACAGAGCTTCGAGCAGTTTTAGCATCAGCAGCACCATTGCATATCAGCAGAAGTCCGACATTTTTTTTATCTTTTAGTTTATACTAATAGGGTCGAATTTGTATAATGATATTCAAGTGTATAATGTAATATGTGGTTTGGTTTGTATACTGTAATTTTTTGGTATATTGAAACTTTTTAACTTAAATCTGAAACTGAAACAAAATTTTGTTTAGCTGAGATATGAGTTGAAGCTGAAATAAAACATGAGTTGAAACTGAAAGGATGAGTTGAAACTGAAACTGAAAAATGAGTTGAAGCTGAAATATGAGTTGAAACTAAAACTGAAATATGAGTTGAAGCTAAAATATGAGTTGAAACTTAAACTGAAACAAAATTTGAAGCTGAAGTATGAGTTGAAGCTGAAACAAAACATGAGTTGAAGCTGAAACTGAAATATGAGTTGAAGCTGAAATATGAGTTGAAACTGAAACAAAACATGATTTGAAACTGAAACTGAAATATGAGTTGAAACTCAAACTGAAACAAAATTTTGTTTAGCTGAAGTATGAGTTGAAACTGAAACAAAACATGAGTTGAAACTGAAACTGAAATATGAGTTGAAGCTGAAATATGAGTTGAACCTCATATTACACTATACAAACTCGATCCTCATATTACATTATACACTTGAATATCATTATACAAACTTGAACCTCATATTTACCTAAATGACATTGCTGCTGAAGCTCTGTGAAGTAGCAAAATGAGCGAACCCCTCACCCCCTACAAAAATTACATAAAAAGGTTAGCAATATCGGACTGCAATATTAAAGCATAACTTGTAAACAATTGAAGTACATGTAGGCTCAGAACAACCTTGCACATAATAAGTAATTATGAATAAAGTCAAATATAATCAAGCATGAGTATAGCACTTATGTTGTTCCAAGCATAATGAGCTCTATTTATGTTGTTTAAAGCTCTTTAAAAATAAGTGAAGTACTTGTAGAATCCAAATAAGTGAAAACTCATCAAACTGAAACCCACATGTAGGCTTAGAAGAGAGCGTGAACAATCACAGCCGCTCGATCGAACATCCTAATTTGTTTTTGAATCGGACAGCCATCGGAGCAGTTTGCACAAGCCATTCGCATAGATGCGTACGCAACAGAAGGGCTTCCATGTACAAGTAGGGAGCAACCATAATACAAGTCAAAATTAACCCTATACATAATAACCCCATACAAGGAGGAACCATAATAGAAGGGTTCCCTATATGTATGCAGCAATTCGACATTTTGCAAGAAGCATGATCTTTATGAGCATTTGAAAACTGATCAAATAGTTTGAAAACTATTTGAAAACTAATCAAATAGAATCATGAATGAGTATATCACTTATAACAAGTTTGAAAACTGATCAAATATAATCAAGAATGAGTATAGCACTTATTCGGAAGCATGATCTTTATGAGATTGTCATCACTGCCTATACCAACATGCAATAAAGTAAGGAACAAATATTTTAAAAATGGATAGTCAGAATCAAACACTTCCTTTAATCGATATGAAGCATCAGTGACTTCAAAAATATATCCATAGTCGGAATCAAGCCACGAAGAAAGACTCAATCAAGCTCAAATGCTACCTACAAATTCAAAGAAAACAATAGTTTTCTATTAATTTAAGAACTCAAATAGTCATATTCAAAAAGATTTTTAAAAAAAAGGAACGAAAAAAAATTATACCTGATCGAAACCTTAGGGTTTCGATATGGGCGGGGAGCGATCGGCGGTAGGGTTTCAGCGTCGCTTCAAGAGGATTGGAGAAAGACCGCGACAAGGGGAAGATGGGTTTCAACGGAGCCAATTTTTTTGTGGCGATTTCGACGGTGAAGGAGCTAGAGTTCGTATAAAGAGAGAGAAGAGAGGATTTCGCTCTGAGAGGAGAGTAGATGAGGGGGGGGGGAGGTAAGAAATCGTGATTTGGAAGGAGCGTGGCGATTTCAATGGTGAAGGAGGTAGGGTTCGCGAAGAGAGAGAAGTGGCGAGCTGAATCTGAGAGGGGAGAAGAGAAAAGGGGAGCCAGCTAGATTACGAAATTACCCCCAAGATAACTGATAAGAGAGTCAACAATCACAGCCGCTCGATTTCCATCCTGATCCGTTTTTTAATCAGACGGCCAGCAGAGTAGTTCGCTCAAGGAGTTCACACGGAGCAGTTCGCAACAGAAGGGCTCCATATATATATATATATATATATATATATATATATATATATATATATATATATATATATATATATATATATATATATATAATAAAACACAAAGAAAGCTATCAAGTGGCTCTCCTTCAATCCCCTCCAAAATCAAAGGCCCAAATCTAACCTCACAAAACAAATTTTTCTCCCAAAAGTTTTTTCCCAAAACTCAAATTCAAATCCCCCCAAAACAACTCCTTTATTTATTAAAATCTCTCTCTCTCTTTCTCTCTCTCTCTTTGTGTGTGTGTGTATATATATATATATATATATCCACTCTCCTTCAATCCCCCCCAAAATCAAAGGCCCAAATCTAACCTCACAAAACACATTCTCCCCCCAAAAGTTTTCCCCCAAAACTCAAATTCAAATCCCCCCAAAACAACTCCTTTATTTATTAAAATCTCTCTCTCTCTCTCTCTCTCTCTCTCTCTCTCTCTCTCTCTCTCTCTCTCTCTCTCTTTGTATATATATATATATATATATATATATATATATGTTGCTGCTAGTTTCGGTGTGGGGGCAATTAGATGAACTTATAGGTTCGTGAGGAATCGAAGAGGTCAAATCTGACCCTTTCCTTCATAGTTGGACTGGCTCCCAGCTGCTCCCGTTGACCTGTACAAACGTTCGAAACAACGGGGTTGATCCCGGCGACGAACCCTCCGACGCTCTTGTCAGTACTCAGAAATGAATATGAAAGAGCTTTAGGTAGGAGAATAGTGATCACCTTGTAACGGTAGGAGGTTGGGAGGTATTTATAGTTGTCGTGGGGATCTGCTTCGGGATAAGAACGAATCCCTACTCCCCGGTGTGAATGGATAGAAGTGGTTGAAACCACTTCCTACAGATGAGTACGAGCCGGGATTTCTTCATATCCTGCTGAATTGGACCTTAACGGGTTGGGACATGTACCTAGTCGAAATGGATCCGTCTATTGGTTATTGGGCTTCGGCAGAGAACCCATTTCCCATTTCGGACCCATCTGTAGGCGAGATTACCGTTTTGCCCCTGTGAACTTTAAGATTCGTTCCCAATTTTAACGGTTCCGATTTAATCCTATTTTTAGCCATATCACGAGCCCCCCACTCCTAAAGACTGTTTTCTACAGTCTTTGGAGAGTAGTTTTGCTGTTTCAATGGCGTACAGGACTTTATTGGAGTTCTTAAAGGGGGTTCGATTCTTGTTCGAGGAGTAACAGTGTTTTTCTGAGCTGGTAACATGCCCAAGATTGTTCTAAGGCTCTTCTGAGTTTTTGGTGACTTTTTCTCGATTTTTACATTATTTTTTGAATTATTTATTCAATTTTACAAATCGATGATTTATTGTCCGAGAGAACTAACTAATTATTCTTGCTAATAATTATTCACTGAGGGACTCAAAAATATTTCCCCGAATCCATAACTATTTTTTAGAAATTTTAATTAATTTTCCTAATTTTTTAACCCTTTTTTTGCAACTTTTAAATATATAATTCGAATTAATAAATAAAAAATAAATTTAATCACCATATTAATGATGTGGACGAATCTGGGGCGTCCGCTCATCCGCACGAGTTTCTGAACGATCAGAGGGTGAATCTGTGCATAGGTGACGCGGCTGAATCTAGGACGCTCATTAGGATCCAGCGAGCATTTCTGGGTAATCGAATGGTTGGGAGGAGAGTGGTGTTTCCCCGTTTTCAGTTCGGGAACGTGTCTGCTCGGCGAATTGGGCGAGCGGTGCGTCGAATGCATTGAATGGTGCGGCGAACTTGGCAAACGATGCGTCGAACTCGGTGAACGTTTATTGAGCTTGGCGAACGGAATGTCGAGCTTGGGGAAGCATTGACTAGTCAACGCAATTTTGGCCATTTTCAGCTCGGAAACACATCTGTGCGACACTTGCGGCGAGCTTGGCCAACGGTGTGTCGAGCTTGGCGAACGAAATGTCGAGCCTGGAGAAGCGTTGACTGGTCAACACAATTTTGGCTATTTTCGGGTTGGAAACACGTCTGTGCGACACTTGCGGCGAGCTTGGCGAACGGTGTGTCGAGCTTGGCAAACGAAATGTCGAGCCGGGAGAAGCGTTGACTGGTCAACGTAATTTTGGCGATTTTCAGCTCGGAAACACGTCTGTGCAACACTTGCGGTGAGCTTGGTGGATGAAATGTCGAGCCTGGCGAACGAAATGTTGAGCCTGGAGAAGCGTTGACTGGTCAAGGAAATTTTAGCTATTCTTAGCTTGGAAACACGTTTGTACGACACTTGCAGCAAGCTTGGCGAACTGTGTGTCGTCGAGCCTGGAGAAGCATTGACTAGTCAATGCAATTTTGGCTTTTTTTCAACTCGAAAACACGTCTGTGCGACACTTACTGCGAGCTTGGCGAATGGTGTGTCAGCTTGGCGAACGAAATGTTGAGCCTGGAGAAGCGTTGACTGGTCAACACAATTTTGGCTATTTTCAGCTCGGAAACACGTCTGTGCGACACTTGCGGCGAGCTTGGCAAACGGTGTGTCGTGCTTGGCGAACGAAATGTTGAGCCTGGAGAAGCGTTGATTAGTAAACGCAATTTTGGCTATTTTCAGCTCGGAAACATGTCTGTGCGACATTTGCAGCGAACTTGGCGAACGGTGTGTCGAGCTTGGTGAACGAAATGTCGAACCTGGAGAAGTGTTGACTGGTCAATGCAGTTTTGGTCGCTTCGAATCGCTTCTCTTTTGTCGTTTTGCATTCTGACTGCATAGAATTCCACACCTTTTGGGCTTCCTAAGGGCCCATCAAGCTTTTTGGCCCAAGCCCACTAAGTGTCGCTATAAATCTCCACACCCTTTCCTTTTTACTCATTTTTCACTTTCACCTCGTCTGAGATTTCCTCTCCTCAGAGTCTTGAGCAGAGTCTCTGGTGATCTTTTCCATTTTCCGGCGAACTTTTCGACCGTGGTTGTCAACTCAACAGGTAATTTATTTTAATTTTAAGGGATGTGTAGGGTGTTTTCCGGTGAAGAGGCCTCCTCCTCAGGTCAGCCAGAAGTAGCCCCTCTGTCCCTTGCTTCTAAGGTCGACAAGGGGAAGGGCATCGTGGATTTGTCCTCACCGAAAGTCGAAGAGGATGGCGGAGCGGCAGCTTTTTCTTTGTCGGTGGTGGAGACTATAGTGGAGAGAGATCGGAGGATGGGGGTGTTCAGAAGGCATTCGATCGCCGTTTCTCACCTTGGGGGAGTTCAGCAATATGGTGCTGAGGAGCTAAGGCGTGTCGAGCATGGTATGGCACAATTTTACGAGGACAACGCGCCGAGGGAATTTACGGAGGCAAACGAAATTGTTAGCATTCTCAAAGAGTCGGACCCGCGGATTATCCAGATGTGTTACATGATCTCTCCAGAGTTTGATCTCATCGTCCCTGGCCCCGAGGTCAGGTCCTGCTCTTTGTTTCCCTCCGACACGTGCGTGTTTCCATTCGACGCCTTCCATGCTAGGCTCTGCCTTCCCCTCCATCCCTTCGTCAGGACGGTGCTACAATGGTACGGGGTATGCCCAATATAGCTCATGCCGAACATGTGGAGGCACGTCACGGGGTTCGTTCTTCACTGCCAGGCAGCAGGGATCGAGCCTAGACTCAGCGTGCTTCGCCAGCTATACAAGATCCACCAAAAGACGCGCACGGAATATCGTTTCTACCTGACCGCTCGGAAGGGCATTAAGTTGGTCGACAACTTCGACTCTGTGAAGTGCTAGAGAGATAAGTACTTTCTCGTTCGGGGCAAGAAGCTGTGGGACATCCCCACGATGTGGAGAGAGGACGTGCCGAAGAGGGCGAAGATGGAGCCGACCTTAAGTCCTGAGGAGGTCAAAATGGTTGGCATCCTCTTGGATCGACCTACGATGCACTGGAAAGACATCTCCGAGGAGAGTCTCTTTTGGGGAGGCCTTAGTTTGATGAACCCTAGCACCAGCTCTTTATGTCGATTGCACTTCTGAGCATTCCAATAATATAAAAAATTCTTAACCCTGTTCTTGTTATCTTTTACTGCAGGATCCGCAGGTATGGACTTTGAAGACATAATGAAAAGGCATTCGGCCCTGAGCGGCAAGCAAGTCGAAGAGAAGAAGAGGAAACGTGCCGTCTTCCGACCAACACCGTCGAAGGCAATCTGGAGTGAGAGCGTCGTTGCTCCTGTCGTCGACTTGGAGGCTATGCCAGCTCAAGTTACTCAGCCGGCTGGAGGACTTGATCTTTCGGTCGCGCTCGCCCTTCAGGCCCCTCCTCGCATGGTGGTAGCCAAAGCTACGTTGACTAACTAGCTGAAGAGGATCTTCGTACCGGATTGGCAAATCCTGAAGCACGATGGTTTCCTTGGTGACTCGACGAGCTGTATGGATGTCGTACGCAACTTGGCCAAACCCAAGGACAAGGCATCGATGGAGCACGGGACTGTGGGCGATTCTACCTTGGAGGTAGCAAAGGCGCAAATGACCGTAAACTCTTGATGTTATGTTATTCGTTCAACTCTCATTCCCCTTCCTTACACTACTTGTTTTCTCACAGGTGATTTGTCACTTCGGCCACTTGATGAGGAGAGTGGCGAAGCAGGAGAAAGAGCTGAAGGCTCTGTAGGATCGGGAGAGGCTTGAGAGGTTGAAGGCGAAGAGGGAGCTAGAGGCGGCCGGGCTCTTAGCGGAAATGCAAGTCGCTCAGATCAAATTGCTAGAGGAGGCATTGGCGAAGACAAAGGTGTCCGCCGCCTTGGAGAAGGAAGAGGCAGCTTGGGAAAGAGCCACTGAGAGGGAGAAGACCGCCTTCAAAAGGGACATGGCCATACGGGAGGCCAAGGTTGCGGTGGAGAAGGAGGCCATAGGCTATCTGGAGAAGAATATGCGAAAGGCATATGCTAAGGCCGTGAAGGATGTCGGCGAACGTCTCCCTAGCTTTGACCGTTCGGGGTACGTACTTCTTATTCCCCGACGATGAGGAGGAGGGAACATAGATCAAGGGAGGAGATGATGCTGATGGCGAGCAGGCCATAGTGACGGACCCCCCGCTGGGAATGGCACTAGCGTCGGAGACAGCTGAGGGGAGCAGACACGAACTAGCGCTCCTGGTGGATCCATTTGCCGAGGTGGATACTTAACTTCCTTAGTTTCTTCTTCGTATTTTAGTCGTAGATTTTCGTCTGGGATCTTTTGTAGTGATGCCTAAAAGCGGACTGGCCACCTCTTTTTGTACTTGTGGACTTTAATGAAAATTGACTATATGAAAATTGACTAAATGAAAATTGACCAAGTGTTGAACTTGCATTATGTTTCGCATTTGAGCTGTCCCTATAAGAGCTGTTTAAACTTAATTTCGTCATGTCCCTGCTTTTTCAGATCAACGAAGCATATCAAATGGTTGAGGTGTCCCAAATGGTCGAAGTGTCCTAAATGGCCGAAGTCACGCCTCCGGTCGGGTTTAGGGGTCACCAGGTTGGGCCTCACCCGAGGTCGGAAGAGGCTTTTCAAAGCCGAGTCGGAGCTAAAACATCTTAAGCTGACTTTGGCCCGTCGAGACTCCGAATTGAAGCGTCTAGAGGAGAAGGCTCGTGAAGTGCCCCCCGAAGGGGAGGAGACATGTCCCTCGATGGCCTTCAGCCAAGGCTTGAGACTCAAGTTCCTTCGTCAGTCCTTGTTCGACACCAGGGCCGAAAGGGATGGACTAAAGAACGTCGTGCTCGAGAAAAGCTTGGAGGCAGCGCACTTTAGAAGGGCTATCACCGAGGCTTATCGTGCCGGCAGCTCTAGTCAAATGCCTCGTCTAAAGATCAGAGTGACGAACGATTCACTTAAGGAGCGGGTTGCGGAGTTAGAGGCCGAGAACCATCGCTTGTGACATCTTTCCGAGGGGAGCAACGTCCAGAGCACTTCATGTCCCCGAGGTGAGTATGCACAGGGGCGATCGTTCCATGAATTGGCGCTACGCTCACCCCCCGTCTTGGGGCGACCCGGGGACGCACAGAGCAGAGTGGCTGGATCGTCGAGCGGAGCATCCACCGGTGAGACACTTAGGCTACGTGGTGACGAAGATGCGACACGGTTTGCCGGTTTGGAGACCTCCGCAGGTGTAAGGCTACCGCAACACGGCGCTCGCCGGCCTCGCCTATCTCCTAACAGAAGTATCCCTCTCGCTAGGAGGGGCTAGGGTTAAACTTTGTAATTTTGTAGCTTTTGTAGTTTTTTGTTTCGAATGAGTCTGGTATCTTGATGTAAAGATGAGTCGTTGGTCCGTAATTGGATTTGTACCTCAAATTTTAATGAAATAGTTCACTTATTTCTCGAACTTGTGTTTCACACTTGTGTGTTTCGCTTGCTAGCTTTTGTGACAACAGTTGTGGGAGCAAGTCCGAGCGATGAGCTACTTCTTACTTGCTCATTCATGAGTAGCGAAAGTTAGCATCAAACGTGTTGGACTCCGAACTTATCGTCCATAGGACATCAATAGCTGTGGGAGTAATTCCGAACGGTGAACCACTTTGTACTCGCTTACAAGTGAGTAGTTGAAGTCGAATCGAACCAAGTTTCGAACTCCGAGCATATTGTTTGGAGAATATCAACAGCTGTGGGAGCAATTTCGAATGGTGAACCACTTCTTACTCGCTTAGGCGCGAGTAGTTGAAGCAGAATCGAACCAAGTGTTGGACTCCGAGCATTCCGTTTGGAGAATATCAATAGTTGTGGGAGCAATTCAGAATAGTGAACCGCTTCTTACTCGCTTAAGAGCAAGTAGTTGAAGCGGAATCGAACCAAGTGTTGGACTCCGAGTCTGTCGTTTGGAGAATATCAACAGCTGTGGGAGAAATTCCAAATGGTGGATCGCTTCTTACTCGCTTAAGAGCAAGTAGTTGAAGCAGAATCGAACCAAGTGCTGGACCCCGAGCATGTCGTTTTTAGAGTTTCGCGTGTTTCACAACAAGCCCAATGGATTATTTTAGATAGAAAATTCTCAAGAACTCGCCTTTATTAATGAAGACTAAAGTGGCTACTTCTGAGTCGCCACCCTTTACATTTGGAAAAAAAAAATTAACAAGGTGAATAAAAAACACAGTAGGAGACTGCTCGACTCAAGAGTTGCTTGAAGTTGCTTGAAGTTGCTTGGAGTGGTGTTACAATACCCTCTTGGTACTTCATTAAGTGGTTAGCATTCCAAGTCATCAGTATTTTCCTACTCCCGAGGTCTTCGAGTTGATACGCGCCTGGGCGAATAACAATGGAGACCCTATACGGACCTTCCCAGTTGGGTGCTAGGTTGTCCTTCTTGCTTAGCAGAGATATCGACAGCTTCCGGAGCACTAGGTCCCCCTCTTTGAGGTTAGTGGGGTGGACCTTCTTATTGTAAGACTGAGTTATCCAACGTATGTAGGTTTCTTTCCGGATAGAAGCTCTTTCGCGGACCTCGTCAATGAGATCCAAACTATTGCGAAGTTGGTTTGCATTCTGCTCTTCTCTATAGGCAATTAACCGGGGCGAGGGTAGGCCGACCTCCAGGGGGATGATGGCTTTGGCACCATATGTGAGGTTGAAAGGGGACTCTCCTGTCGGGGTTCTTTTCGTGGTTCTATAGCTCCATAGGACGTTGGGAAGCTGTTCGACCCATAATCCCTTGGTGGACTTGTCGAGCCTCTTCTTTAGGCCAGAGAGGATTTGGCAGTTAGCATTCTTCGCTTGGTTGTTGGACTGAGGGTAGGATATTGAAGAGAACCGCTTTTGGATACCGAGGTCGGTACAGAAGTCACGAAAAGTTGCCTCTGAGAACTGGGTTCCATTGTTGGTCACGAGGACACGAGGCACACCGAACCTACAAATAATGTTCTTCTAGAAGAACTTATGAACTTTATTCTCTGTAATGGTTGCGAGGGGCTCGGCCTCAATCCACTTGGAGAAGTAATCTATCGCCACGTTCAGGAACTTCAACTGGCCTAGACTGGAGGGAATGGTCCGAGCAAGTCCATCCCCTACACTGCGAAAGGGATTGGACTCGCCAAGGAAGAGAGTTGAGCTTATGGTAGACGACAGATCGGAGAGAATCTCTGGCAGGAGTCGCACTGACGAACGTACTCTTCAGAGTCACTAATTAGTGTGGGCCAGAAGTAGCCGTAATTTAGGAGTTTACGGGCGAGGGATCTCGTTCCCAAGTGCACGCCATACATACCTTCATGGGCCTCCTTCAGGGCATAGAGCGCCTCCTCGGAGGAGAGACACCTCAGATAGGGTCGGCCATCAATCTGAGTGTAGGAGCGTTTGTACATGACTCCATCAAGAAGTGTATACCGCTCAGCTCTGGTCCTGATCCTTCTTTCCTCCTTTGGGTCTTCCGGAAGAACCCCATCTCTAAGGTACTCGAGTAAGGGCTTCATCCAATTCTCTCCAAGTGTGAGGGGCATAGTCTCTATTAGCTCTGGGCTGTCTTCCTCGATACTTGGCCTGAGGAGGACCTTTATCAAAAATGTCCGTTCCAAACCCTGGAGGGAGGAGGAGGCGAGCTTGGAAAGGGCATCGGCCTGTGCGTTTTCCTCTCGAGGAACCCGCTGGAGTTGAACATCTTCAAATAAAGCCAGTAGCCCCTTAACCTTTGCCAAGTACTTGGCCATGCGCTCGTCCCTTACTTCATATTTTCTAGAAACTTGGTTCACGACCAACTGCGAATCACTGAAGACTCTGACACGTTTGGCTCCTGCCTTGCGAGCCATACAGAGCCCCGCTATGAGGGCCTCATATTCAGCCTCGTTGTTCAATGTAGGGAAGCTTAGATGGAGGGAGTACTGCAGGACGAAAGCGTCTGGGCCGGTCAGGATGACCCCCGCCCCACTTTCATCAGCGCAGGAGGATCCGTCAACATAAACAGTGTAACACCCTAGTTTTCATTTATGAGATTTTGTGATTTTACGTGTTTTGCATGTATGATTTTATTTGTGTAATTTTTCATATAAAATATTTTTATAGTATTTGTTCTCCCTTATTTTTCCAATTTTTTTTTTCTTTTAAAGCCTAATTAAGATCTAAAGCCCAAATTGTCTTTTTAGCCCACTTTATTAATTAATTATTTTAATTATTTATACCCATGGTTAAATGGGCTCATAAATTGGCCCATTAGTGAGTCCATTTAACTTATTTCTCTTTTAAAACAATTTAACTTGTATTGTAGACTCTTTTCATAAACAAATATTTTTTTTCGCACATGTACACTTGGGGGGGGGGGGGGTACTAGTTGGCACGTGCAAGCACTAGGGTATGCATTGCACACCTTACAGTAGGCCGGATAATGGACAAAGAGAGTGGGAGAGATGGAGCTAGTGGAGAGGTAGTTATCTCATCATGGGTAGTTGCTACAACTTGCTAACTCATCATAGTCTTTGATCTCTAACCATTAGATTTAATCCTAGCCATCTAATCTAACCCAAAAAATATATATAAATACCCCCTAGTTCTTCTCATTTAGTACACTAGAAAATTGATTAAAGAAAGAAAAGAATTAGAGTGAGAAAATATTGAGAGTTTTTTGTGAGTAAAAGATTGAGGAGATTTTTGTGTGTGTGTGCTCATCCAAGAGGAGGCCGGAAGTGCACTAGGAGAGGCTCGGGTTTGCTACACGAAGGAGGAGGAGGCAACTTTTAGGCACAACCTAGGAGGAGAAGGGTCCATTCGTGCATTCTAGGAGATTTCTAGGAGCTTTCTATTCATTTTTCTCCAAATAGGTGGATATTTCTCATACTTCTAATTCTAGTTACCATGCTAGAAATGCTTTATAGAATTATTAATGAAAACTTAAGTGAAATTGACTCCATGTTTGCTTATGTAGAGATGAATTGATAATTTAGAAGATATTTGTTGAAATGATTACTAGTTGATCACTTATAAATTTAAAATGCTAGAAGATATCATGTTTTACCATGCTAGATATTTAAGAACCATATTGTGTGAAGAAAATCTATACTTTTGAGACAAAGTTGAATGTATCTTTTGAAAGTGATTGTTTAAATTAAGATAACTCTATTGTAATAAGATGAGAATTTGTGTTTTAAAAAGGTTGTAGATTGCTAATAAATGAAAGAAAGAAGGAATGAAGTATTTTTGTAGAAATTTATATTCAAATTGTGTGCAACTATGATTTGCTCTCAATGTCAAAATTATGGACATAGAACTTAAAATAAGACCAAAAATGCATGTTTTATAAGCAAATAATGAATTTTAAAATACTGGTTTACTGTATTTGTATATGTTTCAAAATCTGGAAAGTCGTGTTTCAAAAAGAGAAGAAAAAGAACTAAAAATATTTTGGAAATTTGAAAAACCTAGCAGCATCAGTCGACCGATTAGATTGAAACAGCCGACTGCTCTGAGAATTTATTTTCAAGTTTTTTTTATCTTTGCGGAACAGTCGACCGATCATAGTGTAACAGTCGACTGCCCTGATCTTTTTATTTTCGAGTTTTTTAATCTTTGCGGAACATTCGTCCGATCATAGTATAACAGTCGACTGCCCTGATCATCTTATTTTCGGAATTTTAAATCATCACGGAACAGCCGACTGGCCATGTTTTAGCAGTCGACTGCCCTGAAGTTTCAACTAATGTCTGGGTTTTCGTGAGATAATTTTCTATAACCTGTGGCCTAATATAAATAAGAGTTTGAGACTATTTTTTGCAAGAAAGAACTATTATTTTATTGGTTTTAATTGTCTGAATAAAGAAAAATACATGTCTTGTTTAAAAGAGTTTTGAAATGAGTTTTGGCAATGAAAGTGTGAATTTTTGATAAAATGACAGTACGGTAATTTCATGGTAGTTGAATGAGCTGTGAATGTGACGTTTTCGGCGGCAATTTCAGAAGTGTCGTTATGGGCTATAGCGGCGCCGCTACAGCCTTGTAAAAGCGCCATGAAAGCCCGTGTGTTTTGTAGTGTATGCATATATCGCACTTGTGCTTTATGGAGTTTGGCTGAAGGAAAGTACAGTATTAAAGATGTGAACATATATTAGTCAGAAAACAAATTATTAGGTAGAAATATATCATATCTTCATTGGTAGTACAAAGAAAGGGCATCCCGAATTCTCTAAGTAACCCTTTCTTCAAAGACCATACAGTGACACAATTAAGTAGTTCTTAATGACAACAACACAGAGAGTACATGGTTGATTCTTCAAAGGGTGATGTCGAAAACACAAGGCAAATGCCTAAAAGGAGAAAATAAAAATAAAAATAAAAATAAAATTAGTTTGGCACTTGAGATCAGTAAACTATCATTGATGGTGATCACATCTGCTGCCATCTCTCCTAGAAAATATTATCTTTAGGCTTCAGTACCTGAAAATTTACACGAGACCAGTCATGAATTTGCAAAAGTAAATTAACAGAGAGAATTCGGTTTTGAAAATATACCATAAACATGATTGTAGCCATAATTACGAGAGCATGCAGGCAATGCTCATTGGTAAACGATGGAGATCACATCAATTAAGCAATTTTTTAGTTTAAAATGTTTCACTGTTGTATTCATATTTTGAATGTATGTGTACTTCTGAAAATGATCCGTATTGATAATTTATGTACCTGAATATCGAGGAGCATTGCATCGATAGCATTCGATCCTGCTAGCAAAGTTGTGCCAATTGCAGCCAGACCTGTTAACGATCGAAAAGTTCAATATCATTAGTATAATTAACTAATTTAGAACTTATGAATACTTTGATCATTAATGTTCTGTGATGTTCCTTGTTGTCACCTTACATAACTAACATGTGTTCATGTGTTGTAGTCAAACGCATTCTTCCAAGTACCCGAGAGAAGGAAAGGGCAAGGGAAAAATTTTTGATGCAGTTCACAAGATGCAACATGCGTTTCATTTCATGATCTTCTAAAAAACCGTGCAAATCATGTTTATATATAATTGGTCTGGTGGTGAAAATCACCGGTTCATGTTGCATCATGTGAATCATGCTGCACCGAATATTTTTCTGAGGGCAACTATTATCCTTCTCCTATTTTATATCTCATTTTTTGTACTTAAATTTAATATTAACACTACCAACAGGATATATAAATATAGTTAGATATTATTCTTTCTTTTTTTGCTAAGAATATTCTGTTATTGATTGAGAAATAACAATATTTATTTATTACCTAGTGCAAAGCCAATCACCACTCTTCCATGAACGACCGGCACAGCTGCCATTGATGCTTACAACAGACTCAACGTTTTTGGTGGCATTGCACTTAAAACAAGTGAAGCGGCTTGCAAAGTTGTGGTATCCACACTGGCAATACCAATCTCCTGGCTTGACGTCAGGGTTGGTGTAAGGGAACGAGGATCCATCATGGATTCCACCAAAGATGGCATTGTCAGCGTCCCCGCCTATGGACTTAGGGTAACCGCAGCGTTGGCAGGAGTCACGACGACTGAAGTTGAGGTGTTGGCATGCCAAACAATTCCAGTCTCCAATCATCCTGTTCATCTTCTTAGATCCTGTCAAATTCGTATGAAACAGTTAATTTCTTGATGATCATATGCAACAGTTAATTAAAACAAGATGATACGAGAAAGTGGAACTTGAAGAGAGCTGAGAAGTTGCGAGACTCGTAAGTTATTATAAGAATAATAGCCTATGGGCATCTTGTATATTGTGACAGAAAAGGAACCATGACATATTAACTTCCATCTGATAAATTTATCAACTGTCACCATATTCATACATGCAACAAATATAAGATGTACATATATGGAACTGAAGTAAAATACATAACATAAAAGTAGCACATCCCAGTGCTTGAAATTTAATTAGAAGTATAACAACTCAAGAAATTAAAATGTTTATTTTGTTAGGTTTCTTTTTTAATTTTAATAACGGGTTACATCGTAGTTTGGTCTCAAACGTGAGACCTCCCTTCACCATAGCTACAACTTAGTAGTTTTGTTAGGTAAATTAGTGAGACAAAAGCTCCAATATTTCACTACAAGATTTTCATGAAACCTCCAGAAAAAAAAACAATATCGAAGGTGATATTAGGGGAGAAAAAGGAGCTTATGAACTTGAAAATGAAGCATTAGTTTCATGAAAACAAAACCAAGTACTTGAACTTGAGAATGTGAGGAAGAACTGTACCTTTAATTATGGATGGAGAAATTAAGAGGAAATGAAAAGACTGAAGGATGAGTTAACTGGAGAGAACAAGTGTTGTTGAAGTGTTATGTTTTGAGTGGAGCAGAGGGGGGTGCTTTTATACATGCATAAAGCTTGATCAATAATTGAGAATAAAAAATTGTGTGTGGAGGCCTGGAGATGTTTCTCTATCTCATCCTTTTCCATTTGCAGGGTGCATGGCATCTTAGAATATATATCCTAGTCCCTCGCAAATAGCTATTTATATGTTAGTTGATATTTTGTATTCATATGCTTCCTCGAAATTAACAGATAGTAATGCATGTGCCAAACATTTGTGTTACTTGTAAGGAGCTCATATAAATATTGTATTTGAAGAAATTGGACTATAAATATGAGCTTTGGCAGGGATCGTGAAAAGACCATGTCACTGCACCAAATCTTTGAACCAGGTTTTATGTGCAGTAATATTCTAACAGGTCCCTATAGGCCGAGTGCTCATTTTATTGGCCGGTACTTACATTTGCTTAAGGATAATTTATTTTTATTTTTTATTTTTAAATTGTCAATGAAAGGGAAGTTCAAACATGATTTGCTCCGATAGAAGGGAAACACCCTTGTTGATGCTTATTTAATGTGAGAGTAAACATATAGTGAGTTTATATTTGATGGAAACTACTAAAAATCTGACATTTGATCGTTGCCGTAAAAAGTGGTTAAAACTCCTGAGAGTGGATATGGATCGTTGATTGAATACTGTGATCTGAATCCGACGGCTGCTGACGCGGCTAATAGACCTGCAAAAAACGTGAAACACCGGGGATGGCCCCGACGACAAACCCTCCGATGCTCAAGTCAAAACCAAAGAAAGAAAGAGAGTTTGAGAGAGAAACTGTTGATTACCTTCTGACTGAGGAGGGGAAAGGGTATGTATAGACCTGAGAAACAGTTTAGCAGATCGATATGAATCCGTTAGATTGATATGAATTCCTTATCCCCTGTTGATTCTCCCCCTTAAGAGATAAGACTCTCTTGTCTGGGAATAAGAGATTTGACTTACAGCCCTCCTGGATTGATTGTCTCTCCTAGTGGGCCTAATCTATCACTTTGATGGGCTTAAAAGCGACTCATGTCTTATAGAAGTTTGGAGAAGACATGGACCTGTTAAAGAAGTCCGTTATGATTAATCTGTCTGTAGAAACTTTGCGATCTGTGCTGGAATCGTATGACCCAGATTGGCTGCAATTTTTACCATTATCATAAGCCCGCCACTCCTAGGAGACAACTTTCTTGGCTTTCGGGAAGTAGTTCGCCTTATTTTTGGATCGTGGAATACAACCTTAGCTTTCAGGGTGTATTGGAGATACCTGGAACTGATCAGATGCTTCTAAAGGAGGTGAATAATTTCTTGATTTTTCCTGAAATTTTTCGTTATTTTTCGGATTTTTTTTAATTTTCCTAGATTTAAAAAAAAATCAATTTTAAAATCACTTTTTCATTTTTTTTAATTAATTAACCCAATTTTAATTATTTTTCAGAAATTTCAATTATTTTTCTGAATTAAAATATTTACTTTTGGAAATTTAATTAGTTTTTCAAATTTCTAAATAATGTTTTGGGATTTTTTATGAATAATCCAACCTGGTCATGCTTTTTAAAGCGATCAGAGTCGTTGATCATATTTGGGTTCGCGTGTTGAGGCACTTGAGTGGCCGTGATGAGAAGGATCTGATAAGAGGGTGACAGGGGGCGATCCGGATTGCTCATCAGTGCTTGGCTCGCGCACTGAGTGAGATCAAGCAGAGCAGAGGAGAGCGGATCGATGGAGATGGCATGGCATAGTCTCGAGCATTGGTTGCATTAGAGCACGAATCTCAGGGTGTTCCAAAGGCCAGCGACCGCTCATAGAGACCCCCTATCTAGACCGACGGTTTCGTCAAGCGATGGGCATCTGGACTTGGTCGAGCTATGGCATTGCTTTATTGTCGAGCTATGGCATTGCTTTTTCATCGAGCTATGGGCTTCTCCTACTCGTTGTGCTACCGGTGTCACTGAGCCCTAGAGGTCTTTTGTCGTCGAACTACCTTGTTGTGTTACGGCAATGCTTTCGTTTCAAAGTTTGGTCGAGCTCTGATCTTGGTCAAGCTATGGCACTTCTTCTTTGGTCGGACTATGGGGTTATCTCATCGAGCTATGGAGTTTTCTCGTCGAGCTATAGAATCGTCTTGTCGAGCTATGGAATTGAGTCGTCGTCGAGCTATGGGATTGTCTCATCGAGTTATGAAGCTTGTTGTGGTCGAGCTATGCACGAGTTATCGAGCAACGGATCTCTTAACGCCGTCTAGCCATGGAGGTGATCGAACAATGGGGCTCATCAGTCGAGCTAAGAAGCTTTCGTAGCGTCGTCGAGCTATGATAGCTATTTTGTCGAGCTATGAAGATATTTATTATGTCAGGCTGTTAAGATAACTATTTCGTCGAGCTATGAAGATAGCTATTTTGTTTAGCTATGATCATCTCATCGAGCTCTGATCTCCGTCGTCGAGCTATGGAGCTTCATTGTCGACCTATGCTCTGTTTTTGGAGTTTTGGTTAAGCTATGGTGATTGCTGGTTTTGGTCAAACTATGGAAATGCTCTTTCATCGAGCTATGATCATCTCGTTGAACTCTGATCTTCATCGTCGAGTTATGAAGCTTCGTAGTCGACCAGGAATTGGGCAGAGCTTTTATCGAAGTGGGAGACCTCAGAGTTGAATTTGTGGAGCAGAGTGAGTCAAGCTCTGTTTTTGGAAGAAGGGGCTCCGACGAAGAAGAAACTGAGAAGAAGAAGAAGAAGTTTAGAGAGTCCGGGTTCGGGCTTTTGGGTTTGGAGTTCATACCTGCGGACCCATTTCCTTTAAACACTTAGGGTTTTTGGAGTGGGTTTGGTTTGGAGACCCGACCCGACGTCGTACCCTGATGCAATCCCAAGCACTCTGTTCTTCTTTTGAACCCGAGTGCCAAATCCTTTGGGGTTTTTGCAAGTTTTGGAGCGTGAGGGTGCGCCTCTTTGCTATTGGAGTTCGCTTATTGAAGCTTTGGGAAGTTCGTGTGCAATTGATAGAAACCCGACCGTGTCTTGTGGCTCTTCTCCCATTGTCTAGGTTGGTGGTAGACTGGAAGCTTGGATTGGGCTAGCTTCATGATTGGATTAAGTTAAGATGTTATTCCAAGCTTGATTTGTTCGGTTATTAGTCAACTATGAAGCTTTGTGGTCGAGCTACGGGTTCCTTCGTCGAGCTACAACTCGGGTGAGCTATAACTTGGTCAAACTATGACTCTTGTTGAGCTATGAATTTGTCTAGCTATGACTTCATCAAGCTATGACTTCATCGAGCTACAACTTGGTCGAGCTATGACTCTTGTCGAGCTATGACTTCGTCTATGTATGACTTTGTCGAGCTATGACTCTTGTTGAGCTACAACTTCGTCTAGCTATGACTTGGTCGAGCTATGACTTCGTCGATCAACGATCTCATCGCTCGTTTCGTTGAACCACTCTTTCATCAACCAAGTGTTGTGTTATTTGCTTGTTTTTTCGAATGGGTGTTTGTGCCCAGTAGGTTTGTAGAGGAAACTTCTAGACAAAATTGGGCATAGAGCTCGTTGTTTGATCCCAACGAGTTTGTGGAGACAACTCTAACACAGAGTTGAACGTTGAACTTGCTATTTGCGCCCAACAGGTTTGGAGACAACTTTGTGATGGTGTTTAACATTTAACTTGCCGTTTGCGACCAGCAAGTTTTGTAGAGACAACCCCGAGACAGATTTGGAGGCTTGAACTTACTATTTGTGCCCAACAAGTTTTGTAGAGACAACTCTAGGATGGAGTTGATGTAGAGCTTGTTGTTTGATCCCAGTGAGTTTGGAAAGAAATCTGTGACGGAGTTGAACGTTGAACTTGTTATTTGCACCTAGCAAGTTTGGAGACAACTCTGTGACGGAGTTGAATATTGAACATGTTGTTTGCGCCCAACAAGTTTGGAGAGGCAACTCTAAGACGAAGTGGGTCGTTTGAACTTTCTGTTTGTGCCCAGCAAGTTCGTGGAGAGGCAACTCTCAGACGGAGTTGATGTTGAAACTATCATTTGATCCCAGCAAGTTCAAAGACAACTCGGTGACGGAGTTGGACGTTGAACTTGCCGTTGGCACCCAGCAAGTTTGGAAAGGCAACTCTGAGATGGATTTGGTCGTTTGAACTTGCTATTTGTGCCTAGTAAGTTCATGGAGAGGCAACTATCAGATGGAGTTGATGTTGAAACTGTCGTTTGATCCTGGCGAGTTTAGAGACAACTCTATGACAGAGTTGAACGTTGAACTTGTCGTTAGCACCCAGCATGTTTAGAGGGAACTTTATAACGGAGTTAAACGTGTGAACTTCCTGTTTGTGCCCAACAAGTCTTGTAGAGTCAACTCTGAGGTGGAGTTGACATAGAGCTTGTTATTTGATCCCAACAGTTAATAGAGAACTTTGTGATAGAGTTGGACGTTTGGGCTTTTTGTTTGCACCCGACAAGTTTGTAGGGGCAACTCTGAGGCGGAGTTGAACATTGAGCTTGTCATTTGATCCCAACCAGTTTAGAGAGATCTCTGTGACGGAGTTGAACGTTGAACTTGCCAGTTGCGCCCAACAAGTTTTTGGAGGAAACTCTGAAACCGAGTTGAATGTTGAACTTGTTGTTTCTTCCCAACAAGTTTGTAGAGGCAACTCTAGGACGAAGTTTAGCAATGAACTTGTTGTTTAATCCCAGCATGTTTGGAGGAAACTCTGTGACAGATTTGAGCGTTGAACTCGTTGTTTGATCCCAACAAGTTTGTGGAGACAACCCTAGGCTGGTGTTACGTGATGATCTTATTGCGTGAAGTTATAGGGTTGTTGGAAGAACTCGAGCAAAGTGTGGAAAACTAAACTCATTGTATGGAGTTAACGAGTTATTAACGGAGCTCAAGTGAAGAGCGGGGCCTTGTTTTTTAGCTACAAAGGGCCTAGTTGATGGAGTTAACGAGTTATCAACTAGGCCCTTTGTAGCTAAAAAATAAGGCCACAAGTTTGTTGTGTATAGCTAACAAACCGTCGATGGTGTGCATAATGTTTGACATAGCTTAGAACTTATCCGTCTTGTACTCAGCTAGTTTTAGGAGCAATTCTAAGGGAAAGCTATTTTCCAAACTTGTTGTATGGGTCCTCCAACAAATTGTGAAAGTCACATCGAATGACGAGTTGAACCCTAATTGTTGCTTTTATAAGTTTTATTGTAGTAACTACAATCCACGATTTTGGACCTCTAACTTGTCTTTAAGGAATTTTAACTAGTTCCAGGAATAGGTTGAATGGCGAGTTGAATTCTGAACGTGCTTGTTTGCAGGTTACCAAAGTAACTCCGAGCCATGGGTATGGATTCCGAACTTGCTAGTTTTGGTATTATCAGGTTGCAGAAACAGACTGAATGGTGAGTTGAACTCTGAACTTGCTTTGTTGCAAATTACTAAGGTAACATCGAGCCATGTGTATGGAATCTGAACCTGTCATCGAGGCTTAACAAATTTTAGGAGCATATCAAATGGTGAAGTGAACTCTGAACTTGCTTTGTTGCAAATTACTAGAGTAACTTCGAGCCATGAGTATGGACTATGAACCCGTCTTATACGGATCTTCTAATGAGTTTTTGATGTCGTTGTTAGGGGCTTGGTTTTTAACTCATTGTATGCATCCGTAGAGTTCTACAAGAATTTTACAAAATTTAATATAAAATTTTAATAAAAAATAAAACTAAGTAGCTGCACTATAGGCTGGCCTTTATTACATGTAGTGACCGGTAGTGTAAATGGTCTTTTGTTAAAAATATTGAAAATACATGGAGGATGAGGGCGTTAAGCGCCTTCATTGAAGTTCATAAGGTGTTCTTCTTTTCAAGTCCCAATTGATATCTCCTTACTCCCCCGGGTCTTCAAGTTGATGGGCTGCTAGACGAACAACTTGGTAAACATTGCCTGGACTTGCCTGTTTTAGAGCAAGGCTCCCTTTGTTTTGTAGAGGAAGGGAAGAATTTCAAGTTCACCGATGTGTTTAGGCAGGACTATTTCTTTTCGTTGAATGAGCAGAGTGGCTTCGGGTAGGGGATTCAGGTTTATTACTGTGTCATGATGAGAACGAGTTTGGACCTGGTGAGAGATGATTTTGGCAAGTTTGGAAGTTCTTGGCATAATTGTTTATGGCAATAGCAGCTTCAAGCTTGTTTACAGTCTTGGTATTGTTGTGCCTGCTTTCTGGTGTCGATGGGGAGAATCGAGCCCCCCCCCCCCATTGTAGCGGTGTAGCGTGCTCATGCTATTGTTGGCTCTCTACAACTTAGCCTAGGCATGTTGTTGTTGAGAACTTCATTTTCATGTGGAAGGCGGAAGCAACTGCATAGAAGGTTGCTAGGCCGGGACGGTCGAATATTGCATTGTTTGTG
Organism: Hemerocallis citrina; assembly: GCA_017893485.1. Classification (NCBI taxonomy): domain Eukaryota; kingdom Viridiplantae; phylum Streptophyta; class Magnoliopsida; order Asparagales; family Asphodelaceae; genus Hemerocallis; species Hemerocallis citrina. Next base: position 194,017,628 of record CM030368.1, on the reverse strand, counting down.
GCTTTGACGTCGGATACCATAAAGTTCAGTGCTTCCGTTCGAATAGCAGGCAATTCTTTCTACTTGAACAGGGACACCGGAGATCCCATTGAGTGTATAGCACGCTGGCTTGATCCGGTCTCGAGAGAGCTTGAGGTCGTTGAAAGTGTTCATGAAAAGGATGTTTACCAAGCTGTCGTTGTCCACCAGGAGGTGGCATACCTCATGATTCACCATGCAAAGTTTTATGAACAATAGATCGCAATGAGGTGTTCAGACACCTTCTAAGTCCTTGTCGGGGAAAGATATCGGGACCCCGGTTCTCTTGGCAGACGGGATGTTATATACTAAGTTGACTTTCCTGACAAACTCTTTGCGGGCGGAGTCGGAAACTCCCCCATTGGACCTCCATGAATGGAGTGAAGAATGGCCATGTGTTCTGAGTCTTGTGATTCAGAGGACCACTCTTGATGCTTATTAGCCCCCAGTGCCGGAGGGATTTCGATGTTGTTTTGTAGACAAACTGAAATAGATAGACCCAACGAATTAAGCCTTCAAGTTCTTTTTTGAGGGTTTGACGGTGGTCGGTATTGTGTCCATGATCTCTGTAAAATTTGCACCACTTATTTTTTGTCTTTTCTCTTGCTAGCTGTGGACATCTTGGCCGGAGGGCAGATTATTCCGTCCTTCTCAACTTCCATGAGGATGGCCGATACGCTTGCATTGAGAGGAGTGAGCTTGTTGAAGCATGGTGCTGGAGGTGGACACCATGACCAACGTCGTTTTTCTAAAATTTCCTGAGTCCTTCCCCGTTTGTATTCTCATGTTTGCCCGAAAAGTAAGTCGTTCTCGCCTTAAGGATAAAGAGCTTCCTCGAATCTAATATATTTTTCACTCCTTTCCAGGAGTTCAGAGAAATTTTTGGGTGCCTTCTTCGTGAGGGAGGCTTTCAAGTCATTGTTAGTGACGTTGTGGCAGAAAGCGCCAGCCACCACTGATGAATCTAGGGACGAGATGGATCTTGCTTTGGCTGTGAAGCACTTAACAAAGTCCTTCACCAGTTCTCCATCCTTCTTTTTCATTTCTAATAAGAAGGCACTTGTTTTTTCAGCCTTGCCAAAGTGCATTATGAAGAGTTCCTCAAATTGGTAGAAGGATAATATTGACTCCAGAGTGAGACAGGGGTACCATTCCCTTGCTGATCCTTTCATTGTTGTGGGGAATGTTCGGCACATGAGCGCATCGGTGGCATTGTAGATCATCATAAGAGTTTCAAAACTCTCAATATTATCAGTCGGGTCTAATTCACCATCGTATGAGTGGAATTGAGGAGCTTTGAAGTTATTCAGAATTGGTGCATCAAGGATGTACTTGCTGAATGGAGTTCAACTGAGATAGTAAGCCCTGTTGTAGTCGTTCCCCTCATTTTTCATTTGTTCTAGGTGATCTTCTGCTTCTCAGATGCGGCAAATGACTTGGTCGTCCTTGCCCTTGTATCCGGTTGAATCGCCAAATTCTTCTTCTTTAGAGGGTCGACCTTGATCTTGACTGCCTTGGATTGCTCGGAGTATGTTAAGCTTGAAGTTTTTCAATTCGGCCCTAATGACCGAGGCATCTTTCTCTCTGTTTCTCTCAAGATGCTTTCGACTCTCATGAGTCATGCTTCTTTCTACAGTGCACCTCCTGTGAGAGGAGAAGTATCTTGATCTCGACCTTCGGGGAGAGTTGCTTCTTCAGTTTACTTGACGTTCTGAGTGGAAGGCCTCAGTTCGGGCGTGCCTTTCGTCCAAATGGATTCGCAGGTCAATTCCTTGATGCTTGACGCTGATGATTTGGCAGTCTCTAGATCCCTGGGGGCCTCGCAAGGCTATTGAATTGGTTGAAGAATTATAGATTGAGATACAGTCGTGCAGAGGGCGCTGTTCATGTCACAGTTCATGACGGCTTTTTCGGGAGCCCCCCGGTGCCTCTCTGTTGATAGGAGCTTGATTAGGCAGTTGGGGTGGATCCAGCTATTAAGGAGGAATTGGGTTCTCCATAAGAGGATCTAGTTGATGTAGAGAGTTGGTGCGATGGCTTGAGGCCACGACTCTCCCTCTTGGTCTTGGTGGCACAGGGGTAAGTCTAATTTGTGTAGTTTTCCACAGACGGTGCCAATCTATTGCTGCTTATTTTGGTGTGGGAGAAAACAAATAGTGAGTTTATATTTGATGGAAACTACTAAAGATCTGATGTTTGATCGTTGTCGTAAAAAGTGGTTAGAGCTTATGAGAGTTGAGTTGGATCATTGAATGAACACCGTGATCTAAACCCAATGGTTGCTGACGCGGCCGATGGACCTGCAAAAGTCTGAAACACTGAGGATGGCCCCGACGCAAACCTTCCGACGTTCAAGTCAGAACCAAAGAGAGAAAGAGAGTTTGAGAGAGAAAAATGTTGATTACCTTCTAACTGAAGGAAGGGGGGGGGGGGGGGGGGGGTTATTTATAGACCTAAGAAATAGTTTTGGAGATCGATATGAATCTGTTAGATTGATATGAATTCCTTATCCCATGTTGATTCTCCCCCTTAAAAGATAAGAATCTCTTGTCTGGGGATAAGAGATTTTACTTACATCCCTCATGGGCTGGATGTCTATCTAGGGATGGCAAGTGGGCCGGGTCAACCGGCAACCCACCCGCGACCTGCCCGTTGAACCCGGCCCGTGAAAGGGTTTGGCGGGTTCGGGTTGAACCCGTGTACAGTAACAGGTCGACCCGAGTTGTCGAAAATGCGAATCCAACCCGTCTAACCTGGCCCGCATACCCGTTAAAAAATGCCCAACCCGCCGCCAACCCGCGGGTCGACCTGCGGGTTACGACCCGCTGGACCCTAACGGGTCGAACGTTCGACCCGTTACGGGTCAACAGAACATTGGGTTTTGGGGGGGGTTACTGTACAACAGAGAGCAGTTAGCCTTTTTTTTTTTTTTTTTGGTTTTTTTTTACATTTTTAGCCTATAAATACCCCCCAAAACCCCCTAAAAAAATCACACCTTACTCTCTTACTCTCTCTACTATTATAACTCATTTCTAAGGAATTTTTCAACAATTGAAGTATTCAACAAACAAGTCTTCAAGGCATATACACGATCAATTTTCGATCGTATCGAAATCAAAATTCAACGTCTTCAACTCTTCAACTCTCGTCCAACTCTAAGTGATCAAGTCGTCAATTCTCCTTCAAGCTCTCCTCAACTCTTCAATTCCGGAATCGCTTATTTCTAGTTCTACTTCTATTCTTATTTTCACGGTTTTTTTTATATACGCATATCCATGGTGAACGATATCAAAATTTCATACCTCTCTCGTTATTTTATTTTTGTGTTGTAGTTATAATTATTGTTGGTTTTTTGATCTTCTCTATCTCAACCCTCTTTTTTTTAGATTTTTTTATAATTCACCGTTGCTACATTGTGTAGTTTATTTTTACATACATTACTACGTTATGTCTAGATCACGCAGTAGCGGTCATAGCGGGCAAGATTCCTCCTCCCATAGACTCTCCAATTGGGATATTTATAGACCTAAACATCCTCGTCTTCCCATAGGCCACCAATTGTCCCAATTAGTGAGCCCGCCCAAGAGTACCATGATCCTCCTACCCAACAATGGGGTGCACACGACGAGGTCGTAGGTAACATACAATTAGAAGAAGAAGAACAACAACAACAACCAACCGAAACTACACAATCCCGTAGTAGTAGGAAAAGTAGAAGAGAAAGTAGTGATTGGCATAAGTTTTACGACGAACAAACTCCGGGTATAGGTTTGAAATTTTGTAAAACATGTTCTAAGGCATACAAATTCAAGAGGGGTGACGGCACCGGTACAATTAGTAGACACGTCACAAATAACCACAAAGACCTTCTTACTGACCTACAAGGCCAACAAAAAATCAACCATAGGACCGGTCTAGTTGATAGCCACCCTTATGATCCCGATCTTGTTTGTCGGGAAATGGCCCGATTAGTTATAAAGGAAGAGTTACCATTTTCTTATCTCGAGAGTAGGGACTTGGAAAATTTTAATCAAACGGCCTTAAACCCTCATTTAGAAGAATTCTGAGAAATACTTGCAAATTGGATTGTTTTAAAGTGCACAATGAAATGAAGGACGCTTTGATTGCAATTTTATAGAGTTTAACTTGTAGAGTTAATTTAACTTCGGATTATTGGACGGGTGTCAACAATATTCCAACGATGGAAATAACATGTCATTGGATCGACAATGATTGGATTCTTCAAAAAAGAATCATATCACTTGTGGCGTTGCCGTATCCCCATAGTGGCGCCGAAATAGCAAACCATATTTTAGAAATTTGTGATGTTTTTTATTTTCACGATAAAATTATGTGTATTAGTTTTGATAATGCATCTAACAACAATGTAGCAATTACTACTTTAAAATCCGTATTAAACGCTCCATCTGACAATATTTTTCATGTTAGATGTGCATGTCATATTTTAAATTTATGTGTTCAAGATACATTAAAAATAGCCGATCCATATATTGTTAAAATTAGAAATTGTGTACATTTCATTGCATTAAGTCCAAGCGTATTTCAAGAATAGAAAGCTTGGTGTAGGCTTAAAAATGTACCTTTTAGAAGATTTCCAAAGGATGTTAGACACCGATGAAATTCTACTTTTTATTTACTACATGTTGTTACTGAATATAAAGCAGTTGTAAATAATTTTTGTATCGCCAAAAAATGCCAAATTTTGAAATTACTCTCACCGATTGGTATTATGCCGAAGCTTTGTTGAAATTTTTAGAACCTTTTAAAACCGCAACTTTAAAATTTTTAAAAACATATGAATCTACTTCTAATAGCATTTTTATTTTATTAGTTAGCATGATGCAAACATTTAACGAAATGTTAAATGATCCCCATGTTGGTGAGATTGTAAAACCTGCATACAAAAAATTTTTGAAGTATTATTTTTCTCCTCCTATGTTGATTTGTGTTGCTACCGTTATGGATCTTCGTATCAAATTAGAAGGTACGAAGAGTTTGATTGAAATATTTTTTGCATTACTTGGGGAAAATGTAGAAATAGTAATTGATTGCGCTACTTTTTTAGTTCAGTTTGAATCTACATTAAATAACTTGTATGATTATTATGATAGATGTTTTGCTTCTAGTAGTACAACTTCTGTAGTTAGTTCTTCTTCTGCTACTTCTAAAGGTAAGGGTAAGAATATATTTGATCATAGAAAATTTAATTTACTTGCACAAATTCAATCAAAAAAACCTAGGACTAATCAACCAAATGAATTAAATTGGTATAACCAACAATATTCTGAGCCTTCTTCTTCTCTGCTAGATATTTTACAATGGTGGAAAGACCATGAACACACTTTTAGTATTCTTTCAATTATGGCTAAAGATTTACTAACTCCTCCTGTCTCTACAGTTGCTTCTGAAAGTGCATTTTCTTCAAGTAGTAGAGTTCTAACTGATTACAGGAATCGCTTGAAGCCCGACATGTTAGAGATGTTCATTTGCACAGAAGACTGGCTGAAGGCTGAAGATAGGATACAAGGGAAAGCACTATCAACGTCCACAAGTGGGAGCAACTCGCCGGAAGAACAACAACAACAACAACAACAACAACAATAGCTTTTCTTGTAATAGCAACTCGACCGACATGTTAGAAATAGTATTATATCTTTATTTGTTATGTTAAATTAGAAAATCTGAAGTCAATTAAAATTGTATATAAGAAATATGTTTGTGTATAAAACATATTTATGAATTGAATTCTTCATTTCATTAGAAAATGTGAAAACTGTATAACTTAAATTTATATGAATAATATTTCAATATTTTTTGCCAATTTCACTCTTTCAATCTTATTATTATTATTCCGATTTTTAATGTTTATTATTATTATTATTATTATTATTATTATTATTATTATTATTATTATTATTATTATTATTATTATTATTATTATTATTATTATTTTAAGTTAAAAATATTTTTTAAAAAACCTATCTATCTGAACGGGCCAACCCGCGGGTCGACCCGACCCGACCCAACCCGGGTTGGACCCTAAAGGGTTCACGGGTTGGGCAGGTCGCCTAAAACAACTTTCGACCCAGCCCGGCCCGGCCCGGCTTGGTTAAGTCGCCAAACCGCCCCGAGCCCTCCCAAGTCAAGGTCCAACCCGGGCGGGTTCGGCCCGACCCGGCCCGTTCGACCCGAATGCCAACCCTATGTCTATCCTAGTGGACCTAATCTATCACTTTAATGTTTTTGAAAGCAGCCCATGTCTTATAAGAAGCTTGGAGAAGGCCCGGACCTGTTATAGAGGCCTGTTATGACTAATTTTCCTGTAGAAGCTGTGAGAGCTGTGCTGGAATCGTAAGGCCCTGATTGGCTGCAATTTTTACCATTATCAACCATTCCACTCTACCAAAACTACAAAGTTGTAGTGAAGGCTGAAGTATTATTGTAATATTTAAGTTCTATATCGAAGAATATACGGATTTCTGTAAAGTTGTGCTTATGGACTTTTAGGATTTAATTAGTAGGCGTATAGTGCCTTGCATGTGATTTGCATATGACCAGACATAGGTTACTCACACAATGGAAGTGGAGGAGACTATCACATGCATATGACCAGACGTAGGTTACTCACACAATGGAAGTGGAGGAGACTTGCGAGCTACATATAGAATGTTTTTTTTTGAAGGAAAAGGTGGAGTATGGCCACCCTGTTTCATTAATAAGGAGTTAACAAAACAAACTCAGAGTACTGAGCCAAGTACATAGCCTAAATACATGAAATAAAATATACATCCTCTCCTAGCATGGGGGTGATGGAACAACGGTGATTCCCAGGAACACGGATTGGTGTGCGTATCGATCATAAAAGCTTAAACGATTTAATACGTGATCTAACCCTTTATAGCGGAATCTAGGGTTCACGAATTATACCTGCGATGAGAAGAAGACGATAGTTTCTAGCAACCTCGAGCCGTCTGCGACCCCAAGATCTTCTGCATGTATTCCTTCCTCGGGTTGGACGTCGTGTGGGCGACGGTCTACCAACCTTTCTTCTCCTTGGCTAACCTCTCTTTCTCTCCTTACGTGAATCACGAATTTAGAGAAAACTTCTTATCTCTGATAAAGATGATGACGGCCAGAGAATAGAGGATATATATAAGGCTACGGTAGGGACCATGAGGAGAAATTAGGGTTAGGTCTCCTAACGAATCTGGGTATCCCGTGTTCAGCCCGAACACACAACCCAGGCCCATTAACAATAGCTCGGTCCACTAAGGAGCTATTGTTGCACTACCTTCCTAATCCCAAATTATATTTATGGGCTCCTTTTATTATATGCTCGTTGAGCTTCCCATGTTAAGATATCGAATGTCCGTCGATCAGATTAAGTTACTGACAACTATATTGATCAACATCTTTTATCCTTAAGTAGTACCACTCAACTTTATTTGTCATGTCGGATGTAATCCACCTGCAGGGTTTACATGACAATCCTTATGAGCTCCTTAAGGGGACATCATCAACCCGACGTATCGGGACATGGATTCCTTTTACAATCAACAGCCCATCATACATACAATGCTATTACCCAATTCATAGAGGTTGTTGATCCATAATGAATCTCACTCTTTTATGAGTCAAAGTAATGCACACTGCATATACATGTCTGTTATTATATCTGGATTAAGAGCATAAACATCCATAATAACAGAGGTGTTTGTTCTCTTTTGTAATCAGTACAAAGAGAACAACCTCAAGTGGTCATGTTCAATACACACAAAGCGTACTAGTGTAAACCTATAGTCAAGATAGACTAATACCAGATTACACTACAACCTTTCCAATGGATTATCCAAGTCCGTCTAGGTTGTGAACTATTTATATATTCCATAGGGAACTGATAATATGATCTTCTGTGTGTCACCTCACACCATATTATCAACCTTATAGAATATCAGATACTTGCATTAATATTATAATAAACACAATATGCAAACATATGCCCATATGATTCTCATTCAAAAAAATAAGGAAATAAAGTTAATACAAAAGTGATGCTTTCAGTATATAACCCTAACAGGGGGGTGGGACAACAGGAAGGTACATACATGCTTCTACAGAAGTACATCAAAGCATCTAACTCTCCCCAACAAATGTACAACAAAAAACGACAAACTCCCCCCAACAAAACCCTGGGGTGGTGGGGATCTATCAACAGTACCACCTCATCATTCAGTCGACCGTCGGTTCGATCTCGACTTCCTCGTTGTCGTACTCCTCTATCTGGAAGACACTGGCAATTCTCCCATAAGGACCTATTGCAACGACAAAAGCCCAAAAGGAAATAAGATGCATAATGTGAATCAAATTACCAAAAATACTATTACTAGTCCCACGAAAGCAACAGTTATTCCTATCTAGCCAACGGACCCAGGTCGTAGCAGCGATAGCAATAAGCCAGGCCTCTCTCATAGAACGTCTCTCGTTAGCGAACTTAGCACCGACCCAGGGGTCCTCATACTTACTTGGGTACTCACCTGTACCCAGGGCACTAAGTACCTCAGCAAGGACTGCTTTGTTCCTGGGACACTCCAGAAATAGATGGTCCCTAGTCTCAGGAACCGCATTGCAGAGCCCACAGATAATATCCGTGTTCGGATGGCGTTTATCCAAGTTCTCTCTAGTCAGGATGGCATCGTTTAGAACTAGCCATAGGAAGATTTTTATTTTCAGTGGGGTTTTCGCCTTCCAGATGATACCCGACCAATTCGGGCGACATCCCCTAAAATGAATACGGTTATAAAGGGAGCGAACAGTGAAGGTGCCATTCTTCTCAAGACCCCATCATTTCCTATCCGTCCCCTGAGAGCACTCAACTTCGGACCTGGCTATGTGGGTCTGAAGCTCCATGAGCCTGAGCTGAGAGCCCGAGTCCAGAGTTTGTTTAAAGGCCGATGTCCAAGAGTTTCTTTTCCATGTTATTGCTACCGTGCAGTGCGGATGCGATGCCTGATCATACAAATCGGGGAACCGATCTCTAAAGGTGTGATTGCCACACCACTTATCCCACCAGAATCTGGTGCGTCTGCCATTTCCAATAGAAGCCGTCACATAGCTATTGAAAGGTTCATAGGCTTTAGCAATATCTCTCCAGAACTAGAAAACGCGTGGGCCCACCCTGAAGCCCAGATTCCTAGTTCCATTCCCATGCAGGTATGTCTGAAAGAAATCCTGCCACCCTTCTCCATTAGGGTGGAAAATTTTCTGCCACCACTTACCCAGTAACGCGATATTCATATCTCAAAGGTCAATAATACCTAGGCCTCCATGTCTCTTCTTCATACACACTTTCCCCATCTGATTAGGTGATAGCTGCCTTTATCGGGATTTGCACCTTTCCATAAAAACCGTTTTCGGATGCGATCAATTCTCTGAATAACCCATCGTGGCATTTCAAAGAATTAGCAGGTTCGAGAGGACTGCATTGATAAGCGTGACTCTCCCTCCCAGGGACAAAGCATTACCTTTCCAACTAGCTAGGCAGTTCTCCGCCTGATCAATGATGGGTAGCCAATCAGCCTTCTTGAGTTTTTCCGGTCTCAGCGGGAGCCCCAGGTATTTAATGGAGAAATTGTCAATGGAACAGTTTAAAATCCTGGCATGATCCTGTGCCTCCTCCTTAGGGGTCAAGGCAATGCGGATAAGAGCACTTCTATGGAAGTTAACCCTGAGGCCAGACCACGATTCAAAACTATAGAGAATTCCTTTGAAAGCGATTGTTTCCCTGACATTGCCATTTTTAAACAGAAGGGTGTCGTCTACATATTAAAGGATTGAGGAGCCTTAGCGACTACCTCCATTGGCCACCGGTGAGATCCAGCCTACCCGTATGCATTTACCCATCATAGACTGCAAAACATCTGGCACAATGGTGAACAGAAGATGGGAGAGGGAATCTCCTTGTCTAAGGCTCTGTTTGCATGAAAATGGTTGGCCTGAAACCCCATTCACCATGATGGTTGTCCTGCTTGTGGTGAGACACTTGTGTATCCATCTGACCCACCTTTTCCCGAACCCATTACCAGCCAAGGCTTCCAGGAGACCTTCCCATTCAACCGAGTCATACGCCTTCTAGAAGTCCAACTTCAGAAGATAGCTTTTAGCATTCGACTTGTGGCAATGATGGATGGTTTCTTCGGCGGTTGCAATACAATCCTGGATACACCACCCTTTAATGAATTCATTTTTCTCGCAACTAATGAGTCTGTCCATAACCTTTCCCAGTCTGTTAGCTAATGTCTTGGTGATAATCTTGACTGAGTAGTTAAGAAGACTAATATGCCGGAAATCTCCTACCCGCAGGGCATCTTCTTTCTTTGGGATCAACACCACTTCAGCATAATTAATTCTTCCTAACCTGAGCTTATGGTCAAAGAACTCGCCAAATAAGGCTACGAGGTTGTCTTTGATTTCCTCCCAAAACACATGATAGAATAGGATTGGGAAACCATCTGGACCTGGGGCTTTCTCCTTTCCGAGTTGCTTCACTACCTCCCAGATTTCCTTTTTCGTGAAGGGAGCTTCCAGGGATTGTAGATCTGGGACCAGGTCGTCCATGGGCTCACTCCAGAAGTCATGAGCAAGCAGGACTCTTACTTCCGCCTTCCGACCAAACAGATTCTTCAAGTGGGGCTGGAATTCCCTTTTGATAACATCTTCTCCTTGTAACATTCCAGAGTCAGAATGGATCGAGAGAATGAGGTTAGATCTACGTGGGGCACTGGCAACCCGATGGAAGAAGGCGGTATTCCTGTCTCCCTCCTTGAGCCACGAAATTATGGACCACTATTGCCATTTGATTTCCTCTAGTCTATATAGTTGAGTGATGTCCTCTCTGAGTTGAAGCAACCTATTCCACTCCTCTTAGAGTAGGTCTCTAGTTTCTTCCAACTTTTTGAGCTCCTCGATACCCTCCAAAAAGGAATCCTTTTCTATCCAAATCAATGCAAATCTGGTCCGGTTCCATTTCCTGAGCTTGGATCTCGGTCTTCGTATTTTTTCACACCAGATAGCTGTCGCTTAGGGCGGGTCTAGCTATCGTTAACCATGTGATAGAAACCTTGGATTTCCAACCATCCTTTCTCGAACCTAAATTCGGGAGATTTCCTGGGTTGCGCTTCACCGGAGGAGAGGATAAACGGAACATGATCCGATGTGGGTTTAGGAAGAGATTTAGCCCAAGAGAGAGGAAACTTGGTCTCCCAATCAGAAGAGACCAAAACTCTATCAAGTTTAGCCAAAATAGGCGTCGGTTACATGTTAGACCAGGTGTATAGTCTATCCGTGATGGGGATGTCGATTAGTTCAAGATCCGCAATAACCGCATTAAACACTTCCATCTCCGCATCACTAGAGCCTCTTCCTCTATGCTCTGAGGCGAACCTGGTAATATTAAAGTCTCCCCGTACCACCCAGGGGTGCGGCCAGCGAGCGTGAATTGTTCGTAACTCCGTCCAGAAGGCCATCCTGGCGGTGGCACAGTGTGGTCCATACACCACCATAACAGTGTGGGACCACAAATCGGCTCGACGTTGAAGCAGGACTGATAACGAGAATTTCCCATGGAACACATCTAGGCAGTTAAATATTTGTGAATTAAAGCCAACGGCTATACCCCTAGAGGCACCCATAGAGGGGCAGATTTTCCACTCAATGAATTGATTCCCCCCATTCTACTAAGCATAGAGATATGAGCCAATTTGGTCTCCTGCAGTCCCACGATGTTGACTTTAGATTTTGCGATGATATCCCTAACCATTTCCCGCTTACCTCGCCTCCCCAGGCCTCTAACGTTCCAAGATCAGGGACATGACTCGGTTTGGAGACCGAGTTTGACATAAGGTTAACTCTGTCACACTCCCATCCCCTAATCTTATTCAGGAGAAGGGCGTTTCGATCGGTATCGCCTACCGCTACACAACACATTTTGGCTAGACTAAAAATCTCAGAATCTGACATGAAATTAAAAATAGATGCTAGAAATGAACGCGTACCTCCTTCACCGATCTTAGCAGATTTAGCGGCTGCAGCAATCTCAAGGTAATCGTCCAAGGACTCCTCAATAGCCCTCTTAGCAACTTTCTGTACTCTAATACCTTTCTCGCTACGGGAATGGATAGGGGCCTTCAGTTGTGAATATGGGTAAGTGGATGCGACATAATCTGGGGACATATCCAAGGGCTCATCTGCGATATCATCTGAATTCATAGAGTCCTCTTCCGGGTAGACGTAATCATCATGAAGGTTTAATATAGCTTCCCTATCATCGTCATCCAACTCCAAACAGATCATGCTCCCAAATGCAGAATTGGATTCCCCAGTAATAGAATTTGTCGCAACAGAAATATTGGGCTCCTCTTTGGGCCCACTTGAAGCGTTTAGCTCAATTGAGTGTATGTGTGCCGATTTACTTTCATCCACAGTTCTATTGGGCCCATTTGACTCATTCGGAATACTTTGAGGCCCAAGCTCTATCGCTCTATTAATGATCCCATGGATCACTCTTTAAGGCCCAAGCACTTCTGAAACCACATTCACTCTTTCGAGCCCATGTGACTGCTGCAACTTCTGCAGCTTCTTTGTCCTCTCTCTGGGAAGTGTCACGCATTCATTGGGGGGCGATGTGGTCGAGGTTGGTTGTTGAGATTCGAGGATAAAGGTGGAGGTAACGAGGCAACATTTCTTTCTGTCTTCTTTCCCAAAATTGCAACCCTAGTTTCCTCTTCATCTTCCCCAAAAGAGCTCATTTTCTCCTTCGTAGCTCACTCCCTTGCTTCGAGCGGCTCCCATCTTGTCATTTTCCCCAAAACAACCCCCTTTTGCTTTAGCCCCTGCCCCAAAGCTTCCACCTTTTCTTTTAATGGCGAGCGACTTTGACTGTTGGCCAACTTTGAGGTCATGCCTCTTTCAGCTAAGAATCTTTCTCCCCCATCCCCCTGCTCCAGTCACAGCATCTCTTCGCTGCTTGCTATGGGTTGACTTCCTTTTTTAGCTTTCTTTTTACCCACCTTTCGAAGGGAGGTAGATGGGTCAGTCACATCTGCCAAATTTGGATCTGGAAGCAGATCCACTTTTTGACTTCCATCCTGACTGTTGGTGGTATTGATAAGATCTAGATCTTGACCGTCGATGGTCGGTGGAGGTTTTTGAGGTTCCTTAGTCGTCGTCGCAGGGTCCCGACGCTCCTCCGTCCCCTTTGCAGCCCTGATGAGTTTTCGGTGCACACGCTCAATTTCATGAGCCTCATCAATAGTGAGATCCCACTCGGGTGAGACCACTTGCTTGTAAGAGATACTGTCTCTGAGCGAAGGGGAAGGAGGTGAACCATTCGAGAGCGCCATCGCAGGATCCTCTCTCTTGTCAAGAACAAAGCAAATTAGGTACGATTCTTCAAATGAGAAAACTTCTGCAAATCGAGGCATAAGGGTGATGTCAGGGCTTCGGATCAAGATCCTAGCAGTCACAAGTTCTGATCGACGGATCATCTTTTCATCGATCACTTCGATGGTTCCAAATTCTGACGTGATCACTTGTAGCGCTTCTTTTTTCCTGAAGTGCAAGGGTACATTATGTATCCATATCCAGTACCTCTCGCCTTGAGGCAGCTCTGCTTCAAACCTAGGGGACCAAAGAGAGAATTCCACTTTAAAATGGCCAAAATCCACTGAGCCCAAGTTGGCGACCTCCGCCATCTTCTCCGGTGATGGGAAAGACATTAGGAATTGTAAGTGACACATCTTCTTCACTACCCAGTCCCTATGAGCCCTCATCGGCCACATAGAGTTCAAAGCATGAAGAAGGTGGTTCTCCGATGGACTCCCTGACCTGACTTTAGCAATAGCGCACCACTTTCGGAGCCACTTCTCTTCATGTTTGATGATCTCAAGGCTGTTTGCAAGCCTGATGGGTGTGGGATTATCAGGTGATTTGCCCCTTCTAATCGGTCTTTCATCATCGTTGTTAGAGGATGTCACATTTGTACACACATACGACATATGTCCCCATTTCATACATTTGAGGCAACGGATCTCCTTCGTGCAATTTCGATAGTGGCCCAAGTCACCGCAGTTGAAGCAAGGCAGTGGTTTGTTTTACCTTTTTGCTGCTTCTTTTGTTTTCCAACTGAGTAGGTGGCGAAGTACCGTGCCTCTTCTTCGCTTTGCTAGTAACTTCCACCTAAGGAGAATTCTCAGTGAAATTCTCATTCGAGAATGGAGCACAGTCCACCGTAGTCTCGTTTTGTGGACCCCCTTCTTGGGCCCACTCTACGATGGACTTAAGTGGAGCTTTGGCATCCCTTTGAGGTGGTGGAGGAGACTGGGGTAAGTTGTGTGTTGATTGTTATGGTTTGTGGGGATGGTCGGAGGCAGGGGAGTTGGGTTTGGGGTATACTTGATGAACAAAAGAGTTGTTGGTAGTGCGGGAAGGCTGGTTTTGGGAATGCGGCAGAGGTTTAGGGTACCTCTGTCTAGTCGGGGAGCGATGAGGCTGTTGTCTATGCACATTGTGTCTTAGGGTCCTCTGGTCGAACCTCTCTCCATGGGTGCGATGTAGGTCTGTGGGGGGGGGGGGGGGGTGATTCTTATGCTCGAAAGAGCCAGTAGGAGGACCCCCTTTATGGGCCCATCCTCTAGAGGGGTGGGGGGGGGGGGGGGTGAGAAGTGGCGATGATGACTGAAACTCCTCCTAAACCGACGTTGATGCGCACTGTGGTGTGCACGCGCGGGGGAGTGAGGGTGTCTGAGCCTCCTCACGTCAAAGTCGTGGAGGTGAGCCTAGTAAGATTGGGGGGGGGGGGGGGGGGAGGCGTGTCAAGTTGATTGTGCAGTAAAGAGGAAGGAGGAGGTACCGCGGGGATTGAGGGTGGTTGAACATTGGAAGTGGGGGGGGGGGGACGCAATGGGAGGCAGTGGGTAGTGGCGGACCACCTCATTGGGCCCGCAACCACTCATTTCTACTTCCGAAAGCCCCATCAAGTGCATTCACAGTTAAAGCACCTGGTGTTCC
Organism: Hemerocallis citrina; assembly: GCA_017893485.1. Taxonomy (NCBI): domain Eukaryota; kingdom Viridiplantae; phylum Streptophyta; class Magnoliopsida; order Asparagales; family Asphodelaceae; genus Hemerocallis; species Hemerocallis citrina. Next base: position 194,002,526 of record CM030368.1, on the reverse strand, counting down.
GATCACTTAGATCTTACTTTGTGATTGTTTTTACATATAGAATGTTGGGCTATGGTTGTACATGAACGACCTAGGGTCTTTAGCTATGAGGAGAGTGGGTTGGAGGTGTTACTATTGGTAGTAGAGCTGAATTTTAACCTCGTTGATGGGGCTTCAGTGGGGTGCCCTTATTGAGAGAGCCGAGAGGCCCAAGACAGTGCACTGGAGCGCGTTGATATTGCCATGCTAGTGGCAACCGTATGGAACGCTTCGGCTAGAAAAGTTTTTATTGGCCCTATGTCTCTAATGGAACATAGGCTAGAAAAGAAATTTCTAAGCTAAAAGTGGACCCGATCCAAGAAAGGACGCTCAGTCCTTAACGTAGCGTGATTATCATAATTTTTTGTTAAAGTAGATTAATATAGTGGATTTATGTGAAAATAGACTTGTAGGCGTTATTGGCATATAGATTTTTTATTTTTTTTTGGGATAGAAGTATGGCTTATAGATATTACAGAGATTTAAGAATTTAACTAGCCAGTGGGCTTATTTATAGCATGTTTAGTAGAGTTGTTACTTTGACTCGATACCCGAACCTGACCCGGACCCAAAACAGATCCGACATTGGAACCAACCCGATCTATATGGGTCCGAGTCCGAGTCCTAAAACAAAATCTGATGCACTTCCGGGTTCGGGTCCGGGTCCGAGTCCTAAAACAAGTTCTGATGCACTTCCGCGTTCGTGTCCGGGTCCGGATCTGCTCAAAATAGACCACACCCAGACCCAGACCTAAACCTGGACCCGGACCCGAACCCGTTAAAAAATACCCCAAAATATGGAATTTGAATAATAGGGTTATAGGGATATACATGTAAATAGTAATTATTGAAGATAGATGTGTAAATACAATATTTATTCATGTAGTTAAGTGTAACAATTGTTGGAACCGTAGGGTATCAGGTGCAAAAATACTTAAGTGCAAATATTTATTTTCTGCTACCGAACCTGACGGGTATATCACGACCCGGACCCAATTCTCGTAAGTCCGGGTCTGGGTCTGGGTAATGGAGGACCCGACCTGATAGGACCCGATACCAACTCTAATGTTTAGTAAGTACTTCAATATGAAAGTGAAGTAAAAACTTTTTTTAAAGAGAAAGTGAATGATGTTAGCAATTTTCTAATTGGAGTTACATAGGTCATGTTATTGGACATGTGACTATCAGTTAATGATAACTTATAATGTTAATAAACCCAATATAATGTGGTCATTAAGGATTAATGTGAATTGTCTTTTGTTAGCACAATTACATATAACTTGAGTCATTAATTTGCACTAAAGTGAATGGGGGTTAAAAATGTATAGAGACTCCTTTTGTAACCCCTTGTTTCTTCATTTATTTTTTGTGGGAAAATAAATGGAGCTAGAGTGCTATATAAATGGTTGAGGTCCATGATAGGAATTTACCGCATCGGAGTTTGAGCTTTAGTAGCGAGAAACGATAACCGATTTGATGAACAACCAAACAAGTAGATCAAAATACACAAAGCACACATAGATTTGTCCCAGTTTGGGTGAACCATAATCCGGGACGAAATAAGGAAGATATTATTCGACTAGAGAAGATTTCAAGAGTTACAATTACTCTCACCAAGAACATATCTATCTCTCGAGCCTCACAAGAAGATAATCTGTTGATTAGAGTGGAGAATTCTCAAAGAAGTACAATCTCTCTTAATAGTGGTTATTACAATATATAGAGATCTAGAGAAACCTTAAGTTTAGTCTTAATACAATAACCATCTGATATATCCTGAAAAGACAGAGCCACACGATAGGAGCCATACGATCTAACTTGAAATAGAAGATGAGCTCAAAATAGACCCCCCAGACCAGACCCGTTGTTGCCTTCAGCCATCGGTGGTTGACTGCCCAAAGTGGCAATCGACTGCAAAGAGTCGAATTCCATCCAACGGGTTTCGATAGTCAACTGCCCCCAAGGGTAGTTGACTGTCAAATCAGAAGACTCCTGCTATTTTTGCTGATGTTGTTACTTATTCTCACAACGACGCTTTGACCTCTTCTCGTTTCATCATCTTTTCTTCACATCGAATCCAAGTATGCAAGACATACACTCAGTAATCTCTACCTTGGATTGCATACTCGTGTTATCAACACTGTGTGATTAATCACCTCTATATTTTTATGTTCTCCACCTGTAAACGAACTCGGTTTAGTGGCTTATTCAGCTAGTTGAATCAATTTTTTACCTTATCTCACCAATCAGTATTTCCCTCAAAGGCACACCCCAGTAGGCATTAACACAGAGGTGCCACCCTCTGCACAAACTCCACCTACCCCAAGGCACTCTCCACCTCACGACAGTATTCGAACATCGCGATCTCGCTGCAATGATTCTAATAGCGGCAGACTAGATGACGCTTTAGGAATAAAGGGCATCAAAACACTTGCACAAGATTTTGATTCCCACAAAGTTTGTAAAGGTTTTGTTGACTTGGCTCAACACCCCTGTTTCGGAACATCACCTTACGAAGAACTTCTCAAACAGACAGAACTCCACCTTAAGTTGTGTACCTGCAGCCCGTGCTTCCAGAGTTCTCAAGGATATCAGATTCTGTTTCAACGGAGGAATATGCGTGACTTTCCTAAGAGTGTACATGTTTCCATTTGGCATCTCCAACGCAACTGTTCCTTCACCAACTACATCACAAGCCTCGCCATTACCATTTCTCACATAACGGCCTGTTGTTTACTTGTAAGTAGAAAACTTCTCTCTTTTAAAGAAAATGTGAGTAGAACTACCCGAATCAAGAAACCAATCTAAATTCACATCTAAAGAATTTGAAACAATAAGAAAATCAAAATTTTCACCTGACTCATAAGCACTAACAATATTAACGCTCTTCCGATTCAACAACTTGCGATAATCCTTCTTGTAATACCCAACCTTCTTGCATTATCGAAAATGTATCACACCTTTATGCACACTTTCTTTTTTAATTGATAGATCTTCCACCGCTAAGCAACTTGTGGAAGTAGACGATGATTTCCGACTCTACTTTCTAAGTGGATCTTCCTTCAAGTCCTTGATCACCTCAGCCACCGAAAGATTCTCCTTGGTAGACTTTCTGTGTAGCATGATAGTTATAGAATGCTCGTATGAATCTGGTAGTGAATATATCAAGTTGAAAATCATATCTTCTTCGCTTAGATCATATGCATTTATTGCCCTCGTTTCAGATAACACATGATTGAACTATGTAATATAATCTTGAAGAGCAGTACATTTTTTCATTGGGAAACGAAATAATTTTCTCTTCCAGTACATCCATCGAATAATGACATCTTGAAGAGTCTGCTTTGAGTCATGCCCACAAACTCGTTACACTTTTCTCCTTAAGGATGTTGCACTTGACCTCGCCTGCCAATGACAGTCGAATTAAACTTAGGGCTCTTAGACAAATCTCATCTCACTCCTCATTCTTCATGTCAGATGGCTTTCATTTATCTCCCGTCAAGGATAGATGTAGATGTTCTTGAATCAGTACATCATACATGTCTACCTTCCAGAGATTAATGTTGATCTTTCCGTTGAACTGCTTGATCTTTATGTAGCTCTGACATGTCATCTTCACCAAGGGACTCGTCAACCGAAGCTCTATACCAGTTGTTAGGAATTTAGAACAGCGAGTTGGAGCTTTAGTAGTGAGAAGTGATAACTGATTTGATGAACAATGAAACAAGTAGATCAAAACACATAAAGCACACAAAGATTTGTATGGGTTTGGGCAAACCCTAATCCAGGGAGTAATAGAGGAGATATTATTCAACTAAAGAAAATTACAAGAGTTACAAATACTCTCACAAAGAACATATCTATCTCTTGAGCCTCAATAGAAGATAATATGTTGATTAAAAATAAGAATTCTTAATGAAGTACTATTGCTCTCAATAGAAGCTATAACAATATATAGAGATCTAGAGAAACCTTAAGTTTAGTCTTGATACAATAACAGTCTGATATATCCCAAAGAGAGAGTCAGACAATATGAGATGTACGATCTACCTTGGGGTAGAAGATGGGCTCAAAATAGATCACCCAGACCCGACTGATTGCTGCCTTCAGCTGTCGGCGGTCAACTGCCCAAAATGGCAGTTAACTACAAAGAGTTGAATTTCTTTTAGATGCTTTTGACGGTCGACTGCCCTTAGGAGCAATTGACTGTCACATCAGATGAATGTTGTTGTTGTTGATGTTGCTACTTCTCACAACGACGCTTCGACCTTTTCTTGCTTCATCGTCTTCTTTTCACATCGAACTCAAGTATGCAAGACATACACTCAAGAATCCCCACTCCAAATATCATCTCATTCTTCACTTTCCTATCTTGTGAGAGAAATTATAGAAAGTTGTTTAGGATGTGGAAGATCACTTCCAATTGAGAACTTGCCACTTACTACTTATCAAAGTCAATGGCGTCATGTATGGTTTTAAATGTTATTTTCTTCTTATGATCTAGCTTGAAGATCCTTACAAGGATTTAATTTAAATCTAACAAATAAAACTTGAGAGGCATATGCTTGAACTTAGAACCGAGTTGGCTCTATATTGAAAAGGCCTAGAATCTTCATGTTTGGTGTTACAGTTGTACTATTTAACATGGGATTAGTAAACAGAATTCATGGTTATTCTTAATCTTGAGGAGATCCTAAATTAAAAAATAGAGGAAAATGAAAAGTGAAGATTCATGCTCAAGATAGAAAAACAATATGCTTCAACACAGAGAAAGTTCTTAAATGGTGTTTCATTTAGGGCTTCTTTACAAAGATAGAGAGGGAAGAGCTAGGGTTTAAGTGCATGTGAACCATGATAAGGAATTTTGTATGTGATATGGCTAAAAATAGGGTTAAATCGGAACTGTTCAAATCAGGCACGAATCTTAAAGCTCGGGGGTAAAATGGTAATTTCACCTACAAACGGGTTTGAAATGGGAACTGGGTCTTTTTCCAAAAGTCCAATAACCCATAAATGAATCCGTCTTACTGGGTACGGGTCCCAACTCGCAAGAAACCCAGTCCAGCTGGATAGGAGTGGATTAGGGTTTATGATTGTCCTTGATCACCGGTCCTAATCGCTTCTATCCCTTTACACTGGAAAGTAGGGATTTGATCTTATCCCGAAACAAGTTCCTAAGGTGGCTATAAATACCCCCCTCCCCCTACTGTTACCAGGTAATCAATCTTTTGCCAATCAAAGTTCTTTCATAATCTTTCTGATTACTGACAAGAGCGTCGGAGGGTGCATTGCCGGAATCAATCCCGGTGTTTCGCACTTTTTGCAGGTCAACGGCAGGAGAATCTCGGTCAAATTCCGGTGAAGTTATTCAGGTTTGACTATTCAACATCCCTCGAATCCACAAATCTATTTGTTTGCCCCCACACCTATTTCAACAGCAACAAATTGGTGCCGTCCGCGGGAAAGGATGAATAGCAGTCCAACCTCTTCCACCGGTCAATACCGCCTCCAGCCATGCCACCAAGGAAACTGAGGTCTAGAGGGTCTAACCGTGGACCCACTCCTCCTCAACCGCAATAGGAGGCTTCCCTCCAAACCATCCAGTAGCAGGGACAACTCCCTCCTCAGCCTGATCCGCCCCTGCAGTAGGAGCAGCCTCCTCTCCAGAACCCTCAGCCCCAGGGGCTCAACTCGGGCCCCAGAACGCCAGTATAGGGACCTCTCGTCCTCACCCTCAGAAGAAACCTTTTCATTGCGACCATATCTCCATACATAATCCTTCCATTGACTCCATGGCATCCCATAACCCTTGGCCTTCAGAAGACCTCCGCAACATCATCATCAACCGGCAGAAAGAGGAGGACCTTCGCCACCGTTTGGATGAAAGGCGGACCCGAGAGGGAGCCTCCCGCTCAGAACGTCCAAATGCGCGATCTCCTCGCCGCCGCGACCACAGGAGGTCCCCTCTTCATAGGAGGCGGAGGGAGTCCCCGGAGTACCGTCGAAGAAGGCACCGTTCTCCCGTTGGTCGACAGTCCCAGAGGGACCAGAACGGACCTATCACCCGAGCAGAATTCCAAGAGTTCCAGACAACAATCCTGCAGGCCCTCAATATCCCACCAAACAACAACAATAATGTTCAGAGGGTCCCCACTCCTTAGCCAGTTCAAAGCCCTCGCCATCGGTCCCTAAGCCCTCCTCAAGTTCTGAGCCACCGACATCACATTCCTAGTTCTCGCCAGTCTCCGAGCTACCGTCGTCGTAGCCTACGCTCCCCTTCGTACGAAGACGAGTCCAGAGGCACACCAGGATACTGTCGAAGGAATGATGCTTTCTACCGCCGTCTCCACGAGATGGAGAGGAGTTTCGGTCAACTCGATAGGGACGAGGAACTAAGAGGGAGGACCCTCCAGCCAAGCAGACCTCTGTTTTCTCGAACCATCATGGAGGCACCCGTTCCAGTAAATTTCAAGCCCCCGCAGTTCGAGACATATACGGGGTGGTCAGATCCCATGGATCACATCGAGAGTTTCAAAACTCTCATGATGATTCATCAAGCCTCCGATGCCCTCCTATGCAAGACTTTCCCAGCCACTCTCAAAGGCCCAGCTCGGGAATGGTACTCCCACCTCGCTCCATCCTCCATCTTCTCTTTTGAACAGTTCAAAACCCTCTTCATAACCCATTTTGTCAGCAGCCGCCGCTCCGAAAAAACGAGTATTTCACTACTCTTCCTTAATCAGAAGAAAGGCGAGAAACTGAGAGACTATGTTAAGCGGTTTACTGCGGAAGCCAGGTCCATCGCCTCCCTCAACCAATCGGTCGCTGTAGCCGCCTTCCAGTCCAATGTCCTCAACTCGAACCTCCGGTCCTCCCTAGCCAAAAGCCCGCACGAGACTTCTTCGACCTTCTTCTCAGAAGCGAGAAATACATCCGAGCGGAGGAGGCTGAACATCGCCCTACATTCGAAGGATCCTCTTCTGGAAATAAGAGGAAGGCCACTGATGATGAAGGAGCTAAAAAGCTCCAGAAGGACAACGAGGGTCAGCGTCGTCCACCTCCCAGATTTGAAAAGTTTACCCCTCTCAACGTCAATGTTTCAACTATTCTAATGGAGGTAGAGAAAGAAGGGATCCTACCTCCTGCCCCGAAGATGAATACTCCTGGGAAGAAGAGGGATAAGGAGAAGTGGTGCCGCTACCATCGAGACCACGGCCACGACACCAATGACTGTCGGGCCCTGAAGAATGAGATTGAAGCCCTTATTCAGATAGGGCAGCAAGCGGCCCAAGAGGCATGACGAAACTCCCAAATTCGAAGAAGAGCGCATCTTGCACCTCATCCACGAAGACCCAATATGAGGAACCTATAACTCATCCCGAAAGGCTTTCATCAGGGAAGTCAATTTGGTGCACAGCCTACCCCCTCCCAAATGTCTTGGAGTCCCGGTTACTTTCTCGGATGAAGATCTAGAGGGTGTCCAAACCCCCCACTGTGATGCACTGGTGATTAACCTCCACATGGCTAACTTCAAAGTAGAGAGGATTCTAGTAGATAATGGCAGTTCTGTCAACATGCTCTTCCTAGCAGCCTTCCGCGGGCTCAAATTATCATGGGACAGGCTCAAGCTCGCCGGCTATACTCTCCATGGGTTCACGGAAGTGCCAGTGACGATCCAAGGTGTTATAACTCTCGACGTAACCGCTGGAAAAACTCTTACTACCCGAACGGAGCCAATGGACTTCATGGTTGTCGACGTCCCAGCCGCCTACATTGTGATCCTAAGTCGACCTGGCCTAGCTGCTTTAGAAGCCGTCCCATCAGCTTATCATCTAAAAATGAAGTTCCCCACCAAGGCAGGCATAGGGGAAGTAAGAGGAAGCCAGGAGATGGCCCGCAAATGCTACATGACCTCGACCAGAGGACCCGTCCTTTCCCTCGAGACCCTTGAAATTCCCCAGGGAAACACCCAGCCTATTTCAGAATTGGTAGATGAGCTAGAAGAAGTGCTCTTCTCGGAGCAAGATCCGACCCACAAATTCTTCATCAGCAAAACCCTTCCCTCTGCCCTCTGTTCCGATACAGTCCAGTGCATAAAGAGGAACCATGACCTCTTCGCATGGACGGCTACCGACATGCCAGGGATTTCCAAAGATCTCCTCGTTCACCACCTAAGTGTCGCTCCGGGGTCCAAACCGGTCCAGCAGAAGAGGCATAAATTCGCCCCTGAGCACCAGCAGGCCATAAAGGAAGAAGTAAGGAAGCTCCTCAAAGCCCAGTTCATACAAGAGGTCAACTATCCCGAGTGGCTCTCTTACGTTGTTATGGTTAAGAAGGCCAATGGAAGTTGGAGGATTTGCATCGACTTCACAGATTTGAACAAGGCATGTCCCAAGGATCCTTTCCCACTCCCCAGCATCGACACCTTGATCTATGCCACTTCGGGTCATGAGCTTTTGAGCTTCATGGATGCCTTCTCCGGATACAACCAAATCCGAATGTTCCCCCTAGATATCCCGAAGACGTCCTTTGTCACAGATCAAGGTCTCTACTGCTATAGAGTAATGCCCTCGGGCTCAAAAATGCCGGTGCCACCTACCAATGCCTTGCCAATAAGGTCTTCAAAAATCAGATCGGACGGAACATGGAGGTTTATGTCGATAACATGCTAGTAAAAATCATCCAAGGGTCCGACCATGTTGCTGACCTCCAAGAAGCCTTCGACGTATTGGGAAAGCATAACATGAGACTAAATCCAAATAAGTGTGCATTCGGGGTGTCATCTGGTAAATTCCTGGGCTTCATGGTCAGTCAGAAGGGGGATCGAAGCCAACCCTGAGAAGATAAAAGCCATACTCAACATGGCTCCTCCCACAAATGTGAAAGAAGTACAAAAGCTCACAGGACGCCTCGCGGCTATGGGGCGCTTCCTCTCTATGTCTGGGGAAAAGTGTTTCCCTTTCTTTAAAGCCCACAGGGGGCTAAGGGCTTCGAGTGGGGCCAGCAGCAGCAAGAGTCGTTGGACCAACTCAAAGCCTACTTGGTCAACCCCCCACTCCTCAGCAAGCCGAAACCTGGGGAAACCCTCTACCTCTACCTCGTTGCCTCTGAGCAGACCCTCGGCATTGTCCTAGTGAGCGAAGAAGACAAGGCTCAGAAGCCTATCTATTATGTGAGCAAGGTCCTTAGAGACGCCGAGCTCCGCTATCCGAGATTGGAAAAGATAGCCTACACCTTGGTTATGGCAGCCAGGAAGCTCCGCCCCTATTATCAATCCTATTTGGTGGTCGTCCTTACCGACCAGCCGCTCAAGCAGATCCTGCATAAGCCCGAGACCTCTGGACGTCTAATGAAGTGGTCAATCGAGCTGAGTCAACACGACATATCTTATCAGCCTCGGACCGCCATCAAAGCTCAAGCCCTAGCCGAGTTTATAGTGGAAAGCACAATCCCGGAAGTAAGTCAAGCAGCAAATGGGCCGCCCATCTGGACAGTGTATGTAGATGGGTCTTCTTGCACCGAAGGGAGCAGAACTGGAGTTATTCTGGCAGGCCCAGATGACTTCGTTCTCCACTACTCCCTCCGCATCAACTTCAAAGCCTCCAACAACGAAGCTGAGTACGAAGCCTAATAGCAGGCTTGGGCATGGCCAGCAAGGCAGGAGCGCAATGTGTCTGAATATTCAGTCTCTCAGCTCGTGGTGAATCAGGTCTTAGGAAAATACGACGCGCGAGACGATCGAATGGCCAAGTACCTAGCCAAGATCCAAAGTCTCATGGCTTCATTCGAAGAGGCACAACTCCAGCGGATCCCTAGAGAGGAGAACGCCCAAGCAGATGACCTCTCAAAACTAGCCTCCTCCTCCCTCCAAGGTCTCAAGCAGACCGTCCTAATCGAAGTTCTACTAAGGCCCAGCATCGAAGAAGAAACCCCCGACTCAATGGAGTCGCTACCTGTCCAACTCGAAGATAACTGGATGAGACTTTTGATTGAGTTCCTCAGAGACGGAAGCCTTCCCTAAGATCCTAAAGAAGCTCACCGAATCCGAACGAGAGCGGAGCGATACACCCTTGTTGAGAGAGTCTTGTACAAATGCTCATATACCCAAGTAGATGGCAGACCCTACATGAGATGTCTCTCTCCAGAAGAATCCTTGTATGCCTTGAAAGAAATCCACGAAGATATAGGCGGAGCCCATTCAGGATCAAGGTCCCTTGCTAGAAAAATTCTTGAACTACGGGTACTTCTGGCCTACCCTACTTCGGGATGCCGAGCAACACGTCCGGCAATGCAGCCCCTGTCAACAATTCTCCAATATCTGCCGCCTACCGCAAGCACAACTCACATCTCTCTCGAGTCCAATTCCCTTCGCAATGTAGGGGATGGACTTGCTAGGCCCGTTCCCACCAGCTCAAGTTCCTAGTCATGGCAATCGACTATTTCTCCAAGTGGATCGAGGCCGAACCACTGGCAACTATTACTGAGAACAAAGTGCAGCAGTTCTTCTGGAAAAATGTGATCTGCAGGTTCGGCATACCTCGAGTCATAGTAATAGATAACGGGACACAATTCACGAGGACAACATTCTGCTCCTTATGTGAAGACCTCAGCATTCAGCAGCGGTTCTCCTCCGTCTCTCATCCTCAATCCAATGGTCAGGTAGAAAATGCCAACAGGCAAATCCTCTCGGGCGTCAAGAAGAGACTAGACAAGTCGGCCAAAGGCTTATTGGCAGAATAACTTTCTAACGTATTGTAGAACTACCGCACTACAAAAAGGGCCCCCACAGGAGAGTCGCCCTTCAATCTCACCTATGGTTCGGAGGCCGTAATCCTCTTGGAAGTCGGTTTGTCATCCCCTCGCCTAGTTGCATATAATGAAGAGCAGAACGCCAAGGAGCTCCGAGCCAATTTGGACCTTATCGATGAGCTCTGCGAAAGAGCTTCGATTCGCCAAGAAAATTATCGGAGAAGAATCGAACAGGCTTACAACAGAAGGGTCCGTCCCATAGATCTCCAGGAGGGAGACTTAGTCCTCAGAAAGCTAGCCATCTCCTTCTCCAGCCAAAAGAGAAAACTAGCCCCGAATTGGGAAGGACCATACAAGGTCTCCAAGGTAGTTTGGCCAGGAGCATATCGCCTTGAAGACCTCGAAGGCAGGGAGATACCGAGAACATGGAACGCCGACCATTTACTGAAGTACCAAGAGGGTGTCTGAATGCCTTTCTGAGTACCATCAAATGTCGAGCCATTCCTATCTTCTTTTTATTTGTGTTTGTTTCTTTATTCTCCCATTGTAATAACGGCCTGCAACTTAGAAGCAGCCGATTAAGCAATTATTAATAAAGAACTTCTTTTGCATAATAATCCTCTTGTGATCGTTTTATCTCTCTGTTTAAATATCCCAGTTATGTTCTCTAAAAACGACGAGTTCGGAGTCCAAAACTTGGTTCGATTCTGCTTCGCAAGCTCGCTCTTAAGCAAGTTAGAAGTGGTTCGCCATTCGGAACTGCTCCCACAACCGTTGAAACTTACTCAAACGATGAGTTCAGAGTCCAAAACTTGGCTCGATTCCGCTTCGCAAGCTCGCTCTTAAGCGAGTTAGAAGTGGTTCGTCATTCTGAACTGCTTCCACAACCGTTGAAACTCACTCAAACGACAAGTTCGGAGTCCAAAACTTGGCTCGATTCCGCTTCGCAAGCTCGCTCTTAAGCGAGTTAGAAGTGGTTCGCCAATCGGAACTGTTCCCACAACCGTTGAAACTTACTTAAATGACGAGTTCAGAGTCCAAAACTTGGCTCGATTCTACTTTGCAAGCTCGTCCTTAAGCGAGTTAGAAGTGGTTCGCCATTCGGAACTGCTCCCACAACCATTGAAACTTACTCAAACGACAAGTTAGGAGTCCAAAACTTGGCTCGATTCCACTTCGCAAGCTCGCTCTTAAGCGAATTAGAAGTGGTTCACCATTCGGAACTGCTCCCACAACTGTTGAAACTTACTTAAATGACGAGTTCGGAGTCCAAAACTTGGCTCGATTCTGCTTCGCAAGCTCGCTCATAAGCGAGTTAGAAGTGGTTCACTATTTGGAACTGCTCTCACAACCGTTGAAACTTACTCAAACGGGGAGTTCGGAGTCCAAAACTTGGCTCGGCTCCGCTTCGTAAGCTCGCTCTTAAGCGAGTTAAAAGCAGTTCGCCATTTGGAACCAATCACACAACCATTAACACTCTCAAAACCACGATCCTGGGGCCCAACACATGGTTCGACCCCGCCCCAAGTGTGTGCCAGCAATACGTGCAAGTTCGCAAAACAAATATCATTGCATTAAAGATCAAGGGACAAATCCATTTACAAGACAAACTTCTTGTACTTATGACAAGATACAAGACTTGGACAAAACTTGGAGAACAAAAAGAACAAAAACACAGACAACTCTTTCAATGCCTCCTCGGGGCAGGGATGTTCCGGTTTAAAGACACCCAGGGGCGGCGAACGTTGTATGGCCGATGCCCACCCTCGAAGCTCGTCCCTAGACTGGAAAACTGAGACGCATCTTCAGTACTGCCTCTGACAGTGGCTCCAATGGACGCGCCGCTCGACGAAGCAGCCACCCCACTTTGTGCATCACCAGGGCTTCGCCGAACAACGGGCGAGCGAGTCGCAAGCTCGTAAAAGGAAATTCCTCTCTCGCTCTCTTCACGAGTACACAACGTGCTTCTGACATTGACCCGTTCAGGTTGGGGTTTGAGGCGAGCGACCTTCGCCTCGAGTTCGACGATTCGTTCCTTCAGAGAGTCATCCTTCATAGTTATCTTTAAGCGAGGAAGCCGAGCGGAGCCTGCTGCACCAGGACTGTCGGCAATAATTCGACGGAGATGAGTAACCTCGATGCTCTTGTCGACCGTAACCCTCTTCAGCTCGTCAACCTCCGCCGTTAACTTGCCCATCGCTGCTGTTAGTTCTTCTCTCCCCGCCAAAAGCTCGTCTTCTGCTATCGTCAAGTCATAAATCTCAGCTAACAGTTCATCTCTCTCCGTCATGACATCAAATAGCGCCTGCCGAAGTGACTCTACCTCCCCTTCGGGAGGAGCTTCTCGAGCTCGTCTCTTTAGTTGCTTCAACTCGGAGAGACGCTTCGCCAGTGTTAGCTTGAGATGATCTAGATCCAACTCGCTCTTGAGAAAACACTCTCGACTGCGAGAAAGGGCCAACTTCGTCGCTCCTAAGTCAGCTCAGAGATGAGAGACCTCAGCCGCTACCGTGTTCGGCGGTGCCTCCGCTAGACACAACTCGGCGATCTGAAAGAACACAGCAACACTGAGCTCGAGCAACACATAGCTAAATTTCGAAGCAGAGTTGTTCTCAACACTTAGCTAGATTTTAAAGTGAGTGGTGCTCAACACTTAGCTAGATTTTAAAGTAAGTGGTGCTCAACACTTAGCTCAATTTCAAAGCAAAATTATTTTCAGCATTGGGAAAAATTTCGAAACAGGATCGAACCCAACACTTAGTCAAAATAAGGAAAATTTCATTCATAACAAAAAAGCGGTGGTCAGTCCGCTACAAGGCAATACTTGAAAAAATACAAGGCAACAAAGATCAAGGGGCCACCTGGGGTGGTAGCTCGGTGACGGGCACCTCGGTGGATGGCTCCCCTCCCTCTGCCACTCGGGGGTCGGCCACAGCCTCGTCACCCCCTCCCTCCACCACTGCGGTTTCGGGATCAGCTGGAGCATTGTCACCTAGTTGCTCTTCCCCCTCCTCTCCTTCGGCCTCTTGCCCGTCTTCGGGGTCCTCCTCGCCGACCGGACCCCACAGCCCATATCCCGACCTGTCGAAGTCGGGGACTCGAGCCTCGAGTGCGGTGGCAAAGGACTTCTCCATGTTGGCCATCGTGTGCTTCTTAGCCTCGGCCTCTATCTCTGCCCTTGCTACCTCTACGACCTCGTCCTTCTGCCGCATCACTGCCTCCAGGGCCCTCTTCGCCTCGGCCTTCTCCTCGGCTGCCCTGGCCACCTCAGAGGCGATCCTCTCCTTCGCCTGTGCCAAGGCTGCCTCCAAATTGGCGACCTATGCTGCCAAAGCCTCCGAGCGGCGTTGCTCCGCCTCGTACTGCTTCGCAAACCTCAACCTCTCCGCTCGGTCTTTGTCACAGGCGGCCTTCAACTCCCTCTTCTGCTTGGCGTACTGCTCGAGAAGGTGGCTGAAGTGGCACGTGATCTACAAGAAGAAGTAATTAAAGCGCAATGAAAGCCAAGCTAAAAACTTACAAAATTTTCAAAGGTTATCGAAATCAACTAAGAAAACTTATCGACATGGTTGCCCGAGCTATCTCTAGAGCATCGTCGCCTGTCGTCCCCGCCTTCATTGCGGCTCGGTCTTTCGGGGTCGGGAGATGGCGAAGGGCCTGCATACTTATAGCTGAGTCCCCTAAGAAACCATCGTGGTTCATCAACCGCCAATCAGGGACGAACAGTTTCTTATGGCCCTCGGTCAGAATGGCCTCGACCTGCTCGATAAGGGGCGGGGCCTCGAGTGACAAAGCTGAGGAGACGGAGAAGCCTTCGCCCAAAGGATCAGACGGGGTCGGCTGAGGAAGACCAACCACTGAGGCCGACCACCGAGGAGAAGCCAGGTCGACGGTCTCGACCACGGCAGAAGACGTCTTGGCGGGTCGGCCAGATGAAGGCCCCGCACTCGTCCTCTTCCTCTTCCTAGCTTCGGAGGCCTTGTTTCGTTCGACCATGATTGCCCTGAAGTCCATGCCCGGAGCCTCTGTTGAATAAAGAAAACAAAGTTAAGGAAATGCAATGCGTAACAGAAAATAAACAAGGAAATAGAGATGTCCGGAGCGTACTCGGGTCGATCGGACTAAGGCCTGATCCGTGGAGCACTTCCTCGATCATGTCCCTCCAGCTCAAGGTCGGGAGGCCGACCAGCTTCGTCGCACCCTCTGCTTCGGACGGAGTCAACACCAGCAGCCTTCGCATACTTCGGCACATCCTCCTTCCACCGGGTCGGGAAGTCCTATGCCGAAGGGGCCCGGATCAAGAAGAACTTACCCTTCCACGACTTGATAGAGTCCGGGTTCTCTATCAACTTGACGCCTTTCTGAGGCGACAGATAGTACCGGTGTTCGGTCTTGCTCATCCAATTGATCCGGTACAAGCTCCTGAGGACGAAGAGCTGAGGCTCCACCTTCGCCGTTCGGCACTGGAGCAGAAACACGAGCACATATCGCCACATGTTCAGCATGAACTGGATCGGGCTTAGTCCATACCACCGAAGCACCGCGGTCACGAAGGGATGGAGGGGAAGGCGTAGTCCTGCATTCAGTGCGTCATAGGCGAAGACGCAAGTATCGGGCGTGAATGTCGTGCACGCTCGCACCCCGGGACCGAGGAGGATTAAGGTATACTCTGGAGGAATGAAGAAACTCTTCCATATCCGAAGTAGATCCCTTTCGGTAAGAACCGAGGGGATATCATCGACCTCGGTAACCTCCCTCGGTTCGTTCTCTTCGTACGTTTCCGAGCGTCCGTAGACGGCCTTGGTCAGCAGCTCTCCGGTATACTGCCTGATCCCCCCGTGGCCGAATATCACCGTCGGCAGCCACCCATTTCTCCTCCTCGTCTCACGGTCTCCACCACCATTTCGACGACCACTGACCGAGCCATCTCCTTCCCCTTCTACTGGGCGAGCGAAGAGACTGGCTCGGTCGCGGACGACCCTTCTATCTCTTTCCCCTCTGTCTACTCAACACTTCTCCCCCTTTCTCATGAACCAACCGCTCTTCGCTCCGACCCCCCGAGGAAGAAGCCTCGCTACCTGAGGATGCTCATGACATCTCGAAAGTATATATACACACGATCGAAAATATATATACTAACCTTGATGTGATGCACTCGGTCGGAATAACCTCGTCAGAAATTGCCTTGCCACGCCACGACAGCTAGCACAACTACCCTTGGAAGAAAATCACCGCTAGCAGAGCGACTCGAGAGCAAAAGTGAATTCTGAGAGTGAAAAGTGAAAGAATGAGAGAAAGGGTAGGGGGGTGAAGACTTATAGTGAAAAGAAGCAACTCTTGGGCTTCTAACGCATTGGGCCCCACTCAAGCCCGTTAAGGAAGGCTAAACGACAGAATGTAGAAGGGCGGAACGATCCACACCTAGCCACGTAGCTCGGCAGCTCACGAGGCGCCGAGCCACCGAGGCACTCTGCAGAGCTGCCGGGGCACCGACCTCCACATTTGGAGAAAAATGCCGCCAAACTCCTTGGGCCGACAGATTGTCCCAAGATTCGTGCCAAAAGTTGATGAGCGGCTCAAATTTTGACATGCCCACAAAACGACAAAAACACGTTTTCTCGTGATCTGAGCCTTCTGCATCAAGATTCGTGCCCTGATGGACGCTCCAGATTTAGCCACGTAGCTCGGCAGCTCACGAGGCGCCGAGCCACCGAGGCACTCTGCCGAGCTACCGGGGCACTGACCTCCTCATTTGGAGAAAAATGCCGCCGAACTTCTTGAGCCATCAGATTGTCCCAAGATTCGTGCCAAAAGTTGATGAGCGGCTCAGATTTTGACACACCCACAAAACGATAAAAACATGTTTTCTCGTGATCTGAGCCTCCTGCATCAAGATTTGCACCCTGATGGACGCTCCAGATTTAGCCACGTAGCTCGGTAACTCACGAGGCGCCGAGCTACTGAGACACTCTGCCAAGCTATCGGGGCACCGACCTCCACATTTGGAGAAAAATACCGCCGAACTCCTTGGGCCGTCAGATTGTCCCAAGATATGTGCCGAAAGTTGATGAGCGGCTCAGATTTTGACACGCCCACAAAACGACAAAAACACATTTTCTCGTGATCTGAGCCTCCTACATCAAGATTTGCACCCTGTTGGACGCTCCAGATTTAGCCACGTAGCTCGGCTGCTCACGAAGTGTCGAGCAACCGAGGCACTCTACCGAGCTACCGAGATACTCTACCGAGCTATCGGGGCACTATGCCGAGCTACCGGGGCACCGACCTTCACACGCAGAGAAAAGTGCTGCCGAGCTACTCAGACCGTCAGATCACTCAGATATTCGCGTTGTTAGCTGATGAACGGTCCAGATCTTGCCACATCATAAATAGATATAAAAAACCTATTTTTTATTTATTAAATTTGAATTGTTTATTTAAAAATTGCGAAATAAAGATTAAAAATTCAAGAAAATTAATTAAAATTTTCAAAAAATAATTATAAATTCGGGGAAGTATTTTTGAGCCCCTGAAAAAATAATTATTACTTAGAATAATGAATTAATGCCCTCAAATAATAAATCACCGCTTTGCAAAATTAAATAAATGATCCGAACAATAAATAAAAAATTAAGAAAATTCACCAAAAATCAAGAAGAGCTCAAGAACAATCCTGAGCGCGCAACCAACTCCGAAAATCACCATGATACCTCATATGAAGATTCGAAACCCCTCATTTGGACTCCGATACAACCCCGCAAGCCATTAGATCAGTAAAACTACTCCTCAAAGGCTGATCAAATCCAGCCTTCGGGAGTGAGGGGTTCATGATATGGCTAAAAATAGGGTTAAAACGAAACCGTTCAAATCAGGCACGAATCTTAAAGCTCGGGGGTAAAATGGTAATTTCACCTACAAACGGGTCTGAAATGGGAACTAGGCATTTTTTCAAAAGCCCAATAACCCATAAATGGATCCGTCTTACTGGGTACGGGCCCCAACCCGCAAGAAACCTAGTCCAGCTGGATAGGAGAGTATTAGGGTTTATGATTGTCCTTGATCAACGGTCATAATCGCTTCTATATATCCCTTTACATTGGGAAGTAGGAATTTGATCTTATCAGGTAATCAATCTTTTGCCAATCAAAGTTCTTTCACATTCTTTCTGATTACTGACAAGAGCGTCGGAGGGTGCGTCGCCGGAATCAACCCCGGTGTTTCACACTTTTTGCAGGTCAACGGCGGGAGAATCTCGGTCAAACTCCGGTGAAGTTGTTCAGGTATGACTATTCAACATCCCTCGAATCCACAAATCTATCTGTTTGCCCCCACACCGATTTCAACGGCAACGGTATGCATGATTATTCCACTAAAATGTAAACTACTAACAGGATTATCAATATGTGAATGAAACTTGAGAGGCATATATATGCTTAATTAGAAGTTAGAACTGGGTTCTCTATTGAAAGGGCCTAGGATCTTCATGTTTGGTGTTACAGTTTTACACATGTATTTAACATGGGATTAGTAAACAGAATTCAAGATTTCTCTTAAAAGGAGATCCTAAATTAAAAAATATAAGAAAAAGAAATGAGAAGATTCATGCTCCAGAAAGAAAAACAATATATATGCATGGACACAGAGAGAGTTCTTAGAAGGTGTTTAATTTAGGGCATCTTTACAGAGATGGAGAGGGAAGAGCTAGGGTTTAAGTGCATGTGAAACCATGATAAGGAATTTTGGATGCATGATTATTCCTACCCTAGAAGGTCCACTATAAAATGTAAACTACTAACAGGATTTATCAACAGGAGACCTGAGCTTACTTAAAAGAGTTTCTTTTAATGCTATAGTGCTATGTGCTATGTTTATAAAACTATATATATATATATATATATATATATATATATATATATATATCAAAACTATAAATTCCCTATGTATAGAGCTGTTCGATCTGTACATAAATCTAACATGATATGAATGATTAATAATGACTTATTAATCACAGTCTCTAATGTATTAAATCATACACAAAAAATTTTAGTTTTTTTTATTAAATACTCATTATTTTGCCTTTAATTAAAAAAAGTTAACATATAAGTGAAATTTCTCACCCCTTCAACAACTTTGAAGTTTAGTTTAGTTTAATTAATGACAATGTCTTTTATTTGATACCTCAGATTCGATTCTTGTTGGGTGCACTTTATTTTATTATTTATTATCAGAATAAAAGAATTGTACCTTGCTATGCACATCTAGATTTCGGTTGGACATTTATCTCGTCTCTTCGGTCCATAAAAATAGGTGCTCGTTCTATTTGTTGAGATGTGTTAGATAAGGGCAATTCCCTCAATGTTTCCTAGAACTTCAAAATTTTGGCGTGGCGACATCATCTTTGACAAAATTATACATCATAGACCCACAGTTCAGCTTGCATAATCCTCAACAAAATTTCAACACCCACTCGCCCTTTGTGAACATGGATATGACCTTCCCTAAGTGTAGCACTCCTAGATACCAAACAGTTCAAAGTGAAGTGGGGTTTGGTTTTGATGTGTTGTTTTAAGCATCCAACCATTAGAATAAATTCCTACATGGGCAAACCAAGATACATATTCCAATCTTATATTCGAGATTTTTTTTTCTTTTCTCAATAATTCAAAAGGGACCATAGATTCACACCTACAACTTTTTCCTTAGCTATCAAGGCTTCAACCTTGGCATCTCCTTCCCTTGCATCAATCCATCTGCGGAGATGACATGTTATCCAATATTAGATTACACTGTTCAAAACTTCAAATATATGTTTCTTTATGAAAATTCTAGAGATTATACCTATATTTTGATTCATTTTATTTTCTGTACCTTTAAGATGTTACAAAATTCTTTTCAATAAAACCAAGTTTAATCCAGATGCACAAAATCAGAGGAGGAGAAGAAGAAAAATGAACAAATTAAAAGGAAAATGAAAATAACAAAATTACAAAACCAAACCGATTTGTGTCAAGACTTGTGTATCACACAATCTCCTTAAAGCAGATTCGCCTCGTCCGGGTGCTGGAATTTGCAGAGGCGTCCGGCTCCCACGATGTGACGACAGTAGAGTGTTGACGTAGGCACCACGCCACGCTCTCGAACTGAACAGTGTTCGAATTCTACCACTAAACGACCAAACTAGAAGAACAGAAGAAAAAAAGTGCGGGAGAGAAGAGTTTCTGGTGTGGCTTAGGAGGGTGAATGAGCCTCTATTTATAGGGGTAGGGGAAACCCAGGTGAATGAATGCACTTAGGCTGTAACGGCAGACAAGTGAGTAAATGCACCCCCATGTAACGATAAACATGTGAGTGAATGGTTCTACTATAACGGCAGACAAAAAATAAATAGCAGACAAAACCATTTCTGCATTTATTGTTCAGTATTATGGATCTTGATATTCTTTTGAACCGCTTGCTCTTGTTGCCTAACTGATTGTTTTGTTATACACTGAAATTCTAAAGCATTCTATGTGTTTATTAGAATCAGCATATTAGTTTGACGTATACTATTTGATTTATTTAATTAATGTATAATATCTTGTTATCATTGTTATTTTATATCTTAATAATCCTTAGCCCATCCTAAATCCCAAACCTGACTATTCAAACCCCCATCTTGAATTTCTCCAACTGCATAACAACTAAATCCCCAATTAACCTAACTACCCTGATAATCTCCCCCACTTGTCCCTTAACCCTCATTTTAATCTCCTTGATCATCTCTTCAGCCGCTAATCTTCTTCTTCCTCTCCTTCCTCTCCTTCCAATCTCGAACCCATCTCACCCTCACCTCCAGCCTCTCCCGCAACCGCTGTCCATCACCGCAGCCCTTCCCCATTTCTGCTGCACCACCATGCCCCAACTCCGCCAACAATCTGCTCCATCTCATCCTATCACCACCACCTGCCACACAGCACATCTCCAGCTCCTCACCTGACCGCCGACTGCACCCTGCCTCCAAACCACCACCTAGCTTCCCTCTCATCTCCTCCACCGCACCGCACCGCAACTCCACCTTTTACACCTCCTGCCCTCATCATTCCACCGAACAGCACCCTCATCAGCACCCCGACCAGCCTCGATCACCATTCATCACCTCACTGTTGCCACTCTTGCTACCACCGTCTCCCTATGTTGTCGAGCCTCCCTCACCCGACTGCCTGCAACTCCGACCAACAACCCGACACTTGAAATCCGAAGCTCCTTTCTTCCATCGATCACCGCCAACAATTCGACCTTGTTGGTTGTTGTCACTCTTGTTGTGTACTATTCTCTCGCTACCGTCGCTGCCGTGGATCATCGCTTCGCAATCATCGTATAAGATAAGTGTCCCTTGTACATACTTTTTGTTCCCGTACAAGCTTTTCTTTGAACTCTGCAAGTAGGTTTCTTTGGTTGATTCATCGCATTATAGATCTCATTTTCTTTTCCTTCATGCGTTGCTTGATCTTGATCCGTTAATATATGTATTTCTACTTGATTCTTGTCAATCCTATACTCGTAAAATGATCATGAATATTTCTTGTCATTACATGCATTACACAAACACATGATAAAGAAATGTAGGTATAAAGATACATGTCAAGATTTATCAATTGATCGTGTTAAGTTGTAGTGGTGTAAATATTTAATTTTATGTTTAATGTTGTCGAAATAATAACTCTTGCTATGCTAACAGTTGAAATTCATCCTAACTACTGAATATGAATGCTTAATTGGGTTCTATTATAGGATTACATGGTTTGGGTATTTTGATTGTTGCAAATGAAAATATTAGGATGCTGCCCTACTGAGTATTTGAACTTGTAGTAAGATTGTGACCTAGTTACAGATAATATCAATTATAACTTGATAAATAAAAGTTGTAGCCCTCTGAATCTAGTTTCTAAAAATTCTGATGGATCTGAAATCCGACTTGTAGAGTGCAAGATATCATGATCTTAGTACTTTTAGGTTTTAAATTTCAGATTACTGTTTAAAAGCACATCAGTGTGATTAACTGACTAAAATAATATGTTAATAATGGAATCAGGACTTGAAATTAACGAGGATGTTACTAGAAATGATTAGGAGTCATTTTATAACCTTTATAAGATTTGTTAATGAATTTTCAGTCTCATTATATACACAAGAACCTGACCCTAGGCTGCTGCCAGAATTCTAGATCTGTAAATAATTGACTATTTGACCTAGCTATTGTAAGTACAATGTAGTGTATGATTATGTGTTGGAACCGTCAGGGAGTCTAGTTTTTGGAACTTCTGACGGAACCTGATTCGTTTTCCTGTAGTAGCGGGAAAGCTAGTTTTTACATAGCAACGTATTGCGGTCCAGAATTATAATTTCATGCTCTTAATTACTAACATGTTTAATCTTCGTATGTATGAATTGAAATATTTACCATGCATTACATAGCCTTGATACTCCTTGATCCTGTCTTGATACCCGTTCATATTGTTGCACGTTCATGTTTAATTGTAATAAAAGATTAACAAGCTGGGGTAATAAAGGGAAAGACCTAGTAGTGGACAATATAGGAGAGTGTACTCGGAAGGGGGCCTGTGTTTCCCGTAATAATGAATCCTTATATGGTTACATGATTTGACATGATTTTCTGGTTACACGATATGATATGATTCCTGCTTACACGTTACATGATATGATTCTTATTATCTTCACTACAAGACCCGAGTACATGACCCTATGAAATTCACCACTAGAGTTTAAAAGTTAACTTGATTATATGCACCCTAACCTGTGGTATGGGATGCAGGATTGTGTGCATTAGGTATGACTGATAAAAGATGAATAGACTTAAGATTAACACTGAGCGCGTGCATATTCCCAGTTTTACAAGTTACATGATTCCTGCTTATAAGTCAAGTTTACATGATCCCCGTTTATATGTTTGCATTTTTTTCCGTTACATGACATGTTTCCTGTATATATGATTCCTTGTTCCCTGTTATATCATTGTTCTTGTTTTCATTTTGCTTGTACTACTTGCGGCTCGTAGCGTGCTCTGACGAAAATTCCTCCCCCCCCCCCCTCCCCCACCCAAACTCGATATGATGAATTTGCAGGTACAAGAAAAGAACTGCCAAAATGATTTAGTGACCAAGTATTCTAAAGAATGGAGATGAATTCTAGTATGCATTATTTATCTTATATCATGTTTCCCAGTTTCTATTGTTATCACGACATACATTGTATTCCAGGCGTATTGACCCGAAGTTTATTCTTTTCCGATGTTGGTTATTTTATGGACTACTACATAAATTATTTATGTGATTAGATTTTGCCTGCGTGGTTGTGATTATATTTCATGTTGCCTGACAGGTTTTTGGGTGGGTTCATGTCGGTCTTGCATTCGTGTTCGAACATGTGGGTGCACACAAGCCGCATGTAAATCTGGTTCGAGATTTGCACACCCCCCCTATGTGCGAGAGAGAGAGCCTCTTGGCTTACTATCTTTCAATGCCAAGAAAATGGTTAATATATATACCCTTCTAATTTCTTTGTTTTTTTGGATGTGGGACTAAAGTCCCTCAACTCATTTTTCAGGAATTAACTGCCTCAAAAAATTACTTCAAAACTGGTTTGAAAATGGTGTTAAGAAACCCATTTTCTAACATAAGATAATTTAATCTATTCCTTGATGAGTATCTTGCTTTTATATATGGAACATGAGTTCTACTCCCTGCTAGTATGGTTGAGTAGATCCTCATGGAAATGTTAGCTTGATGTTCATAAATAGAGCATGCACCTGCTAATAGATGAAAAGAGTTGTAGAGACAATCAATATTTTAGTAGATGCGGATTGCACGATGTTTGGCAAAACAAAACCTTCCATTGTGTTCTTTTTTTTAAAGAAGAAAATGTGGAATATGGCCACCCCGTTTCATTAATTAGGAATTAACAAACTAAACCCAGAGTACTGGGTCAAATTACAAACTACTATCAGGAAATAAAACATGAAACAACAAGAACCGTACAGACAACAAGATATTCCTCCCTGGAGGGTGGGCCGACAAACTGATAGTCTTCAGGTCCCATCAAAGCATCTCCTCTGAAGCTGTAATGGACCCTATCTTGGGCCCAATCACAGTGCTCGGCCCATCATAATTGTTTGTATGTTAGACTAGCTTCGTATCCCGCTTCCACAGCAGGTGCACACCCACCTGAAGCGAGTTAGGCGGGATTTTGACAACCACCGAACCCAACCTTATCCTCTTCTCCTCCCACATTCACTCGAGCAAACCCCAACCAAAACCACAGTTTAAGAGAGAGCCATGAAGAGGATACCTTCGCCTTTCTCACGGTCTTTCTCTATCAAGTGATTTCTCACACACAAAGACATACACTAATATAGAGTAGTGATGAGCAACCTCTTCACTCACTGACTCTCTCACTCTTTTTCAAGCAAAAAATCTAAACAAATCACAACTAAATGAAGCATCACCTTCTCCTCTCACCCCAACGGGCGGTGGCATTGTGATGTTAGGTTCAGTGATGAGAGTGTAGTGGCGGTGCTACCTCGAAGACTATAACCTTCTTTCCTCCCACATTCGTGCAAACAACATCCCCCTCACCCCAACCAAAACCACAGTCAAAGAGAGAGCCGTGAAGAAGATACTTTCGCCTCTCTCATGCTCTTGCTCTCTAAAGTGATTTCTCACACACATAGACATACACCAACATAGAGTAGTGAGGAGCAACATCTTCACTCACTCTCACTGTCACTGTCACTCTCTCTCTCTCTCAAGCAAAAAACCTAAACAAGTCACAACTAAATGAAGCATCACCTTCTTCTCTTGCCCCAATGGACAGTGGCATTGCAATGTCAAGTTCAATGATGAGGGCATAGTGGTGATACTGCTATGAAGACTATGGTCATCAGTTGAGGGAGCACACACACATAGATAAACAGCAACCTGGATTTAGCTTCACATACCCCTCTTCTTTGCTCACTCAGCCAGTAGCTCGACATCCAAATTGTAGCTGCAAAACACCGCGATTGGCATCGAGGGCATGGACATGGTGGCTAGCGGCGATGGGGCGGCATTCGATGCCAACGAGGAGGCTGTCAATGATGATGAGAGAGACAATGGCGCGGCTCGAGGGAGGTGGCGATGGCCTCGATGCAAACCGGGAGGTGAAGGGGGTCAACGATCTCCACAAAGGCATCGACAGATGGGAGGCAGCGCCGGTGGGAGGGGTGACGGGAGACAGGGGGCCTCGACCATCGACGACGGGAGACAGGGGCCTTCGACGACGACAGGAGACAGGGGCCTTCGATGATGACTGGAGATACAAAGGTGCGGCTCGAACGGAAGCGCGACGGGAGATAGGAGCCCTTGACCATCGACGATGGGAGACAAGGGGTGCGGCGGGGAGTGACCATCGGTGCTCGATCGGTGGAGGAGGGAGGAAAGTCGACGCAATTGTAGGGGGAGCTACCAAAATTGTTGAGGATGGAGTTGAGGAGGGTTAGCGACAGCGGTGGTTGGATTGGTAGGAGAAACAGCGGCTGGGGAGGGGGCGACAAGCGCTAGCATCTGCCTCCTCCAACGTTCTCAGATCTAGGGTTTTGGGGTTTTTTTTGGGTTTTTTTGGTTTTCGTGAGAGAGCTCCCAAATTCGTTAGAGCACTAGCTGCCGCCCCCTCCAACTTTCTCAGATCTAGTCCATTGTGTTCTTTGACTATATTGTTTCTTCTTGAATGAGTTTTCTTTTGTACATGATTCGCTCTTTTGCCTTGGAACGTAGTACATATTAAACAATTTAAGAAAATCAATATTCCAGTAGAGAAATTCACAAATGCAAAGACTTTCCCTAGTGATTGATCCTAAAAACCTCTCAAAACAGGAATAAGAAAACATCTCCTAGCTCTTAAACAAGACGTGTTACTCTTTTTTTTTCCTTTCAAAAGGCAAATATAATTTTATTAATGGTCCTCCATCAATATGTAACAGCCATAACCGCAACACACTAAAACAAACAAGAAGAGACAGCAGCCACACCAGAGATGCCACACCGGAGAGACATCGTGCTCGGCTGAGAAGGCGCCAAAAATCCCGCCGACACAGAGCAGAAGCACTACAAACAGGTACACAAGCAGAAGCAATCAAATTGCCCCGAAGAGCCCTGCACAGCAACCCCAACAACCGCCCAACGCAACCCCAACGACCGCTCAACGCAACCTAGACAGCCAATCTACCAAAGGGGAGAAACAACAGCACTGGGACCCTATTGAAAAACTCTTTTAAAAACATGAATAGAGCTCAGTTCAAAAGTTCTCACAGAGCCTCCTCTCCACGTCCCTACAAACCTAGTCTTCAAGTAGAGACTTGCCATTCATTTGATTTGGAGATGCCTAAGCGGAGCACGGAGGCGGACAAGGAGGACAGGTCTGAAAGGTGTCGTTACTACCACGCCGACGAAGTGTCCAGGGAGGGGTAGGTCGGTCTCAAGAGTTAGGAGCCAGCGATTTGATCATAGAGATCGATCGAGAGAGCAGCAGAGACCTGAAATTGAAAGGTTCAACTCACGTACAGCAACCCAAGGAAGGGCAAGAACCTACGTTGAGGTTGCAAGAGGGGAGGGCAATAGGGAGGCCGATCTTAGAGTTACAAGAGCTTCGCGCCAGGTTCGATCGCCAGAGGTTGCTGTACCCAAGAAGAAGAAGGATGAAGAAGAGGAATGGGTTCTTGTCAAAGCCATGAAGAGTAAGGGAAGAGACAGTGGCGTAGAGCGTAGCAGGAGCGGCAACTCATCAGGAGGAGAAGGAGTCGGTGAGAGGCCATTGTGTCATAAGTGTGCCCAGAGAGGGCATACGATCAATCAATGCCGGAATCAATGGTTCTGCTTCAGTTGTAAGCAATCGGGGCACATTTCTATGGCGTGCCCTCATGGCAAGAGCGCTAATCACTTCGACAAGGGTGTCTCATCTCCGGTAGCGTCTCTCAGGTCCCAAAACAGTAAAACGGAGGAGAGTGCAGCGGGAAGGCAGAAGATGGCATTGGCAAAGATCTTGCCCACTCCCATAATGGCGGAGTTTGAGAGGAAGTATAATAACTGCATCGTGGTTAAAGCACACACCGGCCATCCAACGAGCAATGACATCAACGAGCTCATCACAGCGATATCAGCGAACTCAAATGGCTGGAGCTGGGCGGCAAAGCAGAGGTCAGATAATAACTTTCTTGTTCAATGCAAAGATGAAGAAAGCATGGCGGAGTTGTTACTCATGAAAGGGATGGAGGGCAGGGGAAGTGACGGGATGGAGTTCTACGTCACTTTCAGGCGGTGGTCACGAGTCGAAGGAGCTCTCAAAGTGCAGTCACTGTTCTCTGTTTGGATTCGACTATTTAATCTACCGCTTCAGTGCAGGGTTAGATCAGGGTTTCAAGATGCAGTTAGAAGCTTTGGGATGGTTATAGATATCGATAGAGGAACGATGGTTCATTCAAATATCCAATTAGCGCGTATTAGAGTCGGAGTCGTCAATAAACTGGACATCCCGTCTACCATTAGTGTCGACTTTGAAGAAGAGCGTTTCGAGGTAAAGGTTATAACTGAGGTGAAGAAGAGTGTTTCATTCAAAGGTGATCGAATTCGGGTAGTGGAAGGGTTCGATGCAACAGGGGAAGATCTGGAGGTAGACGATGGGCCAAGGCCGTTAGATAGGAGTTCGTTAGATCCTAGCCGTCCAATTCAAATGAAGAGGTCAGATCCTACTCCACCATCGGATCGTTCTAGAGTCATTCCTGGCCGTTCACATCCAGCAGGATTCAAGGGGGTAGGCCCAAGAAGTACTGACTTAGAAGACAGGTTGGCGGAAGGGAAAAGTGAAAAGGCGACAGGAACGAAGGGATGTTGTGGCGATTTGACACATAAGGAGACTCCCTTAAATCATGGAATTCTCAAAAGTCACCAATTGGGCACAGCAGCCGTAGGAATTGATGGTGATGGTGACTTTAGAGAGGCTCTGACTTTTTCAAAAGAGGATGTGGCCGTTTCTATAAGGCTCGCAATCAAAGCTCTTGTAGCCCACAGGAATAATGGGCCGGTGCATTCGGTGGGTCCAGGTGGGGGAAGAATTAATTTTGTGGAGTCGGGTGGGCCTTCTAAGATCTGTGGGCCTGCAGGGCGGTCATCGCACCAATTCATAGTGATAGTCCGCCAAAGAAGCAAACAGGGATTCTAGTTACTCCGATCGAGGTAGTGGGTGATGGTGCACATCAGCAATCGGAGGAGGGAGAAAATATTCTGCAAGTCGAGGAGTTCTTACCTAGTAGGGCTGTGAGGGCGGAGGTTATGGAAGAGGATGTTATGATAGAAGCTTTGCAGGGGATTAGAGAAGATAATGTCATTTCAGTAACAGAGGCTGAAGAGGGTGAAAAAGAGGGGATTCCTGTGGAGCTGGGAAGTACAGGCAAGAAGGTGGCGGAGTATCAGAGAAAAAGCAAGAGGCAGCTAGATAAGTGGGGTACGCAGGGACCAAGGGAAGAGGATCTAATCAGGGTTGCGGCAAAGGGAAAGGAGCCAGCATCTGCATGGGGAGGTAATCGCAACACCAACTTCTCAGTCTTAAATTTGCTTAATGATGAGTCTCTTATTTACTTTGCTAGTCTGTATGGGTTAGATATGGGGGTTAATGGAGATGATCAGTTATAGTTCGCTGTCAGGATTAGAGAGGACAGTAAATGGGGGAAGCCTAGGGTCTAGGTGCTAGTCGGTAGTTTGATAGATAGGAGAAGTTCTTTTTCATGTCGTACATTTTTTGGAATGTGAGGGGAATGCGTCAAAAAGGGAAAAAAAATCTTATTAGTAATACCGTGGGTAGAGTCCGGCCAACCTTCTGTGGTCTTCAAGAGACTAGGATTGAGAACCCATCATTGGAAGAGTTCAAGCAACTTTCGTGGGCAAAGGACTTCGATTGGAGGTTCAAGTCTGCGGTGGGTTTCTCTGGGGGTATTGCGTTAGGGGTGGATGTTACTCAATTCAAAATCTTGGGGCATAATATAGGAGATTTTACGGTGTCCTTGAGAGTGAGAAGGAGGAGTGACGACTGGATGCACGTGGTGACTACGGTGTACGGTTCCTATGATTCTAGGAAGAGACAACGATTTTGGAAGGAGATTAGAGATATTAAGCAAATGTGGGATGATCCGTGGGTGGTGGGTGGAGATTTCAATATTACCAGATACGCTCACGAACATGGGGGTAGGGGTCCTAGCCGAATTGACCAAGACGGTTTGAACGCCATCATTGATGAGTTAGAATTGATGGAGATGGAACAGTTAGATAGAAGGTTCACGTGGTCTAATATGCAGGCGAAGCCAATTCTAGCCAAGTTGGATAGGATTTTGGTTTCCACAGATTGGGATGACGTTTTCCCAATTGCTACTGTGAGGACTATTGTTAGATTTACCTCAGATCATCTTCCTTTATTGCTGGATAGTGGGGTGGGGTACATTAAGCGCCCAGCACCCTTTCGGTTCGAGAAAGCATGGTCCTTATCACCGAATGCGCGTCACGTTATCCTACAATCCTGGGGGGCCAATACTAGAGAGGTATCGCCTATAGGGATCTGGATAGAAAAAACTAGGAGACTACGAAAACGGTTGAAAGATTGGGCAAGGAGAGAATTCGGTGGTAACAAAGGTAGACTTCTAGAGTTAGGGGTTAAGATTGCAGAACTTGAAACTTATCAAGAGGCAAGGGAATTATTGGAGGAGGAGACCGAAGAACTACACAGCTACCGAGGTCAGGTTAAGTTGATAGGGGATATGGAGGAGCAATATTGGAAACAGAGATCTAGAGTCCAGTGGCTAAGAGAGGGAGACGTGAATACAAAATTCTTTCACAAAGTCGCTAACGGTAGAAGGAGGAACAACCATATAGCGGGCTTGTCCATTGGCGAATCCTGGACTGAGAATGAAGGAGTTATCAGACAGGAATTCGACAGTAGATTCAAGAAGCTTTTCGGGATTAGCAACAATGGGAGGTGTCATCTTGCGCAGGACATGTGGGATACGTCAAGAATTCTGGGAAGTGAGGGCATTGAGGGCGCTTTCTCAGAGGAAGAGGTGAAAAACCCGGTTAAAGCATTGGGTCAGGAAAAGCACCTGGACCGGATGGATTTCCAATCTTCTTTTACACTGATTACTGGGAGATTATCAAGGAAGACTTGATGAACATTTTCCACGAGTTTCACACCGGGAACTTGGAGTTGGATAGGATCAATTATGCGAATGTGATATTGATTCCGAAGAAGAAGGAGGCAAGCAAGGTGGATGACTTCAGGACCATTAGTTTACTAAATGGCTCCTTCAAGATTATCACAAAAGTACTAGTTCTCAGGTTGTCACCTCATTTGATCGATGTGGTTGGTGAAGTCCAAAGCGGTTTTATCAAAGGGAGAGACATCATGGATAGTGTGGCTTCGGCTCATGAAGCGGTGTTTAGAGGTAATAAGGACAAGGTAGACGGTTTTATGTTGAAAATAGATTTTGAAAAGGCCTACAACACATTAGATTGGAAGAGTGTTGAGGAAGCGCTTATTCTGAAAGGGTTTAGGAATATTTGGATCAAGTGGATCATGAGATGTGTGCAAGGGGGAAAATCGTGCATTCAGGTGAACGGGAAGTTGGGTAAGGAAATTAAATGTAGGAGAGGCCTGAGGCAGGGCGATCCGTTGTCTTCCATGCTATTTGCTATAGTAGCAGATGGTTTGGCAGAAATGATCAGTAGGGGGAGAGGTCGAGGTATTTTAAAGGGGATTAGGGTCAAAGGAATTGCTCAATCTATCTCAATTCTGCAATACGCTGATGACACACTATTGTTTGGAGTAGCTAAGGAGGAAGAGATGTGTGCAATTAAATTGGCCTTGCAATGTTTCGGGGCGTGGTCTGGGCTTAAAGTAAATCTCGCAAAGACTGCAGTGATCCCGGTTAGCGAGCATCTGTCAATCCCGATCGAGGATATCCAGAGCTTTTTCAAGTGTGAAGGCAGTTCCTTCCCACTGACCTATCTGGGGGTACCTATTAGGCCAGGAACGCTGCAAAGAGAAGATTGGGTACCCCTGATCGAAAGGATTGAAAAGAAGCTAGCCGGATGGAAGAGACGTATTCTAACACTTGGAGGCAGAGTCACGTTGCTAAATTCAGTGCTGAGTAGTCTGCCAACGTATCTGATGTCGATATACGAGTTGCCACAGTCGGTTATTCAGAGGATTGATAAAAGTAGAAGAAGGTTTTTATGGAAAGGGGCGGACGAATCGAGCAAGGGCATGCCACTGGTGAAATGGAGAAGGGTATGCAAAAGAAAAGAATTCGGCGGATTAGAGATTCTTAACCTAAGAGACATGAACAAGGCTCTGCTCTGCAAGTGGTGGTGGAAGATGAGGAGGAGACGCAACTATTGGTGGTGCAATTCCTTTGAACGATATAGAGGGAGGAAGGCTTTTCGTTTTGGTGGAAGAAGTGAGTTCGGGAAATGTTCGGTGTTATGGAAAGGAGTTGCTAAAGTAGGCTCGATGTTCCATGCTCATACTAGATGCCAGGTAGGGAAGGGGAAGGATACAAGTTTTTGGCATGACAAGTGGTGCGGTGACTCAAGTCTGAGCAGTCTTTTTCCAGAAGCAGCTGCGGCTACGATTAATACCGATTCGGTAGTGGCGGACGTGTGGTGTAACAACAGTCTTACGCTGGTGGTTAAGGGGCAGGTGTCACAATGTCAGATCGCTGATTTCACTAATCTGAACAAGTTCGTTCTGGAGGAAGGGCGGTTTAACTCTGAGCTCGAAGATAGTAGAGAGTGGTTCTTGGAGAATACCGGGGAATTCTCGGTCTCTTCGATGTACCACCGCATTAACGACGGCGGATTGCGATGCAAGGACGCCAGCATTATATGGAAACTATACATTCCTCATAGGGTTAAGATTTTTGCGTCGCTCGTTATGCAAAATGCGATTTTAACTAAGTCCAACCTGCAGAAAAGAAAGGTTCCAATCGAGGTGTTATGTGGAGATTGCGAGTCCGAGGACGAGGATTGCGATCATCTCTTGTTCAAGTGCCCTAAGTCAAAATTAGCCTGGGAAATTATTTGTTTACGGTTTGGGGGGTTTCAATGTCCTAGATTCAGTGCAGAGGTCTGGGGACGCTGTTGGGTAGGGATAGGGAGCAATAAAGTTAGGGAGGAATGGGGGATT
The DNA here is from genome assembly GCA_017893485.1 of Hemerocallis citrina. Lineage (NCBI taxonomy): Eukaryota > Viridiplantae > Streptophyta > Magnoliopsida > Asparagales > Asphodelaceae > Hemerocallis > Hemerocallis citrina. The sequence goes on along the minus strand of CM030368.1, from coordinate 193,970,504 downwards.
GTCGCGTCAGCCACTATGTGGTATTTATGGCTTATGCAGAATGATTTATGCTTTCGCAATATCAAATGTACATTGTCTATGCTTATGCACAAAATCCTAACATTTTCACATGATTGGACAGGTAACAGGGGCGCTATGAAACGTCTGAGGATGGAAGAAGAGGAGTAGGGGGCATAGTCAGTCATGGATCACTCAGGCTTTACAGATCCATTGCTTCGGGTTGCATGATGATTCAGTCTGGTTCCGTTATCATAGGCCTCAGTAGTGTGCCTATGGGCAGTGTTTCTGTTTGTATCTTTCACTTTTCAGTCAGTGTGCTTGATGTTGTCGTCGTTTAATAGTAGTAGTTTGTTGTTTCTGCGTTTGTAGTAGTGTTGTTTGGACATTTGGAGAGTCCTCGTTTAGAGGGATCTTTGTAAGTAGTACTACTTTGTTTCTTTAACATCGCATTAATGAAACGATGACGATGTCATCTTTTATCAAAAAAAAAAAACACAACAATAATACATTAATTCGAAGCATATAAAAGAGTAAAATTTACCGTATCATCTTCTATTTCAAATGTGTCATGTTTGCATAGAATGTTGTTGAAATAATACTTGTTTCCCTTATTCTTTTTCATAATATGCGATTATTTTCCTCTTCTTTAAAGACGCCACATATAACTGTATACATATATACATATATTGACCCGACCAACTGAATATTCTACATAAGTCCCACAAAACCATCTTAATTATAGTATTATTCCCATATGTATATCCTGAAAGTTGTCAACAAAGCCTTTCATGTTCTTCTTTCTAAACTTCGTGGTCATAATTAGCCCTAAAAACCAGCGGTTGCTTTGTTCAAAATATATTCAGAAGTGAATATTCTCATGGAGGGTGGAAAAGAGAATCTCAATTATGTTTTATATATGGGTTTTTTTGCACACGGATCACAAGCAAAATCTAAAATTGTGGATCACTCACCCACAAATGGTTATTTGCATGTACAGACTAACAATTCGGGGTTCATTTAAAAATGCTCACTCTAGTTATCTTCCATTTAGAGTAGTAAAAACATTCCATTTTAGAACGCTTTTAAAATATTATGACCGTTAATACCCATGTTCCCTTCCTCCTGTGGTTTCTTTCTCCTCTGCCTCACATTCGAACGACCAAACTACTGTATCTTTTGCCTCCTGCATTCACCACCTTATCGTTTCCATACGTCTTTACGTTATTCGTGGAGATAAAGAACATGTATGAAAGGAGATGAGATGAATATTTTATATAGTCGAGGATGTTTTAGTTGCTAGCGTTTGGGTTATATAGAGCTAATAATAGCTAAATTAAGGAAATCTTTACATACAGAATTTTCTTAAATAGAACCCACATTATTAATAGTGTATATGCAAATAGTGATTTGTGGAAGAAGAATATGCAATTAAAAAAATTATTAGTTATCTGTGCAAAAAAAAACCCTCATACATATGCCATAATACTAAGAGATTTTGTGGACTCGAGCAAGGAATCCAAGTTTGCCTATAAACAGCAACCCAACTTCTGCGACTTGAGGGAATTAATAATGTTTTATATCGATTATTTTTCTTCTGTTGGAAGGGATCTGCAGCTTTAGCCATCACTGTTATTCCCTCATTTTCCTTGGAATAAACATGTCTATCTATGGCTCCTTTTGTTAGTAAAGGAAAGCTCTGTTGAAGCATATATTCATGCTTAGTCTTGCAAAAAGAAAAGAAAGAAAGAGTGAAAATTATGCGTGCTATCAAGAATTTGTAGTTTTTAGATATTATATTATATATTTAGCCTCATATCAGTTTATGTATTCGTTTAGTATTTGGTTCCCTCCTATATGTAGGAGACATTGTACTTAATTATAATCAATCCAATAATCATTCTTCAATCTATCAGTTTACATTAACATGATATCAAAGCAGGAACTCCAAATGTCTCTCTCTCACTAATCCATAGTCCTAATTACACAAATTTCTTTCTATTCTTTTATTTTTGCCTTCATCAACAATAGCAAGAACAGAAAAGAAACTCCGCCAATCAACTAGCCGCCATCTTCAACAGCAAGCTTCATCAACTACACCAACTTCGACAACAGCAATATCGACACCAACTCTGGCAACAACAACAAACGCCATCATCAACAGCAACCCAACTTCTCTAAAACCCACTCCGACGACTCCAACATCCAACTCCGATACTCTAAAACCAACTCCAGCATCAACTCCGGCATCACACTTCAAAGACCTCCTCCCAACACTCTAGCATCAACTTCTTTGGGCCACCATCACACTCCCTCCCGAAACCCTAGCCGCCTCCACCTAATCCACTACCCAAAACCCATATCCTATGCCCAACCCATCTAAACCCTAGCCGCCTCCATCTACACCTAACCCAAAACCCTAACCCTAGCTAATCTATTATTTTCGTTCTAAACCAAAAAAAACCAGTCACCACTCCCTTTTGTTATTTCCCATCTACACTAGAACCTGATCTCATACTCTCACTCTAACCCTATTCACTTATTCCCCCTCTAAATCCAAACCCATATTCTACCCCAAAACTCATACCAAACCCACTACTTCAATCCCCCCCCCCCCCCGGAAAAAAAAGGCGAACCTACTAGCCTTACCATAAACATACTCATTTCTACTCCCGCTTTATTTGTCGTTGCCGTCATCGTCGTTCGTCATCGTCAAAAAAAAAAAATCACAAATCACAAATCACAAATCACAAATCACAAACAAAAATATGCAGGTACTAATTCTTCTCCAATGGAACACAGTTTCGTCAGTATCTTTCTGTCTCCACCGACTTCCCCGCTGCTGTATCTTCCTCTTCACTCTCCCTCATATCCAGATCCAGACAGCAGCAACAACACCACTGTCATCCTGATTCCAGCCTCCTCCCTCCCCTCGGCATCATCCTTAACCCTATCTCACTCCTTCTTTCGACGCCAACAACAGTAGTAGCATCCATATCTGTATCCCGATCCCGACAACAACAACATCTTCGTCCTCGTTACGATCTCTACCACAACATCACCAGTCTCATTCCTTCTCGTAGTACTTCTTCCCTTACATTTTCTTTCATGATCGTTACTCCGACTTTGCCATCTTCTATTGATTGGGTCAATCTTCAGCATCGTCTTGTTCAGCTGGAACTTCAGCTCTTGGGTCAGTCTGTCAATGCTGGCTCTTCTGCCCCTGCGTTCTCTGTTACTCTCAGTATGAGTTCTTCCTGAATTTTAGATTCTGGTGCATCACATCATTTTACTAGTAATTATACACTCCTCACCACCAACACTGCACTTCCCTTTCATTCTCCATTCGTTCACACAGCCGATGGCTCACAAATTTTCACTACACACTCAGGATCTATTAGCTCTCCCACTCTCACATTACCTTATGTTCTTTATGCTTCCTATTTATCCATGAACCTTATTTTCATTAGTGCTCTGTGTGATAGTGGTCTTATCGTTACATTAGATTTTTTAGGTTGTTCTATTACAGATGCACACACTGGACAGGAGTTTGGACGTGCTAATCGACATGGTCTTCTATATCATCTAAATTTTTTACATGCACATAAATCTCATCCTAATTTTGATGGTGTAGTGTCATCTAATGCTGATATGTGGCACAGAAATTTAGGTCATGTTAGTGAGTCGCGCCTCAAGATTTTAGCCCGTAATGGTGCCATTGGTCATCTTTTGTTTACACATTTGTTGTAATGTCCTGAATTTTCATTCATGAAAATTAGTTATTTATTTCATTATTTTGCACATAGTGTGCACGTACCATTTTATGAAATTTTGAGTATATGTATATATGTTTGCTGAATTATTTCTTTTTTTTTAAAAAGGTCATTGTTTCGAATAAACTTAAGCCCAAAATCTAAATTATTTATTTTGTAAAATTTAATGTTTTGGCCCATTAATTTAAGCCCAAGAATTAATTCTCTTTTTAAATAACAACTTGTAAAGTAAAACTCTTTTAAAAAGATTATTTTGTAAAAATGTATATGTACAAGTTTGTTTATATGGAGACTAGAATAGCACGTGCATGCAACATAGTGTGCATTGCACACTATTCCTTCCATGGCCGGTTTTTTTTTAATCTTTTGGAGGGAATTGAAAATTTTCAAATGGAGATCATGCATGGATGGTTACTTAGTTGTGGGTAGTTAATGCAACTCCTACTTTCATCTTAGCCCTCCATCTCATAACCATCCACTAGATCCTAGCCCTCCATTTTACCCAAAGTTTGTGTACAAATACCCCCCCCCCCCCCCCCAATTAAGTGTAATCTACACAAAAAAAATCTATTTGAAAAGAGAAAGATATATTTGTAAGAGAGTTGTGGGTGTGATTATTCTTTGGAGGCCGGCATTACTTCAGAAGATTCTCGGTGGCAAGGAGTAAGGAGGAGGAGTCACATTATCACTAGAAGGCTTTTCGGGATTTCGTTTATTTCGTCAACAAGGTGGTTGTTTCTCAGGACTTCTAATATAGAGATGATGCTAGGGCAATTTTGATTGTTATCATGCTTGTGAAATGTGGATTGATATGGTGATCATTATACTAAAATGCGTTGTGCTATACTTAGTATGAAAGATGTGAATGAATGAACTGAATTAATGAAATTTAAAGGATCGGAACTGACCTGTACAGCCGACCGGTCATGTGAATAAGTCGACTGGTACGAGGTGGATGTTTCCCATGACTTCTAAATTAAAATTCATGTTAAGATCGAGGATTTAATTGTGTAGGTATGTGCAAACTAAAGTGATAGAATGATTGCTAAATTGATATCTTCCATGCTGTACATAGTGTAGAAATTATGAACTTATGAAAAAGGACTAATAATAATTAGAGAACTGGAAATGACATGTACAGTCGACCGGTCGTATGAACAGTCGACTGGTATATTGAAAGAAAATATATACAGTTCGGATTTTCATGAAACGACGTACTTTTTAATGTGAATTATTAACTTGATGTTCTAGCATGTTAAATTGGGATTAGTATTCATCTCCGTGAGTAAATGATGAGTAAAAGGAAAATATATGTTTAGCATTCCCTTTTGAGAAAAGAAAACACTAGTTATGTGGAATTTACATTTAATCGAAAACTATGTTGTGATGTTAATAAACATATAAGAATTTCATGTTATGTTGGCATGAGCACATTGTAGTGTGACAAAAAAAAATGATGTGAGAACAGAATAAAGAGAAAATTCTTTAAATTGAAAGTTTAATCTGCTCAGTCGACCGAATGTATGTAACAGTCGACTGTACTAAACTTGAAAGGTTACACAATTAAACTCTGCTGAACAACCGACTGGGTTGATTGACAGTCGACTGCACTGTAAATGATATTTGAGTTTTGAACGCTGCGGAACAGCCGACTGGCTATGTGCAGCAGTCGACTCTTCCGAACAGTTTACTGAAGGACTTTGTTTGACTGAACAAGTCGACTGGATAAGCTCTAAGTCGACTGTCCAGAGCACTTTTTGACATCTCAGAAATTCTATGAATTGTTTTATGATAAAGATTGTGAATCTTATGTTGAATATTGGTTGTAACAGTAAACTCTATTTGTCTTTACATGAGTTAATATAAAGTGAATCATTTATTTGAATTTATGAAGGTTATAATTGTGGAACTATGAACATGAAAAAGAAAATCCATGGTGATTATGAAAAATGAACTCATGAGGTGGAAATGCTCAGATAAATTTTTTGTAATTGTGAATTGGAATTGAAATGAAAGAGTAGCTAAGTCTCCCCCGACAATTGGAAAGAGATTGAAATGAATTATCGAAATGAAAGACCAAGGTTGGTCATACTGAATGAATGAATAAGTCCGGTTTAGTGGAGAGGCTAACTCCAGAGCTTTAATTTTGGTCATGATTTCATTAAAATTAAGGATTAGTTACATAGTGAAGATGTGATGAAAGTAAGAGAAAAATATTGAGTATGAGGGCCATTGGATTGGCGGCGAGAGCGTATCCCAGGATGTTCCATGATGAGTCATGATAAGGCATGAATACTGCTCCAGAGTACCGTCCCGGTGGCGACGCTCGTGGGATGTTGGACGACTGCGGGTGGTGTCATGTCTATGGTAGGAGCTGAATTACCACAGGATGCCTGCATGATGAGTCATGTGTCAGTGCGTTGGGATTCCCTCCAGGGCGCCTAGACATGAGTTCGTAGGTCAAAAAATATCTAGGATACTTACCGTAGTTACAGTAGTAGAGTAAGTCATGACGAGGGATTGAACCCTACAAAGATGAAGAACACTTAAGGGCTTGCCCTCGGACCTATGTAGTATGGGATGCATAGAATCCGAACAAGTGCGCATTAGTGTCATATAATATAAATAATTGCATTAAGGACTAAGTGCACAATCACAACACGACATCAATAGGGTATTCCCTTTAATTTGATATGTGAACAAGTTTGTGATTTGTTAAGAAATGAGAATCGTTATACTGTTTTTGGCATAGAGAGGATGGCCATGTATAGTTATCGTCGGTTGAATAAACTGACGTACCCACAGGTTTATATACAGGATAATTGGCTTGATAAAGGTTAAAGGAGAGCCAATGCTCAAAGATCATTATTTATTGCTGCACCTTTTGTATAATGTTATTATTGCTTCCGCTGTCATTACATGTAAATTATTGATGTATATGCTTCCGCTGTAAAATATAAAGTGTAAAATCTCTTGTAACTCTGATGTAAAATGGAAAGTTTTCAATTCCTTGTAGAATTGTACCGAATGAGATGAAAAGATCCTGTAGAACTCTCGAATTCAGTTGTATTTGGGATTTGGGATGTTACAGAGTGGTATCAGAGCTACGTTTGACATTGGTACAAATTTATAAGGAACGACACCCTAGATGTGGACACTAGAGTGTGAGTTTGAGTCTAGAGATTTAAATGTGAGTGACTTACATTTGTGTTGCTCTATGACTCATGCTTCTTCCTCTCTATTTCTAAGATGGCTGATCACTTCGACCCTGCTGGCAGAGACAATTGGCATATTATTGAGGAAGAGTACTATCCTGGACAAGCAGATCCCGAGGAAGAGTACCATCCTGGGCAAGCGGATTCTGATGAAGAGGAGTGGCCTGAATCTCGAGAGATTACCCCACCTCCAGACTCGTCTGACGATTCTTCTTCTGATGAAGAAGAGGGACCAATTTTGAATAGTCTTGTTGCATCTCTTCAGAGGCAGGTTGAGACACTGCGGGAGAGAGTTGGATTACTGGAAGCACAACTGGCAAAGCGTAAGGACGACTTTTCTGTTCTCAGTCATCGGGTATGGGAACTCGAGAAGAGGAAGAATCTGACCGATGTGCTGAAGGATAAAGTTGATGAACTACGGGAAGAACTTCGAGAAGCGAAGAGGAACTGTAGGAATTAGACTGTTGTAGCTTCTACTGTTTTCATTCTGATGTTAGGAAATGTTTTTCAATTCGAATGTATAAAATTTGGAATTTAATGAAATGCAAGTTGATTTAAAATTCATATCTTATACTTCGAATTTAATGGATCTTTTGCATCAGAATATGGCTAGAAGAGGAGCTAGAAACGGTGAAGGTCTAGATCTAGAAACGGAACTTGCGAGGGTCTATCAGACGTTCAACGCCGTGGCCATGAATCAGAACCAAGGAAGGGTACCTGTGAATCCGGTGCCCAAAGCGATCAAGCTAGTGGAATCGTTCAAAAGGATGAAACCACCTGTGTTCGAAGGGAAGTCAGACCCTGATGCGGCTGACAACTGGATTCGCCAAGTAGAGATGATCTTTGAAGTGCTGGAGACCCCTGAAGGCAGCAAGGTGAAGTTGGCGACTCTGCAACTTGAGAAGGATGCGGCTGTGTGGTGGCAGTCGATGAAGAGGACAATGGGAGGCATAGTTCTCGGCTGGGAGGAATTTTTGGAAGAATTCCGCAGTCACTATTTTCCCTCCGACGTCCAAGAGAAGAAGGCTATGGAGTTTCTATCACTACAGCAAGGTAGCATGTCAGTTAGGGAGTACGAGACCAAATTTACTCAGCTCTCTAGGTATGCTCCGGAATTAGTAATGGATGATGCTAAGAAGGCTCGTAAGTTCGAGCATGGATTAAGGCCGAGCTTGAGGTCCCGGATGATACCTCTTGGTATCAGAAGATTTGACAAGTTGGTCAAGAGAGCAGCAGCGACAGAAGTAGACATGGAGTAGTTTCATGTTGTTCAGAACCGGAGGAACAACTGGCAGTCTGGAAAGAGGCCCGCGCATTCTGGAAATTTCAAGGGACAACCATCTACACAAAGGTTCAAACCGACAGGGGCGAACGCTATGAGTGTGGCTGGAGGACCTGGGAACAATGTGGTGAGACCTCCTGTGATAACTTGCTTCAACTGTGGTGAGACGGGACATTACAAATCCCAATGCCCCAAGCCACGAAATGGTAATAGCAATGCACCAATGCAGCAGACTGGGAAGAGATCGTACCAACTAGGGCGAGTATTTTCCTTGATGGAAACTGATGCCGATGAGGTTGATCATGTCATCACTAGTACGAGGGCGAATGTTTAGAGGTTTTTGTCATTTCTTTTTTCCGCTATTTAGTGAACTGTTACGTAATGAGTGTGTATTATGTAACAGGAGAACTTTATCTTAATGGAATGAAAGCTGTTGTGTTGTTCGATACTGGATCCTCTCATACTTTTGTATCTCCTAAATTTGCTAAAGTGTTGGGAGTTGAACCGAAGATTTTTCCAGGCAAGATCTTAGCAGTAGCTACTCTGTCAGGGGAAACTTTAACCACTGATCGGTACTATACGGATTGCGAGATTGTGATTGGGGACAGAATCTTTGGGATTGATCTGATCGAGCTGACTATCTTGGGAGTCGATGTTATTATTGGCATTGATTGGATGTCGGTGTACAGTGCAAGCATCGAGTGTAAGACCAAAACTGTAACAGTGAAGGCTCCAGGTGGACCTGAAGTCATTTTCCAAGGGAAGAAGAAGTGTTCTAGGCTGGTGGCAGCTATCCGCAAGGAAGAGATTCCTGTGGAAGTGCAAGGGATTCCTGTGGTTCGGGACATCCGACTGTGTTCTTGGATGATTTTCCTGGGTTACCTCCACACCGTGATGTAAAGTTCAGCATCACTGTTCAGCCGGGAAGTGCACCCATTTTTAAGGCACCGTATAGGATGGCACCAGTGGAACAGGATGAGATCAAACGGCAGATTGAGGAACTGTTGGAGAAAGGCTTTATTCAACCTAGTGCATCACCTTGGGGAGCACCAGTGCTTTTGGTAAAGAATAATGATGGATCGATGAGAATGTGTATCGATTATCGAGAGCTGAATAAGGTTACTGTTCAGAATAAGTATCATATTCCCCAAATTGATGACTTGTTCGATCGTCTACAAGGAGCAGCTGTTTTCTCCAAAATAGATCTTCGATCAGGATATCACCAAGTTCGAGTGAAAGCTGAAGATGTGCACAAAACTGCGTTTAGAACTCGACATGGGCATTACGAATTCTTAGTTATGCCATTTGGAGTGACGAATGCACCCGCAATCTTCATGGATTTGATGAACAGAGTTCTGAGGCCGTTCATTGATTCTTTCGTCGTGGTGTTTATCGACGATATCCTCGTGTACTCCAAGTCAGAGGAGGAGCACACCGAGCATCTAGCAGCAGTTTTGAAGAAGCTGGAAGAGCAGAAGTTGTATGCCAAGCTATCCAAGTGTGATTTCTGAAAATCTGAAGTGGCATTCCTAGGTCACATCCTTTCTAAGGAGGGAGTGGCAACTGACCCTCAGAAGATAGAGGCAGTGAGAGATTGGGCTAGGCCTACTACAGTAAAGGAAGTCAGAAGTTTTCTTGGATTGGCTAGATACTACAGGAGATTCATTCAAGGTTATGCTCAGATAGCCGTGCCGCTTACTGGTCTGACCAAGAAGAATGTGAACTTCAAGTGGACTGAGCAATGTGAGGCAAGCTTTCAGGAGTTGAAGGATAGGCTGACTGCTACACCTATTTTGGCTTTGCTTAGAGCAGGTGTTGAGTATGATGTTTATAGCGATGCTTCACATCGTGGGCTGGGTTGTGTCTTAATGCAAGAAGGAAAAGTAATCGCTTATGGGTCTAGGCAACTAAGACTGCATGAGAAGAATTATCCGACTCATGATCTGGAGTTGGCTGCGATTATCTCTGCCCTGAAGCAATGGAGACATTATGTGTATGGCGAGAAGCTGAACATGTACACTGACCACAAGAGCTTGAAGTACATCTATCAGCAGAAGGATCTGAATTTGAGGCAGCGAAGATGGTTGGAAGTGCTTGAGGACATGCGACCTGAGATCAAGTATCACTCTGGGAAAGCTAATGTTGTTGCTGATGCACTTAGTCGCAAGAGCAGTTCATCCAGTTTGATTACAACTCAGAAGCATCTGATTGAGGAATTGGATCGGACCGGTATTGAAGTTGTCCTGCATGACTTGGGAACATCCTTAGCTCAGTTGAGACTTCAACCGACACTGAATGATAGGATTATTACAAGTCAGAAGGTTGATTCGGAGTTTCAGAAGATGTTGGAGCAGGTTGGTGCTGGCAGGTTGCTTGGATTTCAAATCAAGGACGGAGTGTTGTGGGTTGGAGAGAGGCTGTGTGTTCCGGATCAGGCGGACCTGAAAGAGAGTATCCTTCAGGAGGCGCATGTTACTCTTTTGTCTGTACATCCCGGGAGTACTAAGATGTACAAAGACATCAAACCGCTTTTCTAGTGGTCAGGTTTGAAGCGGGATGTGGCTGAATTTGTGGCGAAGTGTGAGGTTTGTCAGCAAGTCAAAGCCGAAAATCAGAGACCCAGAGGTCTATTACAGCCGTTACCTATTCCGGAATGGAAGTGGGATAACATCAGTTTGGATTTCATTACGGGATTGCCTAAGAGTCCTAAAGGCAATGACGTGATTTGGGTTATAGTCGATCGACTAACCAAGTCCGCTCATTTTTTGGCAATGAAACTCACTGCTTCGATGGACAAGTTAGCTAAGTTATATGTTGGCGAGATCGTCCGGCTCCATAGTGTTCCGTCAACTATTGTGTCTGATCGAGATGCACGGTTTACTTCGCATTTCTTGAGGAGTCTTCAGACAGCTTTGGGTACCAATACAGATTTCAGCACTGCTTTTCATCCGCAGACCGATGGGCAGACTGAGAGAGTCAACCGTATTCTTGAAGATATGCTCCAGTGTTGTGTACTGGACTTTGGAGGCAGTTGGGAAAGGCATTTACCTTTGGTAGAGTTTGCCTACAACAACAGTTTTCAGACTAGCATTGAGATGGCGCCGTACGAAGCTCTGTATGGCAGGAAGTGCAGAACGCCTGTTTGTTGGTTCGAAGTTGGGCAGCGTCAGATGTTTGGTCCTGAGATTGTTCAGCAGACTTCTGAAAAGATTGATCTGATCAGGAAAAGATTGGTAGAAGCTCAGAGCAGGCAGAAAAGCTATGCAGACAAGCGGAGAAGGGACCTTGAGTTTGAGGTTGGTGACTTTGTCTTTCTGAAAGTATCGCCCAATAAAGGCGTGATCCGTTTTGGCAAGAGTGGGAAGTTAGCCCCGAGGTTTATAGGCCCGTACAAGATATTGAAAAGGATCGGGAAAACTGCTTACCGGCTTGAGTTACCGAAAGAGTTATCTCAGGTGCACAATGTCTTTCATGTGTCTATGCTGAGAGGTTATATTCCAGATCCGAGTCATCATTTGCCTGAAGTGCCGGAAGGTTTGCAGTTGGATCTGAATTACATCGAGTCTCCTGTTGAGATTATTGATCTTCGAGAGAAAGTCTTGAGGAATAAGACGATACCGATGGTCAAGGTAGTCTGGAGAAACTATTTGGTTGAAGAGGCTACTTGGGAATCTGAGGAGAGGATGTTGAGAGACCATCCTGAGCTTTTTGTTTGATATGTATTTTGTATTTTATGCTTGTTTTTGTTTCTCGTCCTTGACTGTAGTTCCGGGGACGGAACTATTCTAAGAAGGGAGTGTTGTAATGCCCTGAATTTTCATTCATGAAAATTAGTTATTTATTTCATTATTTTGCACATAGTGTGCACGTACCATTTTATGAAATTTTGAGTATATGTATATATGTTTGCTGAATTATTTCTTTTTTTAAAAAAGGTCCTTGTTTCGAATAAACTTAAGCCCAAAATCTAAATTATTTATTTTGTAAAAGTTAATGTTTTGGCCCATTAATTTAAGCCCAAGAATTAATTCTCTTTTTAAATAACAACTTGTAAAGTAAAACTCTTTTAAAAAGATTATTTTGTAAAAATGTATATGTACAAGTTTGTTTATATGGAGACTAGAATAGCACATGCATGCAACATAGTGTGCATTGCACACTATTCCTTCCATGGCCGGTTTTTTTTAATCTTTTGGAGGGAATTGGAAATTTTCAAATGGAGATCATGCATGGATGGTTACTTAGTTGTGGGTAGTTAGAGCATCCACAGTGGGGTTTCTTATTTTTTGGCAAAATGAAAAGAATAGGAATGGAATTGATTGTATCGTCTGCAGTCGTTTTTGGCAAAATTTTCTTATTTTTGGGTGGGACGATACATCTTGTATCGTCCCTAAAAATGAATCCAAAAACAGACCAAAAAAAAAAAAAAACTGAGAAGCCCTCGGACGGGACATCATGTCCCGGCCGATCAATGATCAAACGGGACATGATGTCCCGTTGGAGGAGTTTCCCAATTTTTTTTTTGCAAAATTCGGCAAGGACGATACATCAGACGATACATGATGTATCGTCCGAGCCATTAAAAAAAAAATAAGCGACGAGACATCATGTATCGTCCTCTATATTTCTATATTCGCTGCGCGACTTCTCAAATATGAGAATGCACTGTAGATCGTTTGCTATTTTTTGAGAAAATAGCAAACGACTGCAGAGCTCAATTCTCATATTATTCTCAAAATATAAGAATATGAGAATTATGAGAAACGACTGTGGATGCTCTTAATGCGACTCCTACTTTCATCTTAGCCCTCCATCTCATAACCATCCACTAGATCCTAGCCCTCCATTTTACCCAAAGTTTGTGTATAAATACCCCCCCCCCCCCCCCCCCCAATTAAGTGTAATCTACACAAAAAAAATCTATTTGAAAAGAGAAAGATATATTTGTAAGAGAGTTGTGAGTGTGATTATTCTTTGGAGGCCGGCATTACTTCAGAAGATTCTCGGTGGCCAGGAGCAAGGAGGAGGAGTCACATTATCTCTATATTAGAAGTCATGAAAAATGAACTCATGAGCTGGAAATGCTCAGATAAATTTTTTGTAATTGTGAATTGGAATTGAAATGAAAGAGTAGCTGAGTCTCCCCCGGCAATTGGAAAGAGATTGAAATGAATTATCGAAATGAAAGACCAAGGTTGGTCATACTGAATGAATGAATAAGTCCGGTTTAGTGGAGAGGCTAACTCTAGAGCTTTGATTTTGGTCATGATTTCATTAAAATTAAGGATTAGTTACATAGTGAAGATGTGATGAAAGTAAGAGAAAAACATTGAGTATGAGGGCCATTGGATTGGCGGCGAGAGCGTATCCCAGGATGTCCCATGATGAGTCATGATAGGGCGTGGATACTGCTCCAGAGTACCGTCCCGGTGGCGACGCTCATGGGATGTTGGACGACTGCGGGTGGTGTCATGTCTATGGTAGGAGCTGAATTACCACAGGATGCCTGCATGATGAGTCATGTGTCAGTGCGTTGGGATTCCCTCCAGGGCGCCTAGACATGAGTTCGTAGGTCAGAAAACATCTAGGATACTTACCGTAGTTACAGTAGTAGAGTAAGTCATGACGAAGGATTGAACCCTACAAAGATGAAGAACGCTTAAGGACTTGCCCTCGGACCTATGTAGTATGGGATGCATAGAATCCGAACAAGTGCGCATTAGTGTCATATAATATAAATAATTGCATTAAGGACTAAGTGCACAATCACAACACGACATCAATAGGGTATTCCCTTTAATTTGATATGTGAACAAGTTTGTGATTTGTTAAGAAATGAGAATCGTTATACTGTTTCTGGCATAGAGAGGATGGCCATGTATAATTATCGTCGGTTGAATAAACTGACGTACCCACAGTTTTATATGCAGGATAATTCGCTTGATAAAGGTTAAAGGAGAGCCAATGCTCAAAGATCATTATTTATTGCTGCACCTTTTGTATAATGTTATTATTGCTTCCGCTGTCATTACATGTAAATTATTGATGTATATGCTTCCGCTGTAAAATATAAAGTGTAAAATCTCTTGTAACTCTTATGTAAAATGGAAAGTTTTCAATTCCTTGTAGAATTGTACCGAATGAGATGCAAAGATCCTGTACAACTCTCGAATTCAGTTGTATTTGGGATTCGGGATGTTACATTTGTCTATCTGTCAGGGTAGTCTGTTGGCCAAACACATAGCACTCGCTTTCAATAACAAAAATAATTCTCAAACCACCCATCTTTTTTCACTTGATCATTCTGACACATGTGGACCCTCTCCTGTACCTTATAACAAAGTCTATTTCTATTATGTTACCTTCATCAATGACTTCACTCGATATACATGGGTTTTTCTTATGCACCAATAATCTGAGATTCTTAATATTTACCAGTTCTTTACGACCATGATTCACACTCAGTTCGGTGTGCGAATCAAAAAATTTGCTCATACGGTACTCGTGAGTACACTTCCACTACTATGAGATCGATCTTTCAATCTTACGAAACACTTTTTCAGCAAGTATGCCTTCACACACATGAGCAGAATGGTGTACTTGAATGTAAATATCGTCACATTCTTATGACAGCTTGCGCTCTTTTAATCTCCTCTTCTGTTTCTCGTCCTTTCTGGGCTGAAGCTGTCATGACTTATGTTAGCTTCATTGACATCACTCTCTTGTCCAACCTATCTGGTACGACACCTTATGAGGCTCTTCATCTCTCACCACTGGATTATAGTATGCTCCGTAATTTTGGGTGCACATGTTGCGTCATTCTCCCTCTCACTAAGCGCACGAAGCTGAACGTCCGTGCTGCTAAGTGTGTTGACCTAGAAATAAGTTAAGAGAAAAATTGATATCCTTGTTTTGATCCTTCGATTGGTCATGTCTATATTTTCAGACATGTCTCTTTTGTGGAAGACTCTCCTTATTACTTGTCCTCTTCTGAGGATACTAGCTTTATCGATTCTCCAGTTGTTGGGCCTAACTCCCCAGACACATATTTTTGCTTTATCTTCGATCCCACTCATTTGGCTCATCTCCTACCTCATACAGACGTTGCACCTATTTTTCCTCCCACAGCGACACCTCCCACACCACTTGTGTAACCCCTGTTTCCGATTTTCGGATTTTCCTTTTTGTAAGTCTTTTCTCTTCACATTCCTGTAATATGATAATACATTTTGTTATTCATCTTCAACCCAATTGTATTCTTTTGATCAATTTTATTTTCACTTGTTGAACCCTGAGATTCTTGTGCACTCTATTTCATATTCTTGTTTCTTAGGTATTTTAATAACCCACTAATTGATTTGATTTTGAGCCCAACCCAATATCTCATTCTTATTTAATTATATTTAAACCCAAACCCAAACCCAAACCCGTTAACCCAATTTCCCTAATCCTCATGTTATCTACTAATTGCCCAGTATCTCCAACCCCCTCCACATTCTTCTCCCCCAATATCTCCACAATCCCGTAATTAACTTATTAACCACTACCCCTATTCCCACTAAATCCTAACTAAACCCCCTAATCTCTCAATTAACCTATTAATCACCTAACTAACCAACTAATCCCCCTCATCTACAGCTCTCTCTCCCTCTTCATCATCCTCTTCCTCTAAGCTCCTGAAACCAACAAACCCTAAATGCCCCCAACCTCCTGATCGCCTTCACCACCTCGCCACCGCAACCACCGCCCTGCTCCTCCATCCTCGACCTGTCGTCACCCTCACCCCATCGACTGCGACCAGCGCCTCACCATCACCCCTCCATCCGTTGCTGCCCTCATCGCCAATAACCCCTCGATGCTTATCCCCTTCCTCAACTGCACCCTCACCCCCTCGTGGCAGCAAACCCTGCCTCCACGTCGACCACCTCTCCTCTTCCTCGATAGCCTTGCCTCCACGTCGACCACCTCTCTTCCATTGTCGAGCACCATTGCCTTGCTAACCCTCATCACTGCCTACCGATCGCCGCAGCCTGCACCCATCGACCCCGCTCGACAACCACCGACTGCCATCTCGAGCACCCTACTTTCATCAACAACCATCGCAATTCATCTCATCCTCCGACTACCTCGTGACTCCCTCGCAGCACACTTGCAGTCCCACCACAGCACCACCGCGCCACCACCATTACTGCAGTCGATCATCCTCATCACCGCACAACCCGAACACCCCCGTGGACCTCGCCATTGATGCTGCCTCTCCCCACTCACCCTCCGAACCCATCACGCGCTGCATCCCGCAACCCTTGCTGCCGCTTGCCATGAGTCGCCATCTCTTGCTAAGTGTCACCGCTGTCGCTTGCCGTGAGTTGTCATTGTCCCTTGTGTTGTCGTCGTCTCTTGGTGTTGCTGTTGTCTATTGCTGTTGATTGCCACTGTCCCTTGCTGCTTTGCTCTTTGTTGCTTGTGTTGTCATGCCGTCATCGTTGCGTCGCCGTGTGCATTGTTATCGGAAGTCTCGTTCCCATTATTCTTTTACAGTCGGAATCGTCGCGTAAAAGGCAAGTCGCTATTGAACTAACTCAGTTTTTTATGAAAATAAATTGTTTGATCTTCACAAGTAGTTCCTATTTTATTATCGTATCGTAATTGCTTGATACCTTTCAAAGAAACTTTTCCGGATTTATCGGCGAAACCAAGTAGTAGTTTCTTTTCGTGCTATATCCTTGAATCTAATCTAAGCTGTGTTAATATTTTCATATGCATACACCACACCGTATAATGTAGAGATATAGGTTAGTCTAGTATATTTTGATTGCATGCATTGGATTGGTATGACTATTGTCGATAAATTCTAGACCGTAGAAATGACGAATTTCTATCTTAATAACCGAAGAATTGCACCCGAAAAACTGGACATGAATGCTTGTAAACTCTCATGATAGAATATGCATGTTGTATATCCCGATTGTTAATTTATCATGTCACTGCCTTGCTGTCTAATTTGTGTTGTAGTGAACTTTTTACCCTGTTACTGCTAGAATTAAATTAAACTTTATAAATGAAAGTCATAGCCCCCTAAATCTATTTTCAAGAAATTTTTACGGATCCAAATTTCGATTTATAAACTGCAAGTTATCGTATTTTTAACATTGCTGAGTATTAATTTCCAGATTGTCATTTACTAGCATATCGACATGAATTGTTAATTGAAATAATAATATGTTAACAATAGAATTAGAACTTGATATTAATTAGGTTGCAACTAGACATGATTAGGAGTCACTTTAATAATTTTTTAAGATTAATTGATGACTTTCTAGACTCGTTATGCATACAAGAATATGACCGTAGATCGTTGCCAGATCATTAGTTCAGTAAAAAAACTTTTGGCCTTGTTATAGATAATATAAATTTAAACCTATTAAATAAGAGTTATAGTCCTGTATGTCTGGAATCCAGACCATCTGACGGTTTTGCAATCCGACTTACGGATTGCGAGATATTCAGATTCTCATGGAGTAACATCTGAATTCCAGAGTAAAGTCTGAAAATACATCATCGTGTTTAATTAATTGAAACAGTAGATTACATTAAGAATTTAGATCTGAGGTTAATCATGCTGCTATTAAACACTACTAGAAACTAAATTATAATTTTTATAAGATTTTAAAAAGATTTTACACCCAACTTTTATATACAATAATTTGATCCTAACTTGTTAACTGAACATGAAACCAGTAAAGAATAGAACTTTCCATCTAGCTACTGTGATTATAATATAATGTGTGAATATGTATTGGAATCGACAGGGAGTCTAGTTTCTAGAACCTCTGATGGAACTTGATTTTCTTCCCCATAGCAGTGGGAAAGTCAACTTTTGTACAGCAACGTCTTGCTTTCCAAAAGTTGCATTCTCAAGTTTAATTGTAAATTTGTTTAAACCTTGCATTGCACTACATATCCCTCATTGTACATTCATTGGTAGCTCTTTGATATCGTTTCTTGATACTCGTTCCATCGATTGCATATTCATGATTCATGTTAATAAATTAATAATAAGCCTCGGTAATATGAATCGACTTGGTAGTGAACAATCGGAGACTGTACTCAGATGAGGGGCCCGTGTGTCCCTATATTGTTAGTTTTATCTTGTATCGTATTGTGGAAAATTTATCATTGTGGATCGCGATTGTGGATTCTCGTTATTGTTATCGTGTTGAGTCCATGATCTGTAGAGTTCACCACTTTAGTCCAAACGCTCACTTGCTTGCATGTACCAAACCTGTGGTATGGGACACAGTATTACGTGCATTAGATAAGGTAATAAAACATGATAGACCTAGGATTTATACTTGCATTGATCTTGGTTATTGTTATCAACTTGATCCTTGTTTTATTGTTACTTTTAATCGTTAAATTGTTGATTATAAACCTTGCTTTGTTATCGACATTTTTCATTAACAATTGATATAGTTCTAGTCCCTTGTTCCTTGATATTTATATGTCATGTTTTATTTTTTCTTGCTTGTTACTACTTGATTCTGTGACTTTCTCTAACAGACATTTTCCCCACTCTAGGCCATGAGCTTGCAGGTATACAAAGTGAATTGCCCGAAGGACTTGGTGTGCAAACCTTCTAGGGATTGGAGCCGAACTATTGGCCTACAATAATTGTCTCCTCCTTGTTATTTTAAATTCCAATATTGTTGTTATTATCATACTTCGTATTTTGGGCTTTGATGACCCGAAGTTTGTTTCTTTCCAATTGTTGGTTATGTTGAGACATTTCATAGATTATTTATGTTATGTGATTTCATTATAGCCTGCATGGTTGTAATTGTATTACATATTGTTGAGTTGAATATTACAGCTTATGAATGATGCAAATTATTCACTGGGCCTTTGTTACGTGCTCGCATTCCCGTATTTTGGCAAGTGGAGCGTGATAGGTTTTGTGTGGTATTAAAGCCAGGTTTGACCCTAATTAGATTGGGTTAGCCAGGTTGAACTCAACAATATGTACACCACATTATCACATGAACATGTAGTGACCAACTTATAATCTGGATACTCACCAATTTGATTGTAGACTATGGCTCGTGGAGGTGCTTCCACTTCTCGGCCCAGGGAGGAACACCCAGACAATGCTGCTATCCTTCAGATGATGCAGCAGATGATGGCCCTACAGGAGAAGCATAATGAGTTGATGAGGGCTACCTTGGAGGTGGCTAACCGAACCGTTGCTGGACCTACACCAGAGCTAATGCCACCCAGGCCCGGGACTGTGGTAGACTTCATGAGACTGCACCCGAATAAGTTCTCGGGTACTGAGACGTCGTTGGAAGCAGAGCAGTGGCTAATTTGGACGGAGCAGCTCTTACTAGCAGCACGAATCTCCGATGTGGATCGGGTGGATGTGGTAAGCATCTAGCTTATGGATCTCGCCCAAATCTGATGGCGGGCAGAGACCGAGAGGCGAGAGCGACCCATCACTTGGGCTGCTTTTACTAAGAGCTTCATGACGAAGTTCTTCCCTAACGTCAACAAGTTTGAGATGGAACGGCAGCTCGTCTCGTTAACTCCGGGGAATCGGTCTGTGGATGGGTACACTTTCAAATTAAACTGGCTTAGCCGTTTTGCAACCGTCTTGGTGGCCAATGAGGAATACAGGGCCCTCAGGTTCTTGATGGGTCTAAGTTTTGAGACTCAAGACCGGCTGGCTGCCCACCGGCATCGCACTTATGTCAATGTTCTCGATGCAACCCGAATCCAGGAACAGACCCATAGAAGGAGGAGTGTCACTTAGCGTGTTGTTCACTCAGCGTGCAGTAGGGTGTTGTTCAATACCCTACTGCCATTCAACTGACTGGAGGACCTATTCGGAGGCCAGTTCTGACCCTTCTGGCGAGGGCTTTGTCGTATGCACCTACTGCTCCAAGGGCGTTTCAGACTTGTAGCTTCTGCTACAAGGTTAAGCATAAGCAGAAGGACTGCAGACTAGCAAATCGTTTGTGCCTTGCATTTGGAGGAAATGATCATGTGGTCCCAGATTGCCCGAGGAACAGGCTTCCTGCACCGATTAGAGGCCCAACTCAGCAAGGAGCGCTAGCTTGAGGCCAGGCCAGACTGCATTTTCTGTCGCAGATGCAAGCTTTTAATCAGAGGAGGATGGCTCCGAGGGGAGGACAGATTGAAAGTCATGGTCAGGCCTATAACCTAATTGCAGCAGAAGTAGAGATTGCTGTTAGCGTGGTTGCAGGTATATCACAATAGCTCTATTATCCTGCACTATTTATTTTCTTCTTGTACAATTATATGTACTTATGACCTGCATACACCTTCATTCTTAGGTGTCATCTTAGTCCACTCTCTTCCTGCCCATGTTTTGTTTGATTCCGGTACTACTCATTCCTTTGTTTCTTCCCGCTTCGTGGATCGGCACCATTTGGCAAGCGGCGTCCTGCCAGCAGCTTGAAATATTACCACAGGTGGTGGCATCATCATCTATTCCAAGGTGTGCAAGCAGAGCCTTTTGTTAATTGGGAGCGTGGAATTCAAGGCTGACCTTATTGTGATCCCCAAATCCAGCTTTAATGTCATCCTTGGGATGGATTGGCTGGGGGTTACCCATGCCGTGATTGATGTGCCGAGAGAAGAAGGTAATATTCAGGCTTCTAGGTTACCAAGAGTTCGAATTTCTTGCGTGTGAAACACCGTCGGACCAGAAGTCTTGTGTGCTAGAGTCAGTGCGCACTGATGGTGAAGTTGCACCCGTGGTGGTGCGTGATTTTCTGGATGTTTTTTGGAAGAATTTCCCGGGTTGTTGTCAGACCGAGATGTTAAGTTCGGCATTGAAGTTCAGCAAGGAACAACACCAATCTCCAAGTGCCCGTACCGGATGGCACCAGTTGAGTTAGTAGAACTGAAGGTGCAAGTCTAGGAGTTGTTGAACAGTGGTTCATCAGGCCAAGTGTTTCGCCTTGGGGATCCCCAGTGTTGTTCATCAATAAGAAAGATGGTAGTCACAGGCTCTCCCTTGACTATCGGGAGCTGAACAATGTCACTGTGAAGAATCGATATCCACTACCGATAATCGACGATATGTTGGATCAACTGGGGGGTGCTTCGGTTTTCTCGAAGCTAGATCTTCGATCTGGTTATCATCAGATGAAAGTAAAGATAGGGGATATTCAGAAGACGACGTTCCGCATGAGATATGGACATTATGAGTTCTTGGTAATGCCCTTTGGAGTTACTAATGCGCCAGCGGTATTCATGAGTCTGATGAACAGGATGTTCTCGCTGTTCTTAAACAAGTTTGTGGTAGTCTCATCGACGACATCCTGGTGTATTCTCGGAACAAGGTGGACTATGCAAAAGTGTGAATTTTGGCTTGACCGTGTTTGTAACGCCCCTGCCCCAAACTCAGACAATTTATACAATTTAGCAAACAAATTATTTATTATTTAGTACAAATGCTCACCACAACTGCCTCTCAAAAGGTGGTTAACCGGATTGGTGACTCTTGATCATAGACATTATTATTTATAGTTAATTAATCTATTTGTATTCCCGATGTGGGACAAATTTCCTACACCCTCTCTCTTCTTCTCCCGTGAACACAGAGTCCCAAACATGGGCCCCATGCCCACGTGGCACACACAGCTGCAGCGAATGCTGCTGCCTTTCTCAAACCCCCGAGTGGGCCCCGCATCAGCTGCCATGTCAGCTGTCGCTAACATCAGATGTGGACAGAGCAGAATTGCTGCCACTCTTCCCAGGTGGGTCCCCCCCTCCATGTGTGATTAATTCCATGCAAAGCCCCCTATAAAAGTTCTATAAGTCAATGCCACTATTTTAATTAATTATATGTATCTATATAATAAAACACAAAGAAAGCTATCAAGTGGTTCTCCTTCAATCCCCCAAAAATCAAAGACCCAGATCTAACCTCACAAAACATATTTTCCCCCCAAAACTCAAATTCAAATCCCCACCCAACACAACTCCTATATTTATTTATTTATTTATTTATTTATTTATTTATTTATTTATTTATTTTCTCTCTCTCTTTCTCTCCCTCCCTCTTCTATTCAAAAAAAATTAAGAAAATAAAAAATTTTAGAATTCTAAAAAATTAAAAACCTAAAAAACTAAAAATTTAAAACTTTAAAAACTTTAAAAATAATTCAAAAAAATAAAAAAAATCATATAATATGTTTTTTGCTCTATTTTTAGTACTTCAATTAATTTACTGGACCTCCAAAACTATTTTATATGATCAAACAATATGCACCGTTCCGAAGACGTGCCGTAGGCACGTGTCATCGGGCAAACCTAGTATCTATTTTAACACGGGGTGTTACAGACACCCCCCCTTCAGAAATCACCGTCCTCGCTGAGTACGGGGCATGCACAATCTAGTGCAAGATCTCCTTTCTAGCCGATGTAGTGCAACTATAGTTCCGGAATACATCTGCCCGACCATGTTGAGACCAGTCCCGGAATACATCCGCCCGACTGCAACTATAGTCCCATAATACATCTGTCTGACCATGTTCAGCCCAATCCCAGAATACATCCGCCCGACTATAATTATAGTCCCGAAATACATCCGCCCGACTATTCCACACTCGGTATCGAAAGTCGGCTCTGATACCATTTGTAATGCCTCTACCCCAAACTCAGACAATTTATACAATTTATCAGACAAATTATTTATTATTTATTACAAATGCCCACCACAGGCTGCCTCTCAAAAGGTGGTTAACTGGATTGGTGACTCTTGATCATAGGCATTATTATTTATAGTTAATTAATCTATTTGTATTCCTGATGTGGGACAAATTTCCCACACCCTTTCTCTTCTTCTTCCGTGAGCAAAGAGCCCCAAACGTGGGCCCCATGCCCACGTGGCACACACACAACCTGCAGCGAATGCTGATGCCTTTCTCAAACCCTCGGGTGGGCCCCGCATCAGCTACCACGTCAGCTGCCGCTAACGTCAGATGTGGACAGAGCAACATTGCTGCCACTCTCTTCCCAGGTGGGTCCCCCCTCCATGTGTGATTAATTCCATGCAAATCCCCCTATAGAAGCTCTATAGGTCAATGCCACTATTTTAATTAATTATATATATATCTATTTTAATACGGGGTCTTACAGTGTTGCTTTTCTGGGTCATGTTATATCCGGCGATGGTATTTCAGTTGATTCTTTGAAGGTTACTATAGTCAAGGATTGACCAGTACCAAAGTGTGCATCAGAAGTATGAAGTTTCTTCAGATTGGCAGAGTATTATCGAAAGTTTGTTCGGGATTTCTCAAAGATTGTTGGGCCCCGAACCAATTTGACGAGGAAAAAATAGAAGTTTGTTTAGGATGGAGCTTGTGATGAAGCCTTCGTGGAGCTGAAGAATCGGTTGACCTCAGCACCTGTGCTGACTATACCAGATAGTTCAGGAGGTTTTGTGATCCACTGCGATGCTTCAGATAGAGGTTTAGGAGCAGTGCTGATGCAGTGTGGCAAAGTTGTCAATTATGCATCCTGGCAGTTGAGGCCTCATGAGAAGAACTACCCTATGCATGATCTTGAACTTGCAGCCATAATCTTCACCTTGAAGTTATGGAGGTATTATTTGCTTGGGGATAGAATTGAGATCTTCACAGATCATAAGAGTCTCAAGTATGTGTTCACGCAGACGGAGCTGAACATGAGGTAAAGGAGATGGTTAGAGTTGATGGCATATTATGACATCAACTTGCAGTACCACCGAGGCAAAGTGAATTTGGTGCCCGACGCCTTGAGCAGAAGGCCAGCCGCTATGTTCCTCACCCAATAGAAGAAAATATTGGAGGATATAAGAAGACTGGAATTGGATGTCATTCTTCCCGGTTTAGCACAGTAGTGTATGGTGCTACAGTTGCATTCTTCATTGGTAGAGCAGATCAAGGAAGCCCAAGCAGGTGATCTGCAGTTGCAGGAATTCCGAAGCGAAGTAGAAGCAGGCATGAGGACTGACTTGGTCATCCATGAAGACAGAACGCTTTGTTTTGGCACCAGATTATGTGTACCAAAGGGGGAAGTCAGAAAGAAGCTACTTGAAGAAGCCCATTGCTCCCTCTATTCATCTTGGAGGCACAAAGATGTACAAAGATCTTAAGCATAACTTTTGGTTGCACGGTATGAAGAGATCAGTGGCAAGATTTGTGTCCCAGTGTTCGGTCTGCCAGCAAGTGAAGGCGAAACATCAGAGGACCGCTGGACTCCTTCAGCCTCTTCCAATCCCGAAGTGGAAATCGGAAAACATTTCCATGAATTTTGTGACGGCATTGCCAAGGAGTCCCAAGGGCCATAATGCCATTTGGGTAATTGTGGACTGGTTGACGAAGAATGCTCATTTATCCATTCAGAGTATGCTAGTCTATGGAGAGCCTGACTGAGAAATCATGCAGGAAGTTATGAGAATGCATGGAGTTTCTGTCAGCATTGTATCAGATAGAAATACGAGGTTCAGATCCCATTTTTTTGAGTGTCTTCAAGGAAGTCTGAGAAGTAGGTTAAAATTCAGCACTACATTTCATCCAAAGACAGACGGGCAATCTGAGAGGAAGATTCGGACACTAGAGGACATGTTGAGGTCTTGTGTTCTTTAGTTTGGAGGTTCGTGGGAGGATCATCTGCACTTGGTTGAGTTCTCGTACAACAACAGCAACCAAGCAAGTCTCAAGGCAGACCCGTACGAGGTACTCTATGGTCGCAAATATTGATCGCCAGTCTGTTGGGACGACATCAGCGAGAGGAAACTTTTAGGGCCTGAGTTGATCACCAGAACAGTTGATGTAGTGGCTCAGATCATGAAGCACTTGCAGGCAACTCAGGACAGGCATAAGAAGTGGGTCGATTGTCACAGAAAGTCTTTAGAGTTTGTGGCAGGAGACCATGTTTTTCTCAAAGTGTCACCATGGCGAGGTGTTATCCGCTTTGTTGGTGGGGGTAAGCTAAGTCCCCGATCCATCGGTCTATTTGATATTGTGGAACAAGTGGAAAAAGTAGCTTACATGCTCACATTGCCACAAGCATGTCTGGAGTCCATGACGTGTTCCATGTCTCCCAGTTCAGGAAGTGCATCAGAAATGACAGTCATGCGATTGACTGCTCGGAGTTGTCTGTGAGGCCAGACTTATCATGCGAGATTCGAACGATCTCTATTCGGGACAGGCGTGAGAAAGTCCTGAAGAATAAGGTCATCAAGCTTGTTCGGGTCTCATAGAATCCCCACTCGCACGGTGAGTCGACTTGGGAACTTGAGGATGAAATCCGGAGGAAGTTCCCTCATCTCTTCGAGTAGTTTTTTTCTCTTTCTTGGGGTTTCCCTATGACCCGCTTGAATGAATTTTAAGGAAAAAATTCTTCTTGTATGGAGGGTAGGATTTGTAACCTATGATTCTGATTTTACGGATTTTCCTTTTTGTAATTCTTTTCTCTTCACATTCCTATAATCTGTTAATAAATTTTGTTATTCATCTTCAACCCAATTGTATTCTTTCGAACAATTTTATTTTCATTTGTCGAACCCTGAGATTCTTGTGCACTTTATTTCATTTTCTTGTGTCTTGGGTATTTTATTAACCCACTAATTGATTTGATTTTGAGCCCAACCCAATATCTCATTCTTACTTAATTATATGTAAACCCAAGCCCATTTCTTGTTGGATCCTAACACAAACCCAAACCCATTAACCCAATTCCCCTAATCCTCCTGTTATCTGCTAATTGCCCAGTATCTCCAACCCCCTCCACGTTCATCTCCCCAATATCCCCACAATCCCCTAATTTACTGCCAAACCACTACCCCAATTCCCACTAAATCCTAACTAAATCCCCCTAATTTCTTAATTAACCTATTAATCACCTAACTAATCAATTAATCCCCCTCATCTACAGCTCTCTCTCTCTCTCTCTCTCTCTCTCTCTCTCTCTCTCTCTCTTTCTCTTTCTCTCTTTCTCTCTCTTCATCATCCTCTTCCTCTGAGCTCCCGAAACCAACAGACCCCAAATGCCCACGACTTCCCAATTGCCTTCACCACCTCGCCACCGCAACCACCGCCCTACTCCTCCATCCCCGCCATGTCGTTGCCCTCACCACGTCATCTGCGACCAGCGCCTCGCCATCACCCCTCCATCCGCTGCTGCCCTCGTCGCCAGTAACTCCTCGTCGCCAGCAACTCCTCGATGCTCATCCCCTGTCTCGACTGCACCCTCACCCCCTCATCGTAGCAAGCCCCACCTCCACATCAACCACCTCTCCT
The DNA here is from genome assembly GCA_017893485.1 of Hemerocallis citrina. NCBI lineage: Eukaryota > Viridiplantae > Streptophyta > Magnoliopsida > Asparagales > Asphodelaceae > Hemerocallis > Hemerocallis citrina. The sequence continues at coordinate 193,943,926 of CM030368.1, read as the reverse complement.
CCTCATCGACAGCCCCGCCTACACGTCGACCACCTCTTTTCCTCGTCGAAAGCCCCACCACCACGCCGGCCACCTCTCCTCCATTGCCGAGCACCATTGCCTCGTCAACCTTCATCGCTTCCTGCCGATTGCTGCAGCCTACACCTGAAGTCGACCCCGCTCGATAACCACTGACTGCCATCTTGAGCACCCTACCTCCATTGACAGCCACCGCAATTCATCTCATCCTCCGACTACCTCGTGACTCCCTCGTAGCACACCCGCAGTCCCACCACAACACCACCACGCCACCACCATTACTGCAGCCGATCATCCTCATGCTGCACAACCCCAACACCCCCGCGGCCGTCGCCATTGATGCTACCTCTCCCCGCTCACCCTCCGAACCCATCTCACGCTGCACCCCGCAACCCTTGTTGCCGCTTGCCGTGATTCGCCATCTCTTGCTGCATATTGCCATTGCCGCTTTCCGTGACTTTCCATAGTCCCATGTGTTGCCACTATCTCTTGTTGTTGCTATTGTCTCTTACTGTTGATTCCCACTGTCCCTTGCAGCTTTGCTCGTTGTTACTTGTATTGTCGTGTCGTCATCGTTGTGCCGCCATGTGTATTGCCATCGGGACTCTCATTCCCGTTATTCTTTTCATTCGGAATCGTCGCGTAAAAGGCGTCTCTCTTGAACTAACTCATTTTTTTGTGAAAAGAAATTGTTTGATCTCCACAAGTAGTTCTTATTTCATTATCGTATCGTAATTGCTTGATACCTTTCAAAGAAACTATTACGGATTCATCGGTGAAACCAAGTAGTAGTTTCTTTTTGTGCTATATCCTTGAATCTAATCTAAGCCGTGTTACTATTTTCATATGCATACACCACACCATACAATGTAGAGATATAGGTTAGACTAGTATATTTTGATCGCATGCATTGGATTGGTATGAATATTGTCGATAAATTCTAGATCGTAGAAATGACGAGTTTCTATCTTAATAACCAAATAATTGCACCCGAAATACTGGACATGAACGCTTGTAAACTCTCATGATAGAATATGCATGTTGTATATCCCGATTGTTAATTTATCATGTCACTGCCTTGCTGTCTAGTTTGTGTTGTAGTGAACTTTTTACCCTATTACTGTTAGAATTAAATTAAACTTTATTAATGAAAGTCATAGCCCCCTAAATCTATTTTCAAGAAATTTTACGGATCTAAATTCCAATTTATAAACTGCAAGTTGTCGTATTTTTAACACTGCTAAGTTTTAATTTTCAGATTGTTGTTTACTAGCATATCGACATGAATTGTTAATTGAAATAATATGTTAACAGCAGAGTTAGAACTTGATATTAACTAGGTTGCTACTAGACATGATTATGATTCACTTTAATTTTTTATGAGATTAATTGATGACTTTCTAAACTTGTCATGCATACAAGAATATGACCCTAGACCGCTGCCAGATCACTAGTTCAGTAAAATGAAACCAAACTTTTGGCATTGTTATAAATAATATAAATTAAAACTTATTAAAGAAGAGTTGTACTCCTTTGTGTCTGGAATCCAGAACATCTTGCGGTTTTGTAATCCGACTTATGGATTGCGAGATATTCAGATTCTCGTGGAGTAACATCTGAATCCCAGAGTACAGTCTGAATATACATCACCGTGTTTAATTAATTGAAATAGTAGATTAAATTAAGAATTTAGTTGTGAGATTAATCATGTTGCTGTTAAACACTACTAGATACTTCACCCAACTTTTATATACAAGAATTTGATCATAACTTACTGCCTAAACATGAAACCAGTAAAGAATAGAACTTTCCACCTAGTTATTGTGATTATAATATATTGTGTAAATATGCGTTGGAACCGGCAGAGATTCTAGTTTCTAGAACCTCCGACAGAACCTAATTTGCTCCCCCATAGCAACGAGAAATTCGACTTTTGTACAACAATGTCTTGCTGTTCAGAAGTTGCATTCTTCATGTTTAATTGTAAATTTGTTTAAACCTTGAATTACACTACATATCACTCATTGTACAGTCATTGATACCTCATTGATATCGTTTCTTGATACTCATTCCATCGATTGCACATTCATGATTCATGTTAATAAATTAATAATAAGTCAGGGTAATATGGGTCTACTTTGTAGTGAACAATCAGAAACTGTACTCGGATGAGGGGCCTGTGTTTCCCTATACTGTTATTGTTATCGTGTATCGTATTGTGGACAAATTCTCGTTATGGATCATGATTATGGATTCTCATTATTGTTATCGTGCTGAGTACATGATCTGTAGAGTTTATCACTTTAGTCTAAACGCTCACTTGCTTGCATGCACCGAACCTGTGCTATGTGATAGAGTATTACGTGCAATAGACAAGGTAAAAACATGACAAACCTAGGATTGACACTTGCATTGACCTTGGTTATTGTTATCGACTTGATTCTTGTTTTATTGTTATTGTTAATCGTTAAATTGTTGATTGTAGATCTTGCCTTGTTATCGACATTTTTCATTGACAATTGATATAGTTCTAGTCCCTTGCTCCTTGATATTTATATGTCCTATTTCGTTGTTTCTTGCTTGTTACTACTTGTTGTCCGAGACTTGCTCTAACGGACATTAGACCATGAGCTTGTAGGTATAGATGGTTAATTGCCCGAAGGACTTGGTGAGCAAAACTTCTAGGAATTGGAGCCGAACTATTGGCCTACAATAATTGTCTCGTCCATGTTACTTTAAATTTCAGCATTGTTGTTATTATCATACTTTGTATTTTGGAATTTGATGACCCAAAGTTTGTTTCTTTCTAGTTGTTGGTTATATTGAGACTTTCATGGATTATTTATGTTATGTGATTACATTATAGCATGCGTGGTTGTAATTGTATTGCATATTGTTGAGTTGAATATTACAGCTTATGAATGATGCAAATTATTTGTTGGGCTTTTGATAAGTGCTCACATTCTCGTATTTTGGGAAGCGAGGAGTGACAACCTGCATCACCACAACATCATGCACCAACACCATCTGCATCCCCACTGCTACATACACCCACTCCACCGACCTCACCCCCACACCTTCCCAATCCACCACCGATTCGTCAGTATACACGTTCCATTTCGGATATCCCACTGGTATGTTATACACATGATGCCACTAGTCCTTCAGACCAGTTTGGCTTTGCCACCCAAGCTTCTTACTCACCATAGTTCCATACATATCTCACTGCTATACACTTCACACGTGTGCTCATAACATATCAGAAAACAATTCAATATCCCGAGTGGCGGGAAGCTATTGCAGAGGAGTTCAGTGCATTTGACCAGACTGACACTTGGGATGTTGTCCCACTACCAGTGGGCGTCTAGCTTGTTAGCTACAAGTGGGTTTCAAGGCCAAATATCGACCTGATAGTTCCATTGAGTGACACAAGGATCGTCTAGTTGCACGAGGATTTACTCAGGAGGATAACATTGATTATGATGAGACTTTTGCTCCAGTTGCACAGATGACTACAGTTTGCACTCTCATTACCGTTGTCGTCATCTGTCAGGGGGCCGTTATACCAGATGGACGTGAAGAATGTCTTTCTTCATCATACCTTATCTGAGGTTGTTTATATACGTCCCCTCCTACCCTTCCCACACCTCCTCGTTTTGTTTTCCGTTTACATCGAGCTATATATGATTTGAAACAGGCCCCTCGAGCATGGTTTGAGTGTTTTCGTCGTGTCATCACATAAGCCTGTTTCAGTCAAAGTTCCCAGGACCACTTTATGTTTATGCGGCCAATACCACAGGGGATGATACTTTTACTATTATATGTTGATGATATGATTATTACTGAGAATGACTCCGCAGACATTGCATCCACCTAGAAATACATCCACCAGCAGTTCCATATGAAAGACCTTGGCAGACTATGCTACTTTTTGGGGTCTAGAGACTGCCCATGGATCTCGAGGAATACTTATTTCTCAACAAAACTACACATTAGACATTATCTCAGTTGCATGTCTCTTTAATAGTCAATCAGCCGATACTCCCTTAGAGCTTCACCTGAAGCTTTGTCCCACAAATGGTGAGCTCATTCCCGATCCCACTAGATACATGCAGATTGTTGGACAGCTTGTTTACTTATGCATGACCATACCTAATATTGCTCACGCAGTCAGTATTGTCGGTCAGTAAGTTTTTGCTCCTACATCAGTTCACTATAGTGCTCTTCTTCAGATCCTCATATATCTTTGGGGCACTATCTCTCGCTCATTATTCATGCTTTCTACATCTAAACTAGAGCTTAGTGCATATTCTGATTCAATTGGGCAGGTGATCCTACTACCAAACGGTCTACCACAGGGTTTCTGTCTATTTCTTGGTGATTCGTTGATCTCATGGGGAAGCAAGATACATGCAATTATTGCATGTTCTTCCACAGAAGCTGAGTACAGAGCGATAACCACTACTGCTGGAGAAATTGTTTATATCGTTGGCTACTATCAGATATGGGTGTCACTCTTACATGAGCTACTCGTCTTTATTGTGATAACCGGAGTGTATTGCACATTACAAGCAATTAATAAGCGACGAAGCACATAAAGATTGTTTGCTACTATATTCGTCAGCATTTTGAAGTAGGGACCATTTCATTTCATTCTGTTACTTCTTCACAGCAGATAGCAGACTTTGTCACCAAATTCCACATTGTTCAGTGATTTCAATACTTGATGGGCAAACTCACATTGTTCGACCCACCGGGAGTTTGAGAGGGGGTGTTAGATATTATGTTATATATTTAGTCTCATATTGGATTATGTATTAGTTTAGTATTTGGTTTCCTCCAATATATAGGACATATTGAACCAATTATAATCAATCAAATAATCTTTTTTCAATCTCTCATCAATCTCTCTATTTACATTAACAGTATTGTATATATATATGTATCCATCAAATACAAACACATGTATTAGCAGGTGGAGAAGAGTACTGAAACAAGTATTCTGTAGTGTTGTTCATTGTGAGCAATACATATTCTAAAGGGATGAATTAAATCGTAGTTTTAATGTTTGGGCACGCCATATTAGGGAAAATACTTTTTGGTGTATTCACTTTTAATGAACCAGACCAGTGAAACTCTCAAACTTTTTTATGGAATGTCTAGTGGCTACAAGTTTCAACCTTACCTTGCACCATTAGCAATATTTGAAAGAATTTTTGGTGAATTCCTTTTAGACCCTTCGATTTAGTCTGATTTTCTGTTGGCCCTCTAAATAATTCAATATACTGTTTCATCTAATTATTTTTTACTACCAAAAAACAGAAGAAAAACGCTACACTAAAAGAAAAGAAAGGACAGTAGAAAGGTTATTGGAGGGGTTAGAGCTATCAGGGGAGGCCGGCAGACGTCGAGGAGATGGTTGTTGCAAGGAGAGGTGGGGGGCAGAGCAGATGAGGATAGAAGTTTGTGAATAACAAGAAGAGAGCTGACGTAAAGGGTAACAGAAGAAGGTTTGATGAAGATGAGGATGCCATTACTAGGGCTTGATGACGAGAATTGGGAATTTGAGAAATTGAAAAGATGAAGTTAAGGATAATTGGGGAATAAAAAAAATAATATTGGTTGTCCCATATATTCGAGTTTAGAGGGGTTAACTAGCAATATGTTGTATTTGATGGGATAAAAGTGGATGTTTTAGAGTAAAGGGGGGTAACAAGAAAGCATACTAACTCGAGGGGCCCAAAAGAAATTTAACCAAGAATTTTAATGGGCTAAATTGCAAAAAAATCTCGCTCAACTATGATCATCTTTCAAAAAACTATGCTGATTTTTTTAGTGCAAAAAACTTCCGGCAACTACGTTTTCAACAAAGGGGTGAGTGAGGTTTATTTTAATAAAAAAAATTTGTGTTGAAAACATAGCAGACAATGGCTTTGTACACCAAAAAAAGTTTAGTGTGATATTTTTTGGAAGAGGACCATATTTGAGTGAGGTTTTTTACAATTTAGCCTCATCATACTCTTTTATCTTTTTTCATTTTTCAAACATTATATGCTTTTTTTATAACGAGGATAGAATCAACTGATTCTAGCCCAATATATAAATTGAAAGAATAAGTACAACCAGAGACAATTTTACACCATCGTAAAACAAAAAAGACCAAAAAATAATGGAAAAAAACACAACACAGCAAAAAGAGCAATTAAGCTAATTGCTCAAAAGACAAACGAGACAGCCACCTAAACTAGCTAAAATAGAATACAGGAAAATACAGCAATAGAACTCCAACGACCCGACGAAACCAACGGTGCAACAGGCCTCAACACACCAAGCACAAGCTGAACCTCCACGGAAAAGAAGATCGGTGAAATGCGGGAGAACAGAGATAAGCATCAGCAACTGAATAACCACCATACCAGCCTGAAGGAAGAGAGAAACGAGCATAAAAATCAACCGCGAGGAGCAGCAGAAGCCGGGAAATGAGCCGCAAGAGCAGAGATCCAACGTGCTCATTCCCTACAAACAATCAAAGAGAGCCCAACAACACTGGAGCAGTGGGACAGAGGAACCTCGCAGCCACATCTAGCCAGATCCGAACAGGAAACCTGCGAAGCTACCGAAGAAAACACCACAGAAACCTGATCCCGGCAGAAAGCAACTAAGCCCATATTGCCCAACTGATGGATCTCAAGAACTGGGACTAACCCTCGTCCCACAGCGGCAAGGGAGCACGTGAACATAAAATAGAGCAAAAAGTACAAATCACCAACGACTGCCTCAAGTCCAATCCCAAACAACCTCAACGACAGGGCCAACGAGAGCAGAAAACATACACAGAAAAGAAAATCAAAACAATGCAGCAATCATTAACAACATCCACAATAAAGAACCAAAAAAAGGCCGAGACTAAACGAAATTAAGCGCTAAAGAACCCGAGGAGGGGGGGATAGAGTATACATCAGAACAACAAGTAACTGATAGTCTATACCAGAGGCATACCACCTGGAGATAGAATAGAGAAAAGCAAGCCAACTAAAACCAACATCACCATACAGCAGTGGAAAAGAAAAGAGATATTCCAAAATCAGAAATAGTGCATAGTGATTAAGGCCCCTCGAAAAGATGAAACCAAAATACAAAAAAGAGTGAAGGAGAGAAGTCATTGAGCACCTCATTCCTGCAACGAAGAAAGAACAAACAATAATAAGCCAAACTGCAAAAGATAAGCTCAAAAAGCATTAAGAGAACGTAAGCAAATAAGCGCCTCATCAAGACGCTTAAGATGTAATGCTAAAATTTGGTCCTGTTTTAAAGTAGAGCACCAGAAATTGATGAAAAATAAAAAATCATCAATGATAGAGTTAATCGTAGCAACAGAGTGAGAGAAAATCCGCTTATTCCTTTCCGACCAAATCTCCCAAATGATAGTCATAAAGGAGAAAGTCCAAGAACTTCGATATTTTTTATTGATACTTTGGGGAAACCAACAGGAAGCCATTTTGGAAGGGAGCGATGGAATTTCCCAAGCCAAAACACAAATCTTCCACAAAGGACGGATGAAAGTGCACTGAATGAACAAGTGATCCACATCTTCAAAATCGGTAGAGCACAACGGGCATAATTGACCCAAGGCTGGATTCCTGTTATTAAGCACATCCACTGTGAGAAGCTTGTTGTGGTAAGATAACCAAGAGAGAATTTTAACCTTAAGAGGGACGCAACTACTCCAAATTAAGTTAGCAAATGGCGAGATAACACCATGAAAATTAAGGAAGTTATAAAACGATTTAACAGAATAGGTACCTGATATGGCTAAAAATGGGGTTAAATTGGAACCGTCCAAATCAGGTACGAATCTTAAAGCTCGGGGGTAAAATGGTAATTTCACCTACAAATGGGTTTGAAATGGGTACTGGGTCTTTTTTTCCAAAGGCCCAATAGCCCATGAACGGATCCATCTCAACTGGGTGCGGGTTCGGACCCGCAAAGAACCCGGTCCAGCTGGGTAGAATTAGAGTTTTTGATTATACCTAATCAACGGCCCTGATTCACTTTTATCCATTCATTGGAAAGTAGGGATTTGATCCTATCCCGAAACTGGTCCCTAAGGCGGCTATAAATATCCCCCATCCCCCACTATTAACAGGTAATCAATCCTTTGCCAGTAAAAGCTCATTCATAATCTTTCTGATCACTGACTTGAGCGTCGGAGGGTGCGTCGCCGGGATCAACCCCGGTGTTTCGCACTTTTTGCAGGTGAACAGCGGGAGATCACGGTCAAACTCCGGCAGAAAGGTTTCAGGTTTGACTATTCAACATCCCAAGAACCCACAAATTCTATCTGTTTGCCCCCACACCAGATTTAGCAGCAACAGATTGGTGCCGTCTATGGAAACCCATGAATAGCAATCCTTCCTCTTCCCTTGATTAAGATCACCTCCAGCCATGCCTCCCCGAAAACTGAGATCCAAAGGGTCCAACCATGGACCCACTCTTCCTCAACCACAACAGGAGGTCCCCTTCCAAACCGTCCAGCAGCAGGGGCAACTCCCTCTTAGCCTGATCAGCCCCTGCAGCAGGAGCAACCTTCTCTTCAATCCCAGCGGGCTCCACTCGGGCCCCAGAATGCCGGTGTAGGGACCTCTCATCCCAATCCTTAGAAACAACCCCTTCACCGTGACCACGTCTCTATACATAACCCTTCAACCGATTCAATGGCATCTCACAACCCCCGGCCTTCCGAAGACCTCCGCAACATCCTCATCAACCAGTAGAAAGAAGAGGACCTTCACCACCGTTTGGATGAAAGGCAGACCCATGAGGGAGCCACCCGCTCAGAACGTCCGAATGAGCGATCTCCTCATCGCCGCGACCACAGGAGGTCCCATCCTCACAGAAGGCGGAGAAAGTCCCCTGAGAACCATCAAAGAAGGCATCACTCTCCGCTGGTCGGCAGCCCTCGAGGGACGAAAACGGGCCTATCACCCGAGCTGAATTCCAACAATTCCAAGCCACAATCTTACAAGCCCTCAACCTCCGACCAAACAATAACAACAATGCTCAAAGGGTCCCCACTCTTCCTTCGGTCCGAAGTCCTCGCCATCGGACCCTAACTCCTCCTCAAGCTCCGAGCTACCACCATCATATCCCTAGTCCTCGCCATTCCCTGAGCTATCGTCGCCGTTGCCCCCGCTCTCCATCGTACGAAGACGAGTCCAGAGACTCACTTGGCTACCGTCAGAAGGATGATGCTGTCCATCATCGTCTCCAGGAGATGGAAAGGCACCTCGGCCAACTAGACAGGGAAGAGGAGCTGAGAGGAAGGACCCTCCGTCCGAGCCGACCTCCCTTCTCCCGAACTATCATGAACGCACCCATTCCACCAAACTTCAAGCCCTCGCAGTTTGAAACATATACTGGGGAGTCCAACCCCGTGGATCGCATCGAAAGTTTCAAAACTCTCATGATGATCCACCAGGCTTCTGATGCTCTACTATGCAAGACCTTCCCAGCTACTCTGAAGGGTCCGGCTCAGGAATGGTACTCTCGTCTTGCCCCGTCCTCCATCTTCTCCTTTGAACAATTTGAAACCCTCTTCATCACCCACTTTGTAAGTAGTCGTCGCACCGAGAAGACTAGTATCTCGCTACTCTACCTCAGCCAGAAGAAGGGCGAGAAGCTGAGAGATTATGTGAAGCGGTTTACCGCGGAAGCTAGGTCCATTGCCTCCCTCAACCAATCGGTCGCTATAGCAGCCTTCTAGTCAAATGTCCTCAACTCAAGCCTTTGGTCCTCCTTAGCCAAAAAGCCCCTGCAAAACTTCTCCGACCTTCTTCTCAGAAGCGAGAAGTATATCCGGGCCGAGGAAGCTGAACATCGCCCCACTTTTGAGGGGTCTTCCTCCGGGACCAAGAGAAAGGCAGCTGAATAAGAGGGAGCTAAGAAGCTCCAGAAGGACAACGGGGGTCAGCGTCGCCCACTTCCCAGGTTCGAGAAGTTTACCCCTCTTAACGCCAACATTTCCACTATTCTAATGGAGGTCGAGAAGGAAGGAGTTCTGCCTCCTGCCCCGAAGATGAATACCCCCGGCAAGAAGAGGGACAAGGAAAAGTGGTGCCGATATCATCGAGACCACGGCCACGAAACCAATGACTGTCGGGCCCTGAAGAATGAAATTGAGGCCCTCATCCAGAGAGGGCAGCTGTCTAAGTTTGTGAGAAAGGACCGAATTGATCTTCCTCCACCCCCCAGGGGGGCTAACAAGCGTCCTGAGAGGCACGACGAGACTCCCGAGTTTGAAGAGGAACGCATCTTGCATCTCATTCATGGAGGTCCCATGGGAGGAACCTCCAACTCCTCCCGGAACGCTTTCATACGAGAAGTCAATTCGGTTCATGGCATACCCCCTCCCAAAGGCCTCGGAGTCCCGATCACTTTCTCATATGAAGAACTGGAGGGAGTCCGAACCCCCCATTGCGATGCAATAGTAATCAACCTCCACATGGCCAACTTCAAAGTGGAGAGGATTCTGGTGGACAATGGTAGCTCTGTCAACATCCTCTTCCTAGTGGCCTTCCGAGGACTCAAGTTATCGTGGGACAGGCTCAAGCCCACCGGCTACATGCTTCATGGGTTCACGGGAGAGCCAGTGACTATCGAATGGGTAATAACCCTCGACGTAAATGCTGGCAAAACTCCTACTACCCGGACGGAGCCAATGGATTTCATGGTCGTCGACATCCCAGCTGCTTACAATGTGATTCTAGGCCGACCTGGCCTAGCTGCTTTAGAGGCCGTTCCGTCGGCTTATCATCTTAAAATGAAGTTCCCCACTAAGTCAGGTGTAGGGAAAGTAAGTGGTAGTCAAGAGATGGCCCGCAAGTGTTACATGACCTCCACCAGGGGACTTGTCCTCTCCCTCGAGACTCTTGAGATTCCCTAGGGAAACACCCAACCTATATCCGAACCAGTGGACGAGCTAGAGGAAGTGCCCTTTTCTGAGCAAGATCCGAACTGCAAGTTCGTCATCAGCAAGACCCTCCCCTCTGCTCTCTGTTCCGACATAGTCCAATGCATCAGGAAGAACCATGACCTCTTCGCCTAGTCTGCTACCGATATGCCAGGAATTTTCGAGGAGCTCCTCGTCCACCACCTAAGCGTTGCTCCGGGGTCCAAAACGGTCCAGCAGAAGATGCGCAAATTTGCCCCCGAGCGCTAGCAAGCCATAAAGGAAGAAGTGGACAAGCTTCTCAAAACCCGATTCATACAAGAAGTCAACTATCCCAAATGACTCTCTAATGTCGTTATGGTTAAGAAGGCCAACGGAAGTTGGAGAATTTGTATTGACTTCATGGACCTGAACAAAGCATGCCCTAAGGATCCATTCCCTCTCCCCAGCATCGACACCTTGATCGACGCTACTTCAGGCCATGAGCTGCTGAGCTTCGTGGACGCCTTTTTCGGATATAACCAAATCAGAATGTTCCCCCCCGGATATCCTGAAGACCTCCTTCGTTACCGATCAAGGACTCTATTGCTACAGGGTAATGCCCTTCGGGCTGAAAAATGCCGGCGCAACCTACCAACGCCTCGTCAACAAGGTCTTCCAGAATCAGATCGGCCGAAACATGAAAGTGTAAACATGGAAGTGTATGTTGATGATATGCTCGTTAAAAGCATCCATGGGGCCGACCATGTTGCCAATCTCCAAGAAGCATTCGATATGTTGCGGAAGCATGATATGAGGTTCAACCCGAACAAGTGTGTGTTTGGAGTCCCGTCGGGTAAGTTCCTAGGCTTCATGGTCAGCCAAAGAGGAATCGAAGAAAACCCCGAGAAGATCAAAGCCATACTGGACATGGCGCCTTCTACAAGCATGAAAGAGGTTCAGAAGCTCACAGGGCGCCTCGCGGCCATAGGTCACTTCCTGTCCAAGTCAAGAGAGAAGTGTCTTCCCTTCTTCAAAGCCCTCAGGGGGGCTAAGGGCTTCGAGTGGGGCCAACAGCAGTAAGAATCGTTCGATCAGATAAAGGCCTATCTGGTCAATCCCCCTCTCCTCAGCAAGCCTATCCCCGGGAAAACACTCTACCTCTACCTAGCTGCCTCCGAGCAAACCATCAGCGCAGTTCTAGTGAGAGAAGAAGACAAGGCTCAGAAACCTATCTATTACGTGAGCAAGGTACTTCGGGATGTCAAGCTTCGCTATCCAAGGTTAGAGAAGATAGCATACACCTTGGTTATGGCAGCCAGGAAGCTCCGCCCTTATTTCCAATCCCACTCGGTGGTCGTTCTTACCGACCAGCCGCTTAAGCAAGTCCTACACAAACCCGAGACCTCAGGCCGTCTGATGAAATGGTCGATCGAGCTGAGTTAGCATGACATATCTTACCAGCCTTGGACCGTAATCAAGGCTCAAGCCTTAGCTGAATTTATTGTTGAGAGCACCATCCCAGAGGTCAGTCAAGCAGCGAACGAGCCTCCCATTTGGACAGTATATGTAGACGAGTCCTCTTGCACCGAAGGAAGCAGAGCTAGGGTCATTCTGGCAGGCACAGATGACTTCGTTCTCCAAAACTCCATCCGCATCAACTTTAAGGCCTCCAACAATGAAGCTGAATATGAAGCCCTTATAGCCAGCCTAGGTATGGCGCGCAAAGCAGGGGCATAACGCCTCCGAATATACAGTGACTCGCAGCTGGTCGTGAATCAAGTCTTAGGAGAGTATGAGGCGCGAGATGACCGAATGGGTAAGTACCTAGCCAAGGTCCAAAGTCTCATGGCTTCATTCGAAGAGGCACAAATTCAGCGGATCCCCAGAGAAGAAAATTCCTAAGCAGATGCCCTCTCCAAATTGGCCTCCTACTCCCTTCAAGGTCTCGAGCAAACCGTCCTGATTGAAGTGCTCCTAAGACTGAGCATAGAAGAAGAAGCCCCCGACTCGATGCAGTCGCTGCCCGTCCAACTTCGGGACAGCTGGATGAAACCTTTAATAGAATTCCACAGGGATGGGCTCCTCCCCAAAGACCCTAAAGAAGCTCGTCGAGTCCGAACGAGAGCGGAGTGGTACACCCTTGTTGAAGGAGTCTTGTACAAACGCTCCTACACCCAAGTAGACGGCAGACCCTACTTGAGATGCCTCTCTCTGGATGAAGCCACTTATGCCTTGCAAGAGCTTCACGAAGGTATAGGCGGAGCCCATTCAGGGTCGAGGTCCCTCGCCAGGAAAGTATTGAACTATGGATATTTTTGGCCTACCCTACTCCGAGATGCCGAGCAACATGTTCGGCGGTGCAGCCCTTGTCAGCAATTCTCCAACAATCGCCGTCTACCCCAAGCATAACTCACATCACTCTTAAGTCTGATTCCCTTCGCAATGTGGGGGATGGACTTGCTAGGTCCATTTCCACCAGCTCCGGGTCAGCTCAAGTTCCTAGTCGTGGCAATCGACTACTTTTCTAAGTGGATAGAGGCTGAGCCATTAGCTACCATTACTGAGAGCAAAGTGCTGCAGTTCTTCCGAAAAAATGTAATTTGTCGGTTTGGCGTACCTCGGGTCCTAACGACAGATAATGGAACACAGTTTACAGGGGCAGCATTCCGATCTTTGTGTGAAGACCTTGGCATTCAGCAACGCTTTTCCTTTGTCTCCCATCCTCAGTCAAATGGCCAAGTAGAGAACGCCAACAGGCAGATCCTCTCCGGAATCAAGAAGAGACTAGTTAAGTCGGCCAGGGGCTTATGAGCGGAACTGCTTCCAAACGTATTGTGGAACTACCGCACTATGAAACGGACCCCCACAGGAGAGTCGCCCTTCAATCTCACCTATGGGTCCGAAGCTGTAATCTCCTTAAAGGTTGGTCTGCCATCTCCTCGCCTTATTGCCTATGATGAAGAGCAGAACGCCAGTGAACTCCGAGCAAATTTGGACCTGATTGATGAGCTCCGTGAAAGAGCTTCTATTCGCCAGCAAAATTATCGGAGAAGGATTGAGCAGGCCTACAACAAAAGGGTTCGTCCCACAGATCTCAAGGAAGGGGACTTGGTCCTCAGAAAGCTAGCTATCTCGTTCCCTAGTAAAAAGAGTAAGCTAGCTCCGAATTGGGAAGGACCGTACAAAGTTTCCAAAGTAATCCATCCCGGAGCGTAACGTCTAGAGGACCTTGAAGGCAGAGAGATACCCAGAACTTGGAATGCCGACCATTTACTGAAGTACCAAGAGAGCGCCTGAATGCCTCTCCGAGTACCTTCAAATGTCGAGCCATTTCTATCATTTTATTTGTATTTGCTTCTTTACTTTCTCATTGTAATAACGACTTGCAACTTAGAAGCAGCTGATTAGCAGTTATCAATAAAGAACATCTTTTCTCCCATATTTTCCTTGTGATCATTTGTATCTCTCTATTTAAGGCCTTTAATCGCTCTTACTCAAACGATGTGTTCGGAGTCCAAAACTTGGCTCAATTCCGCTTCGCAAGCTCGCTCTTAAGCGAGCTAGAAGTGGTTCGCCATTTGGAACTGCTCCCACAACCGTTGAAATTTACTCAAACGACGTGTTTGGAGTCCAAAACTTGGCTCGATTCCGCTTCACAGGCTCGCTCTTAAGCGAGCTAGAAGTGGTTCGCCATTCGGAATTGCTCCTACAACCGTTGAAGCTTACTCAAATGACATGTTCGGAGTCCAAAACTTGGCTCGATTCCGTTTCGCAAGCTCGCTCTTAAGCGAGCTAGAAGTGGTTCGTCATTTGGAACTGCTCCCACAACCGTTGAAATATACTCAAACGATGTGTTCGGAGTTCAAAACTTGGCTCGATTCTGCTTCACAGGCTCGCTATTAAGCGAGCTAGAAGTGGTTTGCCATTCGGAATTGCTCCCACAACCGTTGAAGCTTACTCAAACAACGTGTTCGGAGTCCAAAACTTGGCTCGATTCCGCTTCGCAAGCTCGGTCTTAAGCGAGCTAGAAGTGGTTCGCCATTCAGAACTGCTCCCACAACCGTTGAAATTTACTCAAACGACGTGTTCGGAGTCCAAAACTTGGCTCGATTCCGCTTCGCAGGCTCGCTCTTAAGCGATCTAGAAGCGGTTCGCCATTCGGATCTGTTCCCACAACTGTTGAAATTTACTCAAACGACGTGTTTGGAGTCCAAAACTTGGCTCGATTCCGCTTCGCAGGCTCGCTCTTAAGCGAGCTAGAAGTAGTTCGCCATTCGGAACTGCTCCCACAACCGTTGAAGCTTACTCAAACGACGTGTTTGGAGTCCAAAATTTGGCTCAATTCCGCTTCGCAAGCTCGCTCTTAAGCGAGCTAGAAGTGGTTCGCCATTCAGAACTGCTCCCACAACCGTTGAAATTTACTCAAACGACGTGTTCGGAGTCCAAAACTTGGCTCGATTCCGCTTCGCAGGCTTGCTCTTAAGCGAGCTAGAAGTGGTTTGCCATTCGGAATTGCTCCCACAACCGTTAAAACTTACTCAAACGATGAGTTCGGAGTCCAAAACTTGGCTCGATTCCGCTTCGCAAGCTCGCTCTTAAGCGAGTTAGAAGTGATTCGTCATTCGGAACTGCTCCCACAACCGTTGAAATTTACTCAAACGACGTGTTCGGAGTCCAAAACTTGGCTCGATTCTACTTCGCAGGCTCACTCTTAAGCGAGCTAGAAGCGGTTCGCCATTCGAAACTGCTCCCATAACCGTTGAAATTTACTCAAACGACGTGTTCGGAGTCCAAAACTTAGCTCGATTCTGCTTCGCAGGCTCGCTCTTAGGCGAGCTAGAAGTGGTTCGTCATTCGGAATTGCTCCCACAACCGTTGAAGCTTACTCAAACGACGTGTTCGGAGTCTAAAACTTGGCTCGATTCTGCTTCGCAAGCTCTTAAGCGAGCTAGAAGTGGTTCACCTTTCGGAACTGCTCCCACAACCATTGAAATTTACTCAAACAACATGTTCGGAGTCCAAAACTTGGCTCGATTTCACTTCGCAGGCTCGCTCTTAAGCGAGCTAGAAGCGGTTCGCCATTCAAAACTGCTCCCACGACCGTTGAAACTTGCTCAAACGATGCGATCGGAATCCAGACCACTCGACTAGGTAACTGACGAAATTTCTACGACTATACTAGACATGGGAGAAGAATACTTGGAGTGCTTGAACAAATGCCCCATCGCTTCGCTTAGCTGGATAACTGATGAAGATATTCAGGCATACATTCCCGAGCGACTGACGATCCGAGCTGCGTATTGGAGAAAAACAACTTTCTCCCCAAAATTCGTGCAAGATCTCGATCAGACAGCTCAGATCACGCCACGCCCATAAAACGACAAGATAGCATTTTCTCGTGATCTGAACCTCTAGCCTCGTGATCCGCGCTTTGATGAACAGCTTAGATCGCCCCACGTCCCTCAGAATCCAAAGCTGAGCAACTGACGATCCGAACTGCGTATTGGAGAAACACCACTTTCCCCCCAAAATTCATGCAAGATCTCAATCAGACGGCTCGGATCACGCCACGCCCACAAAACGACAAGATAGCATTTTCTCATGATTTGAACCTCTAACCTCGTGATCCGCACTATGATGAACGGCACATATTGAGTCACGACCTTAAAATGACAAGATAGCGCTTTCTTGAGACCCACGCGAAACCTTCAGATAGCACCACAGATAGGGTTGTGTCCCTCGGAGCTCAAGGGTTGGCAAGACTCCACTTCTACTCCTCGCTCGTAAGCAAGCAAGAAATGGTCCGCCCTTCAGAAACTCTCTTACAACCACAAAAGATCCACTCAACATGCCAACACAAACACAAAGGAGTGAAACAAGCTTTCACTTTTATAAAAGTTTAAAGTCCGAAAAGCTAAAATTACATGACTACTTCAACGACTGTTAGGAAGAGGGATGTTCCTCTTAAGAGACAGGCGGGGATGGTGTCCACCTTGTCGTTGCGATCCCACACTCGTTGAGGTCCCTAGGCCAGCGAGCTTAGTCATATCTCTCAACGTTGCGCCGGCTGAGGCTTCGCTCGACAAGATAGCCACCCCACTTTGGGCATCACCAGGACTTTCCCGAGCCGCAGGCGAGCGAGTCGCAAGCTCATAGAACAAAACCCCTCGCTCGCTCTCTTTCTGGGTACACGAAGTGCTTCTGACGTTGACTAGTCCCGATTGGGGTTTTAGGCAAGCAACCTCCCCCTCTAGCTCGACGATGCGTTGCTTCAGAGAGTCATCCTTCACGGCTATCTTGAAGCTAGGAAGCCGAGCAGAACCTTCGGTGCCGGAGCTGTCGGCGATGATTCGACGGAGATGGGTAACTTCGATGCTCCTATCGACCGTAACCCTCTTCAACTCGTCGACCTCCGCCGTCAACTCATTGCGCTCGACCATCAACTTACCCACCGTAGCTGCTAGCTCATCTTCCTCTGCCAAAAGCTCCTCTTCCGCTATCTTCAAGTGGTGAACCTCAGCCAGCAGTTCGCCCTTCTCCTCCGTAACGTCGAATAGCGTCTTCCGAAGCAACTCCACATCACCTTCAAGACGAACCTCTCGATCTTGTTTCCGTAATTGTTTCAACTCGAAAAGATACTCTCTCAGCGTTGCCTTGAGATGCCCTAGCTCCAACTCGCTTTTGAAAAAACACTCTCGACTGCAGGAGAGAGCCAGCTTCGTTGCTTTCAAGTCAGCGCGAAGGCGAGAGGCTTTAGCTACTGGACTTGACTCGACTACCTGGAAAGCGAAAACATATCAACACAGAACGAAGGGTGTTTTCGACACTTAGCAAAATTTTCAAGGTGTTCACAACATTTGAGTTCTCAACACAGAGCAAAGGGTGTTCTCGACACTTAGAAAAAATTTCAATAACAAGACGTTCACAAAACAACACTTGAAATCTCAAACTATAGAACCCCATATTTTCAAATATTATTTTAATTATTTGAAAATGAATTTGAATGATTTTTGGAGATTTAATTAATATTTTCTAAGAAATTTATCTTTTGTACACATGCAAATGACTTTGTAGAAGTTTGAAAAATTAAGATTTCTTTATGAAAAATCATTATTTATTATTTAGAATTTATGTAGTATTTTTCCAGATTTTTCTGAAATTAATTGATACTATTTGCAATTTTTTAGAAAAGAAGGACTTATTTGCAAAATTGACATTTTCAAGGGTTGAAATGCAAAATTGGCATTCTGGACGTTTTGAGCAGTATTGGCTGAGGTTTAGAAGTATATTTTCTATTAGATCCTAATTTAAAGGAGTTTTATTGAATTTACAAGACTAATGTATATATATGTAAGTTATATTTTTGGGAATGATTGTTTTGCAAAATGTGAGTAAAACCCTAATATTAATCCGGCATATATAAGGGATTTCTTTCCCAGCCGTCATTTACAAAATATTCAGATTTTGAGATTTGTTTGAGGAGCAAGAAGAGGCTTTTTGGATCTAGCAAGAAGAGAGCTTTTCGTGGATTTTCTTCAAACAATGTGAGTGGTTTGTTTTTGTTTTGCTTGATTTGTTTTTGTTTGTTTGATTGATGAATGACGTAAGATCTTTGTTACACCTTGTTTGAGATCGGTATGATGTTGTTTTGTTTGTCTCATTGTACGCATAATATGGATCTTTTATTTTTATATGGATGATGAGAACACTTGTTGATATATGGACCCAGTATGAGAACTATCAAGATTTGTTGAGGAAATATTGATCTATGGAATCGTATTATTGGAAAGCATGTTAAGAATTGATTAGGTTGTGATCGGATGATAAACATCTAGATCTTATGATTTTTAAATCAGATTTGATTATGAGTTGAGGAAGAAATTTTGTTGAGAAACCCTAATGGAAGATTAGTGATTTAGATCTTGAGAAGTTGAGATTTGAGGAATTGATTGATGAGTAATGTATCCGTATTGGAGATTATTTTGAGAGTTATCCTTTGGCTTGTGTATGAACTATTGTGTGATAAACAATGAACCATGATTCTTTAGAAATCTTTAGTTTGATTTTATATCCAGACTTATTTTTGAAAACTGTAGGCCGACAGTCGACTGGCCTACTGTTCAGCCGACTGGTACGACGCTACTGATTATCTTCAGTCTTTTGAGAATTGTTCGGGACAGTCGACCTAGACTATTGTCAGTCGACTGGTCTACTGATTGTAAAATTTGTTCAGTCCTTTCGGGACAGTCGACCTATGAACCTTTCAGTCGACTTAAATACTTAGAATATCTTCTTGAGAATTATTGGAATTTGTCTCGGGGCAGTCGACTGATGACTTCTCAAGTCGACTGATATGCCTTAGATTATTTTTGTGAAATTCTGGAGAATCGTCCTCTGGACAGTCGACTTACCTCCGCATAAGTCGACTGGTACTGAGGGATCTGTATGTTTGATTTGAGATACTTTGTTCAGTAACTGATTTTGAGATCTTTGTTCAGCATTTGATTTTGAGATATTTGTTCAGTATTTGATTTTGAGATATTTGTTCAGTATTTGATTTTGAGATGTTCAGTTAAGAACATGAATTTGAGATATTCAGTTGAGCCACTTGTTTAGTGGGAATTTGTTTAGATATTTGATTTTGAGTCTCTAGAGGTACGTGACCCTAGTATACCGGTGGTGAGTTATTTGTTGAGGCCCATTGAGGCGAATTTTTAGTTATTCAGATTTTTAGTCCGGTGGGGTACACTACTCTAGGAGATTTGTTTAGTAACCAAAAATAATAAGGACTTGCACTAGTAGTGTCATGACGAAGGGGACATGAGTTATGCACCTCAGTAAGGCTTTAGATGTGGGACTTAATCTCCTGAATTATCCAAGTGGTTAACTTGAGATGTGGGATTTATCTCCTGAATTATCCAGGTAGACAACCTGAGATGTGAGATATATCTCCTGAATTATCCAAGTAATCATCTTGAGATGCGGGATTGACCTACGGAATGATCAGAGTCGAGGCGACACTCTTGGGGTATTATTGTGATGATGAGTCTATGTTTAGATGTGGGTTGATCTCCTGAATTATCCAGGGAAAATACCTGAGTTGTGGGATCTACTTCCGGGATTATCAAGCATGGGCAAATTCTCATAGTGTATCTTCATCTCTTAGTAGTCATCGTTGTCAGCATTTAGCATTTGTGTTTTATTGACTCATCTTTATGCATTCGGATTTCCTGTTTTCACATTTGACATTTGGTTTTGGTATCACCTGTTGTTCTATTTGGTATTTTGGTTATTACCTGTTGGACATTACAACTTAAGTTCATTTATGTTGTTGTTTGATTTTTATGCCACTCACACCATTTATGGCTGACCCCTTTCGTTTGGGGGTTAGGGGTTCAACTCTAGCCTCACATGTTGCAGGTTATTGCTTAGAGTTGGAGATTGGATGCTTGAGTTAGCTTTTGGGATAAATGGATTATTAAGTGTTCAGTGTTAATTTGTAAAGACCTGTTGAGTTAATTTTGAGTTGTTTAGTCTTCCGCTGTGATATGTAAAAGTTTTGTTGTAATAAATGTTGAAAATTATAGTGGTATTTGGTTGTGTTTATTGTTATATTGAAGTGGATCACTGGGAATGTGCCACGTATTTTCTAAGCTCTCATATTAGAAATTCGGGGCGCTACACAAACACTTGGCTAAAGTCTCAAAAATCAGTCGTTTCATTAAAACTCAAAATGTACATAAGAGCGGTGGCCAGTCCGCAGTTCGGCATTACAACAAAACAAAAGAAACAAAAACAACAAGAAAAGAGGCGACTAAGTCAAGGGGTCACCTCATGGGGCTGCTCCGAGGCATCATCACTCGGTACATGGACAATCGCTCTTTCAGCGTTCCCCTCGTCCTCTGCACCCTCCTCGGCATCACCGCCCTCTGGCTCGGGCTCGATCTCTGCCAGCGGAATCTGCTCCTCACCGTCCACGAGTCGTAGAAGTAGTACGAAGAGCTGTCAAAGCCGGGGATACGTGCCGCCACATGCTATAGTGCACGGGCGTAAGCCTCCTCCATGTTTGCCATCATGTGGGCTTCGGCTTCGTCCCGAACGGCCTGCTTGGCCTCCGCTACCTTCATCTCCTGGCCATTTAGCGCCTCTTCGGACGCCTTCAGGACCTTGGCCAACTCCTCTTCGAGGCGAGCCATCTCTTTCTCCAGTGCCTCAACCTTGGCAGTCTCGGCTGCGGAGTTCTTCAACGCCTCGGCGAGCTGCGAAGCCGAGAGTTGCTGCTCGGCATCGAACAGCTTGACCCCTTTGGCGCGCTCCGACCTCTCCTGATCGTTCGCCAGTTTCATCTCCTTCTCTTTCTCGGCAAACTGCTCGAGCATGTGGCTGAAGTGGCAGAGGGTCTGCAAGCAAAACGAAGGGAAAGAGACGATTAGAACCGAACGAAAAAACTTGAAATTTTTTTAACTTGTTATCATATCGAGCTCATACTCACCAACATAGTGTTCCGAGCAATCTGTAGGGCGTCGTCGCCCATGGAGCCAGCCTTCATCGCCGCACGGTCCTTCGGGGTCGGCATGTACTTCACCGCCTGCATGCATATCCCCCCATCACCGAGGAATCTGTCCACCTTCATCGCTCTCCAGTCGGGGATGAAGAGACGCTTGTGCTCCTCGGTAAGGATTCTCTCCACCTCGGCAGTGAGTGGTGGCACCTCCAATGCCAGAGCCGTGCTGGCAGTGAACACCCCGCTCGACGAACCCGGGGCATCGACCGGAGGGACTTGAACGGGCATTTCCGAAGGGTCCTCAGTCACCGGCTCCACGATGGCCGAAGGTGCCGAGCGTGCTGAAGGTGCTGAGGGGACCTTCGCCGTTCAGCCAGAATTAGGCCCCGCCGTGGTCCTCTTCCTCTTCCTCGTCTCTGCCTCTTTCACCGCGCGAGTCTTAGCCATCAATGCCTTGTAGTCCATGTCGGGGCTCTCTGCATACGAAAAAAATAACTAACAGTAAAAGACACTAAGAAAAGCAAAAAAGGGGGGGGGAGCATATTGGGGTCGATCGGACTGAGACCCCCACCGAACAATACTGCCTCGGTGATATCCTTCCAACTAAGGGTCGGAAGTCTGAGGATCTTCGCCATCGCCTCTTCTTCCTCCCTAGTGAGCACGGGCTCCTTCTTCGCCCACTTCGGGACCCCATCCTTCTACAACATCGGGAAGACCCACGGCTCAGGATCACAAATAAGAAAATACTTCTTCTTCCAGTGTTTGATTGAGTCCGGATTCTCGATCAACTTCACCCCCCTCTTCGGCGACAGATAATATCGTTCCTCCATCTTGCTCATCCGGCAGATGCGATAGAGGCTCCGAAGCAGAACAAGCTGCGGTTGCACGCCGACCGCTTGGCACTGAAGGACGAAGGCAATGACATGCCGCCACATGTTCGGCATATACTGAACAGGGCTTAGGCCGTACCACTACAGCACCTCGACCACAAAGGGGTGTAGCGGCAGCCGAAGACCGGTGTTCAGCACGTCGTAGGGAAAGATGCAAGTGTCAGCCGAAGTCCCCGTACACGCTCGGACACCGGGACCAGGGAGTAGCAGGACGTACTCCTTCGGGATGCAGAATCCCTTCCTGATCTGGTGCAGATCTGCCTCGGTCAAGATTGAGGGGATCTCATCCACCTCGGAAGGGTCCCTCGGGTCATTCTCCTCATATGCTGAAGCCATCCCATGCACCACCTTCTCCAGGATGTCCTCGGGGTAACTCCTCACTCCGCCGACACTAGACAGAACGGTCGGGTGCCGACCCAGCTCTCTCGCACCCTTTGGAGTCTCAACTATCGTCGACACCCTGATCGGATCTACCACTTCTTTCCCTTTCCTCGGCTTCACTACTACCGCTCGGCTGGAGTCATGGTCCGAGGTGGAGGTCTCATCCCCAGAAGATATCCTAACCATTCTCAAAGATAGGGGAAAAGACTAACCTTGAAGTGACGTGTATGGCCGGAAAAGATAGCCGGAATTCAAACTCGCATTGCCACAAAAGCTAGTAGCGCCGCTCGAGAGCAAAAACACTACTAGCAAAGAGTAAAGTGAAAGTAAATGTGAAAGTGAAAGAATGAGATAAAGGATGGGGGAGGTGAAAACTTATAGTAAAAGAAACGACTCCTGGGCTTTGTAACGTAGAGTTGCAACTTTTAGGCCCACCTCAAGACGTTAAAGAAGGCTAAACGACGGTTCATAAGAGTGACGACGATTCAGACTGGGCCACACCGCTCGGCTATGCCTCTAGCTCCGAGCCGCCGAGGCACTTTGCCGAGCTATCGAGGGACGCCTCAGATCACCCCACGACCTTCGGAATCCAAATTTGAGCGACTGGCGCCCCGAGCTGCGTATTGGAGAAAAACAACTTTCTCCTCAACAATCGTGCAAGATCTTGATCAGATGGCTCAGATTGGACCACGACCACAAAACGACAAGATAGCATTTTCTCGAGATCCACACCGTCTTTCACATCGAGATCCGTGCCAGATCCTGTGATGAACGGCTCAGATCGCCCCACGTCCCTCGGAATCCAAATCCAAGCGACTGGCGATCCGAGCTGTGTATTGGAGAAAAACAACTTTCTCCTCAACAATCGTGCAAGATCTTGATCAGACGGCTCAAATTGGACCAAGACCATAAAACGACAAGATAGCATTTTCTCGAGATCCACATCGTCTTTCACATCAAGAACCGCGCCAGATCCTGTGATGAACGACTCAGATCGCACCACGTCCCTCGGAATCCAAATCCGAGCGACTGGCGATCCGAGCTGCGTATTGGAGAAAAACAACTTCTCTTCAACAATCGTGCAAGATCTGGATCAGACGGCTCAGATTGGACCACGACCACAAAACGACAAGATAGCATTTTCTCGAGATCCACACCGCCTTTCACATCAAGATTCACACCAGATCTCGTGATGAACGGCCCAGATCGCCCCACGTCGCTCGAAATCCGAGCAACTGGTGACCCGAGCTGCTCACCTGAAGAAATAACGCTGCTCGGAAGTCCGACCCGATCAACTAGAGATCCGAGCTGCTCACGTGAACAAGTAGCAGTGAGCCACGTCGCTCGAAATCCGAGCAACTGGCGATCCGAGCTGCACATTTGAAGAAAAATGCCACCGAGCAACCCCAACCATCAGATTATCTCAAATTTTGCACCGGAAGATGATGAGCGGCTCAGATCACGCAATGTCCACAAAACGACAAGATAGCATTTTCTCGTGATCTGAACCTCTAATCTTCGTGATTCGCTCCATGATGAACGGCCCGGATCGTCCCACGTCGCTCGGAACCCGAGCAACTGACGATCCGAGCTGTGCATTTGAAGGAAAATAGCACCGAGCGACACATGTCGTCAGATCTTCTCAAAATTCGCGCCTCGGCCTGATGAACGGCCCAGATCGCCCTACGTTGCTCGGAATCCCAATTTGAGCAACTGACGATCCGAGCTGCTTATGTGGAGAAAACAGTGCCGAGCCCCGTTGCTCGGATTCCGAGCAACTGGCGATCCGAGCTGCCCACACGGAGAAAATGATGCCGAGCAACACAGGCCATCCGATCTCTCGGAATTTCGTACCGCTGGCTGATGGGAGGCCCAGATCGTGCCACGTCATTAATCGGAATAAAAATTAATTTTTATTTATTAAATCAAATTATTTATTTAAAAAATTGCGAAAAAATGATTAAAATTTTGGGAAAATTAATTAAAAATTATAAAAAATAATTACGAATTCGGGGAAATATTTTTGGGCCCCCGTATAAATAATTATTGCTTGGAATAATTAATTAAGGCCTCCGAACAATAAATCACCACTTTGCAAAATTAAATAAATGGTCCGAAAAATAAATAAAAATTAAGAAAAATCGTCAAAAGTCCAGGAGACCTCAAGAACAACCTTGAGCATGCGACCAACTCCGAAAATCACCATAATGCCTCGCATAAAGATTCGACACCCCTTATTTGGACTCCGATACAACTCCGCAAGCCATTAAAACAGTAAAACTACTCCTCAAAGGCTGATCAAACTCAGTCTTCAGGAGTGGGGGCTCGTGATATGGCTAAAAATGGGGTTAAATTGGAACCGTCCAAATCAGGCACGAATCTTAAAGCTCGGGGGTAAAATGGTAATTTCACCTACAAACGGGTCTGAAATGGGTACTGGGTCTTTTTTCTAAAGGCCCAATAACCCACGAACGGATCCATCTCAACTGGGTGCGGGTTCGAACCTGCAAAGAACCCGGTCCAGCTGGATAGAATTAGGGTTTATGATTATACCTAATCAACGGCCCTGATTCACTTTTATCCATTCACTGGGAAGTAGGGATTTGATCCTATCCCGAAATTGGTCCCTAAGGCGGATATAAATACCCCCCATCCTCCACTATTAACATGTAATCAATCTTTTGCTAGTAAAAGCTTATTCATAATCTTCCTGATCACTGACTTGAGCGTCGGAGGGTGCGTCGCCGGGATCAACCCCGGTGTTTCGCACTTTTTACAGGTGAACGGCAGGAGATCACGGTCAAACTCCAGCAGAAAGGTTTCAGGTTTGACTATTCAACATCCCAAGAACCCACAAATTCTATTTGTTTGCCCCCACACCAGATTTACCGGCAACAGTACCCGAGGAGGACCACCGCCATTTAAAATCTTCTATAGGAAGCCAAACATGGTTGTTAAGGCTAAAAAGAAGAACGTTGAAGTCCGGAATGAGATCAACGGGAAGGGATGTACTGAAGGGAATGATCCAAACTCGCTGGTTATTGTGAGCCAAAAAAGATTCCGCCACAGTGGCAGTGGGATTGGAGGATAATCGGTAAAGCGAAGGGAATGCCGATGATAACTTGCAGTTACCGATCTAGAGATCGGACCAGAATTTAGTCTTCGAACCATCGGAACAATCATGATAGATACCACATTGAAATGATACGACCGCTTTCCAAACTCCCTTCCAAAATGAAGAGGCCTTACGGGAAAGGAAGGGAGAAAAGTCCCAGATCTAACACCTAGAATAGCACTTACTAGAAATCATGCGGTCCCAAGGTAATTGATCTTCTTTCAGAATTCTCCAAATCCACTTGCCCAGAAGTGCAAGATTTTGATTCCTGAGATCAAGAACTCCTAAACCTCCCGCAACCTTGGAGGTGCAGATCACCTTCTAGTTACAGAGGTGAGAGCCAGGTTTATAATAGGAACACCTGACCAAAAGAAGTTACTTCCGATTTGATCAATCCTCTTGATAACCCAAGAGGAAATGTAAAAGAAATATATTATATAAAGAGGAATAGAGGACAGAACCGAATTGATAAGGATTAATCTGCCTCCTTGGGAAAGCTGCTTACCAGACCAAGAATTAAGTCTAGATTCAACCTTTTCTATCATCGGTAACCAATCAGATTTGTGCAGTTTTTTCCATATCAAGGGAATACCTAGATACTGAATAGGGAAAGAAGTCAACGCATAGTTGAAAAATTGAGAAATTTCAGCCTGCCGATTGTGGGAACCCCCAAGCCAAAGAACTAATGATTTCTGAAAGTTGATCGATAATCCTGAAGCTCTTTCAAAGATATATAGAAGGAGTTTCAGGTTTCGAAGAGAACTACCATTAGGTTTGACAAAGATGATAGTGTCATTGGCATATTGGAGGTTAAGAACCCCACGAAATCTCAGTGATCCACCAAGCCCTTCAAAAACTTGAGCATCTCAAGCATTTCGAAGTAATTTACTGAACACGTCAGCAACAAGAGCGAATAAAAGGGAAGAGATTGGATCGCCTTGTCAGAGGCCACACTTAATTTTGAATTTGTGGCCTTCCGAACCATTGATGAGAATGGAAGAAGTGCCGACGAAAAGACTGGATTTAATCCAGGCTATCCACTTGGGACTGAATCCACGATTAATAAGGATGTCGAAGATGAAGTCCCAACTAACATTATCATAAGCTTTTTGAAAATCAAGTTTTAAAAGGATACCCTCAGAGTTAGACCTGTGACACTCTGAGATGATCTCTTGGGCAGTCGCAACACTATCAAGGATAAAACGATCTTTAATAAATCTTGATTGAGCAGACTCAATTAGGGGAGAGATAATCGCGCTAAGACGGGAGAACAGAACCTTCATAATGATTTTGAAGGTAGTATTGAGAAGACTAATAGGTCGAAAGTTAGCGACTGAATGTGCTCCCATCATTTTGGGAATGAGCACTATATGAGCGTAATTGATACGGTTAAAAGAGAAAGAGCCTAGGTGTAATTCAGCAAACATATTGAACAGATCATCTTTAAGCCAATCCCAGAATTTTTGGAAGAAGAATGAGGGAAATCCATCGGGACCTGGCGCTGAATCGCTCTTTAATGAGAAGACAGCAGACTTGATTTCTTCCATCGAAAAATCCCTTTCAAGACTAGATAGATCGTGCGCTTCAGGACCGTAAAGTTGGTCCTAATCCAGACTGATAGAACGCTGTTTATAAGAACCAAGAAGGTTTTTATAAAAACAAAGGAATGAGTGATGGATAGCCGAATCCGAATGCACCTCATTGCCGTTGTTGACAATGGAGGTGATATGATTACAGTGCTTCCTGTGCGAAGCAAAGTTATGAAAGAATGATGTATTCCCATCTCCCTCTTTCAACCAACGATTCTTGGCTCTCTGGGCCCACCTAATGTGCTCATTATGGAGAATGACGGTGTAGTCTCTCTTACAAGACCTACGCTCTGCACGAAGGGAATCAGATAAGGGGCCCCGCTCCTCAAGGAGATCAATGGATTCAATAGAGGAGAGGAGAAATTTTTTTAGGAAATTAAAGTTAGCCTGTCTCTCTTTGCTCCCGATCTTGCAATCGTGCTTGATAGCATGAAGCTTGATCAGGATACGTCCTAGACCGGATGATCCCGTAATAGCGGAGAGGCATTCAGAAACAAGATTAACGAAAATTTGATCTTGTAGCCAGAACTTTTCAAAATGAAATTTGAATTGCTTCGCAAAATTGTAGTTAGAATAAAGAGCTATAGGTACATGATCGGACGAAGGATTGGGCAAGGCCGTGGAGAAAGAGTTTTGAAAATAGTTAATCCAATCCTCGGAAACCAGAAAACGATCGAGTTTAGCCATAGTCGAAGAAAGCCGCATGTTGGACCAAGTGAAGGATCTGCCGTTAAGAGGAAGTTCGGTAAGGTGGAGGGCACGAATGCAATCGTTAAAACGAGTGGAGAGAAATACATTGGGAGCGTTGGTAGACCTTTCAAAGGAGAATCTGGTAACATTGAAATCACCACAGAAGAAATAGAAACCATTAATGTTGTTTTGGAACGATTGGAATTCGTTCCAAAATAAATTGTAATATCCTGATTTTTCAATTAATGAAAAATTATTTATTTTGCACGTAGTGTGCACGTGCAATATTTTGGGTTGAATTATTTTTATAATGATGTGTATAAATATTTAATTATGTGTTCTCAAATTATTTTGTACAAAAAGCCTTTCTTTAAAGCCTTATTTTAATTTAATGAAAAAGTCTTTTCTTAAAAAGCCCAAAAAATGTATTTTATTTTTTATTCTTAATAAACCATTTTTGGCCCAAAAAGAAAGCCCATGAATTAATCTCTTTTAATTAAACTTGTCATGTAGAAGACTTTTTTTTAACTAATTTATTTTTATACAAAATTAAAATGTACAAATTTTTGGCCTAGTTGCATGCACGTGCACTACACGTACACGTGCAATGCACACTCTTCTTTTGAGGCCGGGATGCATTCTTTTGGAGGGAGATTTGATTTTTGTCATGGTGATCATGGGGGTAGTTTTATGGATGTGGGTAGTTTTTCTAATTCCTACTTTGATCTAGGCCCTTCATTCTACAACCAACCACTCAATCTTGGCCCTCCATCTCACCCATTCTCTAGTATAAATACCCCCCCCCTCTCATGGCTATTTTCATATGCAAATTATATTTCCAAGCTATAGTATTATTGTAGTAATAGTGTGAGTTATAAAAGATAGAGAGTTTGTGTGGGTTTTGCTTGCTTGGAGTGGTCGGCTATCACATAGGGGAGCATTCGGTTTGTGCTAGGAGGCTTGGAGCTTGTGCGCGCTTTTGGCTAGGAGGTGGTGCTTTCATTTGCAAGGCTTGTGTTGTTTAGTTCTCTCCATTCAAGGTGGGTAAAACTTTCATATTTCTAATGTAGGAATCTATGCTAGTTTTAATTACCAACACTATGCATGAAAAATACTAATAAGAACACACTTAAATTGAAGAGTTAGTGTATGAATTGATTGAAATGATGTGATTAACTTGTGTGAAATTCTAGCATGAAATTAAATTGTATGTAGAATTCTCCATGATTATTAGCTTGAATGAATGATGGTGGAATATTGCTAGCATGATGCATGAAAATTTTCAATTAGATCGCTTGTAAATTGTATGGTTGAAGCATGAAATTGATTAAGAAAATGGTACACTTTAATTTGAAAGGAGGGATTTCTTGAATGATTGAGTTGTAATTATGTTAATTAATGAGTAATAGTACACTTTGTGGCGTAGATGAACTAATGAAATTATTTTGTTGTCATTAAAGAAGAACCACTCAAAAATTAGTAGTTTTGAGTTTACCTATTCATATGCTAAATAAACCTTTATGTTGATATGGGGATGGATAAATCCAAAAATGTATGTGTTGTGAATAAAAATTTATAGCAGTGAATTATCATAAGAAATTTGTGAATAAAAAGGGATTAGAAGACTAATTGATTATTCAATGTCGAAAATAAAAGATATGGTAGTCTTAATGAACAATTTATTAAATTGTGTGGAAAAATTATGTTTTTAGTACAAAAAATTATTTTATACTTGCTGTTATGAAGATCAGGTAAAGGAGATTTAATCTGGAATTTTCCAGTAGTTTTTATAAAGGCAATATGAAACTAGTTAATTTGAACATCGAGTTGTTCTTTTAAACAGTACGAATATGAAACATATGGGTTTTATTTGGGTAGTGTGACAACCCGAGCTACTAGCTCAGGCGGTCACTGACCGCGGTTGGCTTCTCTGGAGCGAGCGGTTCAAACCCTGTGTTCACAACAATTTTTCCACCATTTGAGAATATATATATATAACTTCGACCCGAAAGCACATATACTAAATTCGCCCCCTTCATATCGCTAGCACAGTTCGGCCATGTGGTGGGTGCTCTTGGCTCTCTTTCCGTTGTGCTTGGGTTCGATTCTTGCTATCGGCATATATAAAAAAATATTTTTTTTGGGAGTTTTAGATGTCCAAAAAATGTGGAAAAAATATGGTAATTCTCATAAAAATGTAAGGAATTTTATAAGAATGATTTGGGTATTATTTGAATAAATTTAACTATGGTTTGGAGTCAAAATGCATATATAGACATATGGTTCTATGTGGATGATTAATATGAAACTATAACTTGAAAGAACAAGTGAATTGGAACATTAAGTATTAACTTGGCAAAAAGAAATGTGGTTTGTGACATGATGCAATTATTTCCTCACAATATGTGAAGTGTGTATATTATTTGGTAAGGAGAAACTATCATGATGTGACAATTGATAAGTATATGCTATTTTGTGCAATGATGGACTAGTGAACAAAGTGAAATCATGAATTGAAAGAGAATATACATATGAGTATGAGAACTCGATATGGAAATTGTATAAATTGAAGATTGTGAAATGAAATTTGAAATAGAGTAGCTAAGTCTCCCCGGCATCGAGAAATGAAATAAAGTGAAATTACACCAAGGTTGGTCAAGATGAAATGAATGAACAAGTCCGGTTGATGGAGAGGCTAACTCTAGAGATTAATTTTGTTCACGATTTTTAATAAAATTAAGGACTAGTGCATAGTGAAGATGTGATGAAAGTAAGAAAAAAACATTGAGTATGAGGGCCCTGGGTAGCGGCGAGAGCGTATCCCAGGAATTTCCATGACGAGTCTGGGTGAGGATACTGTTCCAGATACCGTCCCAGTGGCGACGCTCGTGGGATGTTTGAAGACTTCGGGTGGTGTCATGTTTATGGTGAGAGCGTATCCCAGGAATTCCCATGATGCGTATGGGTGAGGATACTACTCCAGAGTACCTAAACATGAGTTCGTAGGTCAGATAACATCTAGGATACTTACCGTAATTACAGTAGTAGATTAAATCATAACGGAGGATTGAACCCTATAAAGATGAAGAACGAATAAGGGCTTGCCCTCGGACCTATGTAGTATGGGATGCATAGAATCCGAACAAGTGCGCATTAGTGTCATGTAACATAAATAAATGCATTAAGGACTAAGTGCACAATCACAACACGACATCAATAGGGTAGTCCCTTTAGTTTGAATGTGACAAATTTGTGTTTGTTAAATATGAAAAGTTGAGTTATACTATTTCCGGCATAGAGAGGATGGCCGTGTATAATGTTCGTCGGTTGAATAAACTGACGTACCCACAGTCTTATATGCAGGTAAATGTCATGTTAAAGATTAAAAAAGGATTGGATGCTTAAAGATTATATCATGCTGTTGTACTTGTATTCAATTGTTGTATTTTACTTCCGCTGTGCAAAAGAAAGATGTAATCATGATGTAAACTTTGATGTATGATGAAAAGTTTTAATTTCCCTATAAAATTGTACTAAAGGAAGTGAAAAGATCCTGTAGAACATCTCGAATTCAGTGTATTTGGGATTCGGGGCGTTACATAAATTGCACGAAGAAGGACCATAAACAAAAACGACAGTGAGGCCGCAATTGAAAGTCGACCAGTGAAGGCGAACGATGAAAAAGAAAGTTAAACGATGTATAGAAATAAGAGAGAAAATGGACTCTTTGAATCCAAAAAAGATCCCTCCCCTGGATCCAATGGCGTCTAGGGAGATCCACTTGGAGATGAGGGATCCACCAATAGCACGGAAGATAGAAGGGGAAGGAGAGTCAAGTTTGGATTCCTGGATAGAAATAAGATCACAATGAGAAGAGGCGATCAACTGATAAACAACCTGTTGTTTAGAGGGGCTCCTGAGGCGACAAATATTCCAAGAAATACTAATCATCGACACATTGCGACTCAATAGCTCTAGAAATTTCTTGAAGCCTGCCTCAAAATCTACCACATTATCCGAATTAACCACAAACCCCATATCATTGGCAAGGTTAATCATGTCAAGGTTGGAGAGTGAGTCGAAATGGATTTGATAGATGGAACCTAACAATAGCTGATCGTCATCAGCATTAGGAGTGGGAGGGAAATTTGAGTTGCGAGTGTAATGCCCCGATTTTTCATTTGTGAAAAATTATTTTATTTTGCACGTAGTGTGCACGTGCAATATTTTGGTTGAATTAAATGTTATGATTATTTTCATTATGATGAGTATAGATTTTTTTTTAAATATGTGCTTGTAATTATTTTTATAAAGCCTTCTTTCAATTAGACACAAAAGCCTTTTCTTTTTTTAAAAAAAAAGCCCAAAGTTAATTTAATTTATTATTTTTATAATAATTATTTTGGCCCATAAACTAAAGCCCATGAGTCAATTTATTTTTAAATACAACTTGTCATGTAGGATACAATTTAAAAATTATTTTTATACAAAGTTCAATGTACAAATTTTTGGAGGCAAATGCTTGCACGTGCATTGGACGTACACGTGCAAAGTGCACCTTCCCAAAGCATGGCCGGATTGCATCTTGGAGGGAAATGAAATTTTTGAGTGGGATCATGGTGGAGATGGTTACTCATCATGGGTAGTTAGTGTAACTCCTCCTTAAATCTAAGTCATTTGTTCCTAACTCCTACTTCAATCTTAGCCATCCATTTCCCTAGATTTTTAGTATAAATACCCCCCTCCCATGGCTAGTATTCTTGTGCAAATTAATTCTTCCCAAACCTATAGCTAATACAAGTATCTAGTAGTTATTTTAGTGAGTTAAAGGATTGAGTTATGTGTGGCAGTTGTGCTTGCAACAAGAAGAGGAGAGGCCGGCTATCAAGGGAGTGCTCTCGGTTTGGCTTAGGAGCTCTCGGGTTGGGTGTTCTTGGAGGCTCCGTTGCGCGCTTCAAGGAGGAGGATCGCTCTCGTTTGCAAGGACATTGTTTAGGAGGTGTCGCTAGTTGTATTTTTCTCTCCATTTAAGGTGGGTAAATTTTCTATATTTCTGAATAGGAATGCATGCTAGATTGAATTGAATGAATGAAGCATGAAAAATATTAATAAGAGTACGCATTTAATTGATAAAAATGACCTATGCATTGATTGAAATGTGGATGTGAAATTGTATGTGGTCCTATTAGTAAAGGCTAAATTGTGAGTGAATTAATTATGGCCATGGATTATTGAAGATAGTTTCATTATCTACATCACAAATTATATACAAAAAGTTAGTAGATTGACAATGCTACTTTGTGTGTTTAAATGAATCTTTGTGTTACATTGAAATAAATGAATTAAGATATAATTTTGTATGTTTGGTAAAAGATTAAAAATAGACAATTAATGTGAAGTTTGCTAATAAAGGGATTAGTAGTGTTAATTGTTAAGAAATGTCGAAATGAAGAAATGTGGTAGTTATAATGTAGAATTCAAATTAATTGTATGAAAAATATGTTTTAATTGTTGAAAAAAATATTTTTTTTCATACTGGATATAATTTATGATGATATTAGTCAGTCTGGACATTTACAGTAAATTTTATAAATGCAAAATGAAATGAGGACTAGTTGAACATCGAAACGTTTTAATAATAGGGAGAATTGGTTTAAATAAATTTTTTAGTTGCGTTATTG
The DNA here is from genome assembly GCA_017893485.1 of Hemerocallis citrina. Lineage (NCBI taxonomy): Eukaryota > Viridiplantae > Streptophyta > Magnoliopsida > Asparagales > Asphodelaceae > Hemerocallis > Hemerocallis citrina. The sequence goes on along the minus strand of CM030368.1, from coordinate 193,910,128 downwards.
ACAACCTGAGCGCGTAGCTCAAGTGGTCGGGACAGCTTTAATCGCTACAGTGGTCTGAGGTCGCTGGTTCGAATCCCCTAGGCAACACACTTTGTTTCATAAAATTTTAAAATAAAAGAGAACAGCAGCCGAGAGCATATAATGCTCTCAGCCTTCCTTACAACGTGTGTAGCATCCGGCCTAATGGCCTGTGCCTTGGGCGGTTTTCTTTGTGGTCCTGGGTTCGATTCTTGGCTTCGGCAGTTTAGAAAAAACATTTTGTTTTGAGTGTTTTTGGTGATCCAAAAAATATGAAAAAAATATGGTTATTCCTCTAAAAATATATGGGACTTATGAAAAATAATTTGGGGATTAATTACATAGAATAAAATATGATTTGCGAATAAAATGTATAATTGAGACTTATGGTTATATATGGTATAAAAGTTGCACTTTGAAGAAAGGCTTGAAATAAAATATTAGAAAAGAAGAAATTATATGTAGTGATGCATTGTGAATTATTCTCATTTGAGAATAGTGTGAAATTTATGGTATGTGAATATCCATTTAGTGAAGTGATTTAAATGTGGAATTGATATTTGATGAAACACATAATTCCATGTGCGATTATGGACTATTGAATAATTTAGAGATCATGTTAATGAAAGAGAAATCTGTTATGATTATGAAAATGAATTTATGAGTTGGAAATGGCTCAATTTAGAAATTGTGAATTGGAATTAAAACAAAAGAGTAGCTAAGTCTCCCCCGGCATTTGGAAAGAAATGAAATGAAATATTGAAATGAAAGACCAAGGTTGGTCATATTTGAATAAATGAATAAGTCCGGTTTAGTGGAGAGGCTAACTCTAGAGCTTTGATTTTCTTCATGATTCTAATAAAAACTAAGGATTAGTGCATAGTGAAGACGTGATGAAAGTGAGAGAAAAACACGAGTATGAGAACTAGAGTTACGGTGCGGGCGTGTGAGCCACAGAATGCATGCTTGATGAGTCAAGACATGGCGTGGGCACAACTCAGTAATGATCGGACTTTAGCCACGCTTGTGGAATGTTTGGTGACTGCAAGAGGATCGTGTGCCATGAAGGAGACTGAATTGCCACAAAATGCATGCTTGACGAGTCAAGACATGGCGTGGGGTTCCCCTCCAGGTTTTCTGTACACGTGCTTGTACTTATAGATCATCTAGGATACTCACCGTAGTTACAGTAGTAGATTAAGTCATGGCGAGGGATTGAACCCTAAAAAGTTGAAGAATGATTAAGAGGCTTTCCCTCGGACCTATGTAGTATGGGATGCATAGAATCCGAACAAGTGCGCATTAGTGTCATCTAATATAAATAATTGCATTAAGGACTAAGTGCACAATCACAACACGACATCAATTGGGTAGTCCCTTTAGTTTGATATGTGACAAGTTTGTGTTTGCTAAATATGGAAAATAAGTTATACTATTTCCGGCATAGAGAGGATGGCCGTGTATAATGTTCGTAGGTTGAATAAACTGACGTACCCACAGTCTTATATGCAGGTAAGTGACATGATAAAGATTAAAGAGGGACGGATGCTTAAAGATTATTCAGTGTTGATGTACATTTATTTAAATGTTGTAATTTTTACTTCCGCTGTGCAGTGTAAATTGTAATGTTTTACTTGTAACTCTGATGTAAAGTGAAAAGTTCAAATTTCCTTATAAAATTGTACTAAATGAAGTGGAAAGATCCTATAGAACATCTCGAATTCAGTTGTATTTGGGATTCGGGGCATTACAGAGAGCCTGTGCTGCTAACGAAGGAAGAGACACGGACGAATAAGCAGCAGTTCTTTTGGCCCTAATACGAGCGCTAGAATGAATAAGGGGGGGGGAACTTTCATCACTTAAGATGACTGTTGACAATGAACATCTTCCACCTCCGGGGAGGAAGGAAGAGGAAGCAGATGCTAGGACGTTCCTTGAAAGGAACGAGGGACCTTACTGAAAGGGATAGGGTGGTTGATGGCCTTCTGAAGAAGAGAAGAACTAATAGTCGATGAGGGGAGCTGAGAAGGGGATGGGAGTGGAAGTGAACAGTGGGGGCTAATGGTCGGGTTAAGCCTCAGAGAGAAATGATTATTCACTCTCAAAATAACCGAAGAAGAAAATCCGCTATCAATGGTAGTGCAATAAGTTAGACAGAAAGAGAGGTAGAGATTAGAAGGGAAAGGAGAAAATGGAAGCACTCTGAGAATGGTGTTGTATGAAAACCAATTCAAAATAATAGAATAATTCATGAAATGAAAAGAAAGGAGGGGAGAGCAGATCTTATGAAGCGATTGAACACGGTTCAGCTCCGCTTCTTCTTCCTTCAATAGATTGTCTTGATTTACCCATGCATCTGCTTTAAGCGACGGAGCAACAATAGCTTTAAGGATTTCCTTAAAAAAAGTAGCTTTAAGGGGAGTCGCAGAGGATATGGAAGCCTGGGACTGGAAACTCTGAACAGATCGCTGGAATTTGTCCCAATCAGAGGGGTAGTGAGGGTTAATATCCCAGGCTGGCCACTTTGGATCCGCATCCTGCACCTTGGGGGGAGCTGGAGGAGAAACAAACATCGAGGAGTAGAATGGATTCACATCCGCAGTCAGCTTAGAAGCCACCAAGACCAGCGGAAGCTTAGGCTGGTGCTCAGCGGCAACAACAGCAGTCGAAATAGATGGCTTCACGATCGGTTGAGACGAGATGTCTGGATTGATCCAGACTAAGATGGGAGCTTTAGAAGGAGAAATTTTGGAAATGTTAGGTTTGACGAAGCTCCGACTCTGATTAGCATAGTGTTTCCGAAAGGGGCCCTTGAAAGGACCCTTGAATTTGGTGGAGGGAGCTTGCGGCAGGGAAGAGGTCCCGACAGTGAAGGTGGAGGGGAGCGAGGAGGAAGTTGCTACAGCTTTAGGGGCCTCTGTTAAGAGAGGAGTTTGAGAACTGCCACTGCTAATAGAGTCATGATATTTCACAGAGATAGAAAAGATGGATTTGTGATCTGAAAGAGTAAAAGCTTCAATCCTATTTTGAATTCTAGGGCAACGAAGTTGAGCTTCTACTAGCAGACAGCCTGAAGCCAACATAGAAGAAGAAGATATACTAATCAATTCCCTAATGCACTTAGTCATATCTCCAACGAGCTGATGACCGTTGCAGAAAGGAGGCAGCCCCAAAAGAGAGATCTTAGTAGGGGAAGGGTTAAGAGCCGGGGGAGTGAGGCAAGGCTGGATCCACTTGCGAATAGACAGTGAGATCGTCCCAATGGCAAAGGAGGAGATGGTCGTAAGATCCTCTAAAATTTTAGAAGAGGGGCAATGGATAACCACATTTCCATTATATCAAGTGTTGACAACCCAATCCCACTCTTTCACATTACAGGAATTGTAGAGGAAGGAATTTAAAGTGAAATTGGGAATCGGACCTCCACCGAAGGTAATAGCCCCGTACGTATCAAAAAATACTAACTTATCTGAGAGCTCCGCCGAAGGGATGAAAACCTGAGTGACCTGAGGCTTAGAGACCAGAGACGAAGGATGAGCCCGCACAGGAGGGGTCGGGTGAACTGCCTCGAGAAGGCGGAGAGAGACTGGAGGAGTTGGAAGCAACGGAGACTTAGAAGAAAGCTTGGCTCTCTCAGGTTTGTTAGTTTGAATATCCGCAAGCTTGCTTTGCAAGGAGGGGAAATTAAGCGCTGTAAGGACTTGATCGGAAATGGGGACTCCCAATAAGAGCCCAAAAGCTGTTGTAAGGAGAAGCAATGATGACGAGTGTGACCAGGTTTGAGACAAAATAAACACTCCATGTTGGTAGAACAGAATGCCTTAAGGTGACCAGGCTGAAGACAACAAAAGCAAATTTGGTGAAAGGGAGGTGAAGAATGGAAAGAGGTAGATGAAGACGAAGTGGTCAGATGAGAGAAAGAGCGGGAAGAGCAAGATATAGAATGCCCTAGAACGTTCCTGATGGTGGGCCAGGAGGCCACCTGAGAACTTGGACCATCCGAACCGCAATTAGGAAGGGAAATAACATTATTATTTTTTTTAACAACTTGGACCCACGAAGCTTCCATTAAAGAAACGGCCCACCAAGAAAAATGAGCGAGGGAGAAAGCCCAAAAGAAATAACCAATAATCCTTAATAACCTTAACTGTAGAGATCGAAAGGTAGAGAAAGAAAGGGAAAAAGAACTAAAAAACGAAAACGAGAGGAGTAAGAGGAGAACATTAAGCCTCGAGAGCTGAGTAATCCTGAAGATATCGCTCAGAAGGAAAGGAAAATAAAAGCCCTGAACAAAATTAAAAAGCAGTACTTGTAGCGCCCCGAATTTCTAATATGATATCTTAGAAAATACGTGGCACAATCCCAGCATCAACTTCAATGTAACAGTACACATAGCCCAAAAACACAAAGATTTTTATTCCAAACTTTTATTACAATAATCTTTTACATAGCACAGCGGAATACAAAACACCTTGAATTACAACTTTCTTTTTACAACACTTCTTTTTACAAAATTTTACACAAAGCTCTATTACATCAGTTTATCTCCAAAACTATCTCAAGCATCCCAACCTCCAAACTCTAAGCAACAACCTGTAACACATGAGGCTAGAGATGATCCCTAACCCCCAAAACTAAAGGGGTCAGCCATAAATGGTGTGAGTGACATAAAACAACAAACAACATAAATAATCATTAAGCAAGGATTCTTAAACAACATGTAGTGAACCAAAATACATAAAATATGAAGTAGCAAGAAATGTAAACAACAAGTGATACTAAACCAAGTGTCAAGTGTAGAAAACAGGAAACCACATGCATAAAACCAAGTCAAGAAAATACAAATTCTATATGCGGACTCTAATGCATACTTGTCGAAGTCTATGCATCCCACTCTACATAGGTTCGGTGCAAGCCCTTAACGTCTCCACATTATAGGGTTCAATCCCCGCTATGCAACTAATCCTAACACGATGACTACTACGAGATAAAGATAAACTAAGAGTATTAGCCAATGCCCGATAATTCCGGAGATGAATCCCACACCGCAGGTAGTTTACCTGGATAATTCCGGAGACCATCCCACATCGAAACATTGACACATCATCCCACAAATACCATATGTGCGTCGCCTCGACTCCGATAACTCCGGAGATCAATCCCACACCATAAGTAATTACCGTGATAATTCCGGAGATATATCCCACACCAGAAGTAATCTACCGTGATAATTCCGGAGATATATCCCACACCACAAGTAATCTACCGTGATAATTCCGGAGATTAAATCCCACACCGGAAGCCATACTGAGGTACTTGACCCATGTTCTCGTTCATCATATCACCACTAGTGCCTGTCCTTATTATTTTTGGGTTACTTAATTACTCAACGAATCTTCTAGAGTTGGTGTACCCTACCGGACTTAACTCAAAACTGAACAACTGAAATGCCTCAATAGGCCTCAACAAAATAACTCAACGCCGGTATACTAGTGTTGAGTTAATCGATTAAACAGCTTATGGGTGACGTTAGTCATTCGCTGGGCTTTTGTCATGCACTCGTATTCCGTATTTTTGGGAAGCGGGGCGTGACAACTAGGGTCACGCACATCCTCTAGAGACTCAAACTCAAATGTCTAAACCAACTTTCCACCATAAATAGCTCAACTGAATATCTTAAAATCATATGCTTAACAGAAGACAAAGTATAAACTAAAATATTTGAAGACTAATCATTCGGAAGAACATTCAAGTTTATGAAAACTCATCAGTACCAGTCAACTTATTACTGTAGTAAGTCGACTGTCCAAAGGAAAAAATATCCATGATTTTAAGAAAATAAGTTAAGTAATCTAAGTCGACCTAAAAGATCATCAGTCGACTTACTCGAGACAAATTCCAATAATTTTCGAGAAAATATTCTAAGTATTATAAGTCGACTTAAGGGGTCATAGGTCGACTGTCCAGAAAGGAACTGCAATAACTTTGCAAAATAAGTTCTAAGTATATCAGTCGACTGAAAAGGGTCTAAGTCGACTGTCCAGAACGGATTTTCAAGAAAACTAAAGATCATAGCAGCTGGGTCGTATCAGTCGACTGTCGGCCTACAGTCTGAAGAATTTAGGTCGTACATATGTCAAAACTAGGGTTTTTAAGAATCAGTCATATAACAAAATAACTTTGTTTTATTTTACAAATCTTATTAGTACCAAAATAATTAGATTTAAACTTAGCATTTGAGAAATCCAAATTCAAACAACATCTTTTACAAAAATCACAAATCCCCAATTTAAATCCTCAAAATATGGTCTTCTAAACCATTAATCATTCACAAAATTCCTCAACTCAATCTTAACTATTTTCTATAGTTGATTCATAAACAAAATAAATTTATCCTCAACATGGTCAAGTTGTTTTTATCCAACTCACCAATAATCCAAAAATCTCATCTTTAATTTAATTAATGCATGACATCTATCAAACTCAACCAAATCAGCAATAATCCAACATTTTTAGCCTACTAATAATTTATATTAAGTTCTCAACAAATCTAAAATCATTCTCATACAAATATCTAGGATTCTTCTCAAAGATCTAATTTTTCATCCATCCAACATATTCAACATCCAAATAAAATCTAAACATTCATATCATTCTCATATGATACACACAAATCAAAGAGAAACAAACAAAACAACCAAACAATTATATCACTCATCTACAACATACACAAACAAAATAAAACAAAACAATGTCACTCACATAGTTGGAGAGATCAAGCGAATATCACGAAGCAAAATGAAGAATCCCCTCTTTTGCAAAGAGTCCAAGATCTCCTCTTCAATCACCAAGAAAATAAAAATATAATAAAACTTGTGTTGTGCAGTGAATGACGGCTGCACACCCTCTTTTATATAGGCCGGGATTGAAAGATTAGGGTTTTAGAAACATATTTGCAAAAGAATCCTTCCAAATATAACTTTACATATATAACCCTCTCTTAGTTAAAATAAGTTAATTAAATCAAAATCAAATCAAATATTTTTATCACTGAGTTGTCCAGCAATCCAGTACAGCCCAGTAAATAAGAAAAATTCGGATTTACAACTCAGGGTGGCGATTTTGCACAAAAGCCCTCCCTTTTGTAATATTTGCAAATACATCATAAAATATTCATAAAAATTCAGAAAAATCAGAAATAATTTCTAATAATACATATTAAATTTACAATCAAAATATTTGGCTTTTACTTTCCAGAAAAACATTTGCATAAGATTTTACATAAATTTCATATTTGCAAAAACACCCTTTTTGTTTAAATCTTCACCAAATCGACTTTAAATCAAATATAGATATATTTAAAATTAAATGATAACCATGGAAAACCAACATATCAGTAAAAACGAATTTTCATAATTTATTTAAGATCCAAACGGCTTTTTACATAAAAGCCCCTCTCTTTCGAGATATTTATAAAAATAGTTTCTTTATTCAGAAAAATCCCAAAATTTAGAATATACTCCATTATAATTAGGAGAATTTACTAAAAATATAAAATTGATTATTTATACCAAAAATATTTGTACGTGTTTCGCACGTGTAAAAAATAAATCTTTAGAAAATATTTATTAAATCTCCAGAAAATCATTTTAATTCATTTTCAAATATTTAAAATAATATTTGAAAATACGGGGTACTACAGTACTAGCACCGGCAAAGAACTGAGGAAGGTTAAAAAGGGAGGAATCGCACGATTAACTGAGAATCGCAAAAGGTGTTAAAAGATGCAACAGATAAAAGAGGAGCAACAGATCTGAAGCATACAAACAACCTCACAACCAAAAAAACAAAGGACAAAGCCTCGACCAGCACACGAGAAAAAATAGAGAAAGCAAAAAACTCACAACGATGGGATAGGAGTTGGAGCACCGGGTGAGATCCAGAGTTGGGACGCCACCAGCTGAAGCAAACAACGGAGGAAGCTACGAGGAAAGGCAACCCACCTAGAGGGGTGGGAAGAGACACATCGCCTAACTGAAGACCGCAGAGAGAATCTTTGCCGAAGGGAGAGAAGAAGCGCCTCCGAGCCGATCTGGACGAGCAATCCAGAAGGGAGGAGGAAATGGGAGAGCCGAGACCAGAGCGAGAGAGGCTGAAAGGAAGAGATGGACAGGGATGGAATCTCGAGATAAGCAAGATGAAGCTAAGTGGAAGGCGGATGAGGGGAGGGAACTCCGGGATCTAGGCGGAAAAAGCCCGAGGATATTTGGGAGGATTTTTTTTTATTTAAAAGACTAAATTTGCAAGTTTCACAGGTAATCCTCTTGAGTAGCTAACATTATATGCTTTTAATACCATTTTTTTGACCATGCACTCGGTGGTTGACTGTCTTTTTTTGCGAACTAAGATTTGGTATGTGTAGCTGGACATTTTGAATTTTTTTTGTAATATAGGAAAATTCGGAAAGCTGTATATCATATGCGATGGGCCATGTCATTACACCATAAATGTTGAAGCTGTTTGTTTTTGGGGTGTGGGGGCAACAAGTGTGAGTTCTTGTAATTTGTGTAGCAGAAGATGTGGTACTGGCGTCGATCTGATCCTAGGCTGTAGGTCCGGCTCGGGGGTAGCAGGAGAAAGGTAGAGGCCAGATGCTCGGCTCGGATCGGATGAAGTAGCTCAGCTCGGATCTTTGAGGCTCGGCTTGGACTCTTGTACCTGCACACTACCTAGAAACACTGGAAGAAGTCCCGATGACAGGCCTTCCGACGATTTAGTCAGTCACTGAGAAAGCAATAGTAGCTAGGGTTCAGGTGGGGAAAAGTTTATTACCTTTAGAAGTGAGGAGGGGGTCTGATATTTATAGGCAGGGATAAACGGGTCTGAGTCCCTAACGGACAGCGGTCAGACCCGTTTGCCTATGGGCCTGAATGGGCTAAAGCCCATTTGACCTACTTTGACCAGATGATCATAGAGGAGCGAATTTTGAGGGAATCTGATGGCCCGGATGAGGCCACATCATCTACCCCATATCAGGAGCCCCCTACTCCTGGAGGGCTGTGTACGCCAGCCATGGAGGAGTAGTCTGTCTCCATGGGGAGAGTGGAGCGGCATGTTTGGCAAGTATGATTTGTATTTTTCTTGGAGCGGTAAGTTGGGTAGGACGAAGGAGATCCCATGGAGAAGAAGGGGCGTCAAGAGCCGAGAACAAAGGGCCGGGTGCTGAGAACCAAGGGTCGGGAGCCGAGCGTCGAGCGTCGAGCGTCGAGCCCTAGCCTGTGATAGAGCCAGGAATTGGCTCGGAGCTTATGACGGGCATTCGAGGGTCGAGCATCGGCGATCGAGCCTCCATGCTTGGGTACCGAGCGTCGAGTGCTGCGCGCCGAGCCCCATCGCTTGTGTGAAAGCTAAGGTGTGGCTCGAGGTTACTGCCGAGCATCGAGCCCCATAGCTTGAGTGAAAGCTAGGTGGTGGCATGAGATCACTGCCGAGCATCGAGCCCCCCAGCTTGTGTGAAAGCTAGGTGACGGCTCGAGGTCATTGGCGAGCGTCGAGCCCACCTGCTTGCTGTGAAAGTCAGGGGTGGCTCGAGGTCACTACCGAGCTCCGAGCCCCCTGTTTGCTGCGAAAGCTAGGGGGTGGCTCGAGGTCACTGCCGAGCGTCAAGCCCCCCTGCTTGCTGCGAAAGCTAGGGGTGGCTCAAGATCACTGCCGAGCATTGAGCCCCCCAGCTTGTGTGAAAGCTAGGTGGTGGCTCGAGGTCATTGCCGAGCGTCGAGCCCATAGCTTGTGTGAAAGCTAGGTGGTGGCTCGAGATCACTGCCGAGTGTCGAGCCCCATCGCTTGTGTGAAAAGTTAGGGGGGTGGCTCGAGGTCACTTCCGAGCGTCGAGCCCACCTGCTTGCTGGAAAAGCCAGGGGGTGGCTCGAGGTCACTGCCGAGCATCGAGGCCCCAGCTTGCTCCGAAAGTCAGGGGATGGCTCGAGGTCACTGTTGAGCGTCAAGTCTCCTGCTTGCTGCGAAAGCTAGGGAGTGACTCGAGGTCAATGCAGAGCGTCGAGCCCCCCCATGCTTGCTGCGAAAGCTAGGGGTGGCTCGAGGTCACTACCGAGCGTCGAGTCCATCCTGTTTGTTGTGAAAGCTAGGGGGGAGATTCGAGGTCACTGTCGAACGTCGAGCCTCCTGCTTGCTGTGAAAACCAGAGGGTGGCTCTAGGTCACTGCCGAGCGTCGAGCCATAGCTTGTGTGAAAGCTAGGTGGTGGCTCGAGATCACTGGCGAGCGTCGAGCCTTATCGCTTATGTGAAAAGCTACGGGGTGGCTCGAGGTCACTGCCGAGCGTCGAGTCCACCTGCTTGCTGTGAAAGCCAGGGGTGGCTTGAGGTCACTACCGAGCGTCGAGTGACATCACTTTTGTGAAAAGCTAGGGGGTGGCTCGAGGTCACTGCCGAGCGTCGAGTCCACCTGCTTGCTGTGAAAGCCAGGGGTGGCTTGAGGTCACTACCGAGCGTCGAGTGACATCACTTTTGTGAAAAGCTAGGGGGTGGCTCGAGGTCACTGCCGAGCGTCGAGCCCACCTGCTTGCTGTAAAAGCCAGAGAGTGGCTCGAGGTCACTGCCGAGCGTCGAGCCCACCTGCTTGAACTATACTTCAGAGAGGTTATTTACAACCATACTTGAGTGTGGTTTTCAGCGTAAAAAAAAGTTCAGTGAAGTTTTCTACATAAATGGTATAGTTCAAAAGGTTTTTTTGTTTTTTTTTTTAATATCAAATTTAGCCTACAAACAATTACCGAAACAAAAAACGTAACAACACAATGACAATCAGGATTTGGATCTGGATATGTGTACTCCACCAACCCGACCCGTAGCTCCCCACCAGCCAATTCCTCCCACGTGTCCCAAACCCCACCACTCAAACCGCCACTCCTTAACTTCAAACTCTCACCGCCCGATCCCCATCTAACGGCTCAAACCCCTCCAAGCGCATGTTAGCATCCATCAATTCGTCTCCCCCAAATTAAATGGCGGGAAAATGTCAAAATCCCAAACCCTAAATCCCCAATCTCCCAAACCCTCGAAATCAATCAATCAACCCAAAATGGAATCGAACGCCATGTTATGGTTCCGGAAGGGCCTTCGGATCCACGACAACCCGGCCCTCGACCTCGCCATCAAAGGATCCAAGCGCCTCATACCCGTTTTCGTCCTCGACCCGCACTACTTGGAGCCGGATCGGCTTGCGTTCTCGAGCGGATCCGCCTTATCGGGTCTGAACCGGATCCGGTTTCTCATGGAGAGTTTATCGGATCTTGATTTGTGTCTAAGGAGGTTGGGGTCGAGGCTGGTGCTTCTTAAGGGGGATCCGGTGGATGTCTTGTCACGAATCTTAAAGCAAGTACGATAATTTTTTTTAAAATTTTTTTAAAGGCTGTAGGGAATTTTTTGGTTCAAGCGGGATTCATACTCTTGAACTCTTGCTCACGAACGAAGATGCTTAATAGTGGAGTGACCACACTGAGACTTGCAAAATTTTGTATTAAAAAAGTACAGCAAATTTGGTGCTTATTTTTTGTTTGTTTGTTTCTTTGTAGTGGAATGTTGGAAAGCTTTGTTTTGAAGATGATACAGAGCCATATGGGCAATTGCGAGATAGTCAAGTGAAGGTGAATTTTTTGCTGTTATTACTAGAGAGTTGGGGACGACCATTGACTTATGAATCTCAATAGTACATTTAAAACTCTGATATGTATCAACCGCCCGGTTAAATTCAACAATTCACTAATGTAGTGACTGTAGCTTCTGACGTGCACTGCACATGCTAAATAAGTAGTGTCTATTGGAGAAGGGGTGCATGAGGCACAATTATAGAAAACTTGCTTTATTATACAGGGGATTTGAAGAGCTTTCGTTTGAATTTGAAAACTACATTCCTTGCCTTGGTCATCTTAAAAATTTTGCATGTGAATCTTTTGAAGGCGGAAATATCCTTAAATTCTAATCGAAGAATATCAAGATGTCATGGTTAAGAGTGTACAATAAATGGGATGATTGAATGATGCTCATAGTGTTAACCATGTATTTGAGTTAAATAGGATTGTTCATGAGAGTTATGGATTACGAATCAACGACATGGTGGTTCGGAAAAAAAGTCCTGATCAGAAATTTTCGTTTTACACTAATAATGATCTGTGTCATCTGCTCATCAAACGTGTGATCTGTGTCATCTGCTCATCAAACGTGTGGAGGTCATGCAATTTCCCTACTACAACAATATACTTTTGGAGAGTTGTTTAAGTTAGTCATAATAATTCTCCCCGAATCTGTCTCTCCATTTAACTTTTTTATTATTGCCATATAATCTACCAAATTATCCTATCATATCCTTTCTAGCTCCTTGGTTCAATTTCCTTTTAGTTAATGCTAACGCTTTTGCACGATCCTATTGTCATGGGGGATGACTTTGTCTCCGCTCTCCACTATACATGTCCTTGATCACATTAATATAGTGACTTGGCACTTGTTGCAGTTCATGTACTCTTCATAAGGACTTTATATAACCAAATTGAGTTTCTTGTACACTTTTTTCTTAATTTGAGGGGGAATGAGTATCATGGCCCACCTGTTGGGAGACATGAGCATCATTGCTCATATCTTGGTTGCTTGTTTGTTAAAATCTTTTTAATGAAGCACAGGAGGGAGGGAGGGAGAGGGGGGGGGGGGGGTTGGACCCACCGTTTACAATAAAAAATAATCTTACTCATTTCATTTGTCCCGAAGTTTCACTATCAATCATACTATTTGATTGGTTTAACTTGAAGTTCTATGATGAATTTAAGTTGATGAATAGCACAAGGCAAAAAATACAGAGACGTATCCCAAACGATCATGCTTTGCTCCTATCTTGTATATTTTAAATTTTTGTCTAGTACATTTTATTTTAATTTCAGTAAAATGACCTGTAAAACCTAAGAAATATTCCGAAACTCACACACATATAGTACAATAGATTACATACAGACATTAAAACATCATTCATCAGTACAAACAACAACAACAACAAAGCCTTTTTCCCAACTAGTTGGGGTCGGCAGGGACATGAATCATGGTTTTTCATTCTGCTCGGTTTAGCGCAGTATCTCTGTAAGACCACAAGCTATCATATCTTTTCTCACCGTTTTTACCCAAGTAAGTTTAGGTCTTCTCCTACCCCTAACTCTACTCTCAATATTTATCAAATCACTCTTTCTAACAGGGGCACTCTAATAGGTCTACGTGTGATATGTCCAAACCATGTGAGGCGATTCTTTCTTAATTTATCTTGGATAGGAGCTACCTTTACCATATCTCGTATATGCTCGTTTCTAATTCTATCCTTCCTGCTTTATCATTCATTAGTAGATTAGTCATAATTCACCAACTATTGGGAAAATCTTATAAATTACACAAGCCAACACAAGCAAGAAATACTGAGAATGCTTGTTTCTTTCAGGATTTTGCTTCTGCAAATGGGATCAAAGTTTTTTCTCCTGTAAGCCATACTCTCTTCGATCCTGCTGCTATCGTACAGAAGGTAATGTAATCTCTACATTAGTAATGTCATACACTCATATGACAATTTGTACATGTCTCTCCAAAAAATAGTAGTAGTTAGTTATAATCTTATATTGCTTTTCTTGTAATTTTTGTTTTAATCGATGACCTATTTTATATGACATTTTATTGTAAAGAATGGAGGAAAGCCACCTTTGACATATCAATCATTTGTTGCACTCGCTGGGGAACCGCCGGCCCCACTGACCCGGGTGTATTTCGAGCTTCCTCCAATCGGTGATCTTGTGGGATATGAACTGTTAAGTGTTCCTACGATTCAAGATCTTGGTTACACAGATGTGGAGCAGGTTCGTAGATTAGCAATTAAACGAAGAAATATATATATATATGTATATATATTTAATTGTTTTTCTGCTAGTAAGGCTTCTGTTTTTATTGTAGGAAAGTTCTTCTCCCTTTCCTGGTGGTGAATCAGAAGCTCTTAGAAGATTGAGCAAATCTCTGGAGGATAAGGTTTCCTGAGTTATCTTATATTGTTTTTTGGTTATCTCAAAATTTAGTACTCTTGTATTCTTCGTAATTGTAATAATATTAGTTAGCACAATGTTCATTTTTCCTATTGAAATTTCAAAAGTTGCACTTAGAAGTATGAGTGAAACTAAGTTGATTTAGCTCAAGTAGATATTCAAAACATAATGTATATCCTTGTTTTTAAGCTCTGACTAAAGATCTCTTCTTAGTAATCTGCTAAATCACTACTTGAAAGTGTTTTACTAAATATGATTCGCAGAATTTATCAAGGCCTAGTAAAAATGTTTAAATACATGTGGCCCCTTTTGCAGAAGTAGTCATATTATTCCCCTAAGTCACGAAGAAATTGTGAGGCCTTGTTGGAAATCGTGGCTTTGTCTACTAAAAATGAGTGCCTATATAACGAAAACTTTCAGTTGGAAGCTTGTTTGAGTTTTTGTTCAAAAACATCTCTCAATTATTATGTTTCGTCAACATGTTGTCTTTTTTGTAAATTCTTCAATTATCTTACTGTGTGGGTACGTTATATATATTTTTGAAGTGAATTTGATGAGGACATCTGTTCTGTTTTGTTTTATTTTGAGATTTAGTCATATGTAGTAGTTTTGCAATTTGCACACTTTATTTTTTGCATTAGAATATTTTGAAGATTTGTATTGGGATTTTGTTTCAAGCCTATATATAGGCCTTGAGAATAATGAAAAGGAATGCTATTATTGATTAAAAAGGTTATTGTGTTTTGAGTTGTTGCTCTTCATTCTCCTCTTGTGCGTGTGGGACCATAAGAGACCAGTAGGGTTTGTGAGAAATTTTAAGAAAGTACTAGGGTTTGTGAGAAGCTCTAAACTACACCCAAATTCCCGAATCTTTTATCCGATACCCCAAATCCTAACCCTAATTAATTAAACCCTAATCTAATCTCCTCTTTTTCATCTTCTTCTTCACCCCACCTCCCGAAACCCATCAGCCCTCGTTGCCCTGCTATTCCCCCTCCATCGCTCGCCTCATCCTCCCGTTCACCACCACCGTCCAAGCACCCCGCCTTTCCTCTCCCTGCACCGTCGTTCTCAACCACCCCAAATCCAACAACCCCCGAAGCTTCTCTCTCCCTCAACCAGCCACCCTGACTCCCTGTCTCTTCCTTCCTCCGATGCCAAAGCTCCTCCCTCACCACCGACCAACCCTCTCAACCCCTCCATCGCCACCTGACACCGCCCCCCCACTCCAATTCCCCTCAATTTCGAAATCCTAATCCCCAAACCCCTACAAATCCGAAACCTTAATTCCCAATTTTTCAATTCAATTTCTAACCCTAATTTTCATATCAAGGGAATGAGTTGCGGAGGAGTACAATGCTATTGATTGTGACGATTGACATCTTCTTTCTTCATCAGTGGTGACGACTCATTCTACGAACCCCGGTAACTTCTTTCCACTTCTCCATTATTTGTGTTACTGCATATCGTCTCTATAATATTATTTGAATTATCTGTCGTCCACAAATATTGAGAGTGTTAGCTTCTAATTGCCAATTAACGTACAAATCATTATTGAATATTTTACTTGCTAAAACGATTAAGTATAATTGTTGATTGTTAGACGTAAATCTTTAATTGGGCTTGTTAAACTATTTCATATCTTGAAAATCTATCAAATCAATTAATAGTTTTAATTTCTAACTTAATTTGCATTACTTGTTGGTAAACTTAATTCTTTTAAAATTCTTAGAAATTCTCTATTTAGGGTTAAGTTTACACCATTTTGGTATCAGAGCGAAGGTTTTCAAAATCCTAGTTCTTGCATAATTTAGTCATAATTTGTGCATTCATTTAGGAACCGTTCTTGCATCATTTTAAAGAAAAATATCTTTCATTGTAGTGTTATTTTTTTCTTCTTTCTTTATTAGGTGCATTTAGGACATGTTTCCCTAAATTTCAGCAAACGCACGTCACCACGACCCCTAGAATTCAGTGAACCCATTTTCGAACTGAAATGGACAACTCTGATATTTCCACTATCCTTGCTGTCATTCAAGCAACTCTTGCCAATATCAATTCGAGGTTTGAGAAAGTTGAATTGAATCAAAATATTGTCCCTGAGCTTCATCGTCTGATCCCTCAAGGGAATGATCGTGACGACTGATGTTAAGATCGTGACTTTGACGAACAATACAAGATGAACGTTAAAGCTGACGTTCCCCACTTTGAAGGCCATATAGAACCCCAAGCTTATCTCGATTGGATCTGTGCCATGGACCACTACTTTGTGTGGTTTGACATGAGCGAAGTCCTGAAGGTTAAATTTGCTACGATAAAATTGACTGGTAAAGCTCAACAATATTGGACCAATTTTGAACACGCCCGTAGAGACCGAGGCCTGGTACCTATAGCCACTTGGGAGGCCAAGAAAGAGAAGCTCACTGAGAGATATGTGCCCCTATCATTCCATACCCGAATGCTTGATTCGTGGAATCAACTCTATCAGGGAAGCAAATCTACCCAAGGGTATGTGGATAAGTTCGATGACTTCCTCATTCGGTGCAATGCTTTAGGTAAAGAGAGCAAAGAACAAACCCTCTCTAGGTTCAGAGCTGGACTACGAGCTGATCTTAGGAACGAGCTAATTCATAGAAACGTAGACTCCTTAGCAGCAGCTTATGTCTTTGTCCTCGATATGGATTCCCTTAAAGCAAGTTTTCCCTACAAGTCTAACGATTCGAGAGATCATTCCTCTAGAATGACCTCCAGTAATCCCTCTGCTCAGTACCCAAATAAGTCTTACCCAAGCCAGCCTACTTCAAATTTCTATCACCTAAAAACGACAACACGGGTAGGAACACTAAAAGAGACTATTCTAAGATTAATCCTCACATATAAATGCAAGGGATA
Organism: Hemerocallis citrina; assembly: GCA_017893485.1. Classification (NCBI taxonomy): domain Eukaryota; kingdom Viridiplantae; phylum Streptophyta; class Magnoliopsida; order Asparagales; family Asphodelaceae; genus Hemerocallis; species Hemerocallis citrina. The sequence goes on along the minus strand of CM030368.1, from coordinate 193,893,139 downwards.
CAACCATGTTGCTGGAAACTGTCACAGCCCCAGTAGGATCAACATTGTAGAAGGTACCGTTGTCATTGCTGATGAGCCTGACAATGAGTTTACCTATGAACCTCATGTAAGTGATGACTTCGATAAAGAAGAGGATGACCAATCTCTCAACTATATTCGGTTGATCCAATCACCTTCATTGAATGTACCTGAGTCATTTATTCCTTCCCAAGTCCCTTGGCAGTCCATAGATTTTATCCCTGTGTTAGAACATCACTCAGAGTCTACATCCATATTTGCATTTCGCATTCATGATTTGCATAGAGAAATTTTCAAGGAAGTTAATGAGAATATTTTAACTACAAGTTAATAGCAGATACTAGAAGAAAATTTAAAATTTTTGATGATGGTAACGAAGTGATGGTTTGGATTCGTTTGGAACGGTTTCCAGCTGGATCCGTTAAGAAATTGAGCACGTGCTGCAAGCCCATTTAAAATTTTACATAAAATCAATGATAATGCCTATGTCGTTGACCTTCCTGAAGATTTTGGCATGAGTAAGACTTTCAATATTGAGGATCTAGTATCCTATGAAGGCTCAAAATTTAACCATGGAAATTCTCTTATAGATGAGCTTACCCTGCAGCCTATTGGTCAGATTCCTACAGGTCTCCCATTACCTGCCATTACTTACCCATCGACAGACAAATTGGATAATATTTTAGATGATCAGATAATCTCTTCTAGAGATAGTGGTATTAATAGTTATTTGATGAAATGGAAGAATAAACCGAAGTTGGAGGACATTTGATTGATCGTGTGGAGCTCCAGCATTTGGATCCAGATCTTTTGGAGCACTATGACATGATCACTGATTTTGACTCAACTGGGTCGAGCTCTCTCCCACCCGAAGAGAATGATGAGGACATCGGTTCTGTTTTATTTTATTTTGAGATTTAGCCATATGTAGAGTTTTGCAATTTGCACCCTTTATTTTTTGCATTAGAATATTTTGAAGATTTGTATTGAGATTTGTTTTGAGCCTATATATAGGCCTTGAGAATAATGAAAAGGAATGCTATTATTGATTAAAAAGGTTATTGTGTGTTGAGTTGTTGCTCTTCATTTTCCTCTTGTGCGTGTGAGATCATAAGAGAATATTAGGTTTGTGAGAAGCTCTAAACTACACCTAAATCCCCGAATCTTTTATCCAAAACCCCAAATTCTAACCCTAACTATTTAAACCCTAATCTAATCCCCTCTCTTTCATCTTCTTCTTCACCCCCACCTCCCGAAACCCCTCAGCCCCGCTCTGCTATTTCCCCTCCTTCGCTTCCCTCATCCTCCCGCTCACCACCACCGTCCAGCACCCCGCCTTTCCTCTCCCTTCACTGTTGTCCTCAACCACCCCCGAAGCTTCTCTCTCCCTCCACCAGCCACCCCAACTCCCTGTCTCTTCCTTCCTCCGATGCGAAAGCTCCTCCCTCACCACCGACCAACCCTCTCAACCCCTCCATCGCAACCCGACACCGGCCCCTCACTCCAGTTCCCCTCAATTTCGAAATCCTAATCCCCAAATCCCTACAAATCCGAAACCTTAATTCCCAAATTTTCAATTCAATTCCTAACCCTAGGGAATGATTTGCGGAGGAGTACAATGCTATTGATTGCGACGATTGGCATCTTCTTTCTTCATCAGTGGCGACGATTCATTCTACGAACCCCAGTAACTTCTTCCCACTTCTCCATTATTTGTGTTACTGCATATCGTCTCTATAATATTATTTGTATTATCTGTCGTCCACAAATATTGAGAGTGTTAGCTTCTAATTGCCAATTAGCGTACAAATCATTATTGAATATTTTACTTGTTAAAACGATTAAGTATAATTGTTGATTGGGCTTATTAAACTATTTCATATCTTGAAGATCCATCAAACCAGTTAATAGTTTTAATTTCCAACTTAATATGCATTGTTGGTAAACTTAATCTGTTAAAATTTTTGGAAATTCTCTACTTAGGGATAAGTTTACATCAAAATTGACTTCAAAAGATTTGTCTTTTGTCATCAGTTACAACTCGATTATTTTGGAATATTATGTTTTTGTTGTTGTTGATATTTTGGAATATTATGTTGATTTTATAATTGTGCTAGAATGATTTTATCATGGTCTAGTCTGAACATGTACAATTAGAAGATGAGAAAGTAGTGTGGAAGCATAAGAGGTAGATATTTCATAAAGAAATGCATAGTTTACAGATAAACTCTTTGCAACACTTAGGTAGTGTTCTTTTTCTCCTCTTATAAGAGATTTACCTCTTGTAAGAGGTGGTCCCCCTCTTACAAGAGTTTTTTTAGTGTTCTTTTTTTACCTCTTATAAGACATTTTTATCAAAATATCTTATAAGCCTAAAAGACTTCTAGTAGCCTCTTTCAAATTCTTATAAGACTTCTATCACTTAAAAAGTCTATATTACCCCAAAGTCTATATTATAATTGTTACTAATTCTATGGTAGCCCGGAATATGCTATCCCATAAAAAGTGTAATCATATACGTAGTTGACTGTAATATGTTATCCTAGAAAAAGTGTGGAAATTCATTCTTCACAATCTCGAACAATTATGTTAGGGATGCTGTCGAAACACTGATTTATTTAAAGATATATATATTTACGTCCAGTAAGTACATTCTTTGAGTTGAGGCTAGTTGATTTGTCCTGTTATGATGCCACCATGTTCAAATCCTGCAGCCGGTCAGGTATTTATTATTATTATTATTATTATTATTATTATTATTATTTTATTTACAGCTAAGGGAGAATTTATATTAGCCCATTGACCTTAATTTTTTTTAATCCAACTTCTTTGAAACAAATTATTATTATTTATATTTATACATACTAATTTTCATACTAATTAAAAGTCTATAGTAGCCCGGAATTATAATTGATGATTTACACTGATTTGTGAATTTAACTTGCCATTAAACTAGTTTATATATTAGTAATTTGAACTTATCTTTTCTTGTCCTTCATCTCACTATTTTTATACTTTGGGGTAATATAGACTTTGAGGTAATATAGGTTCTTGTAAGAGATGAAAAAAGAACAGAAATCTCTTATTAGAGGTTCTTATAAGAGCTTATTTTTATATAAAAAGAACACCTCAAAAAGAGGCTCTTACAAGAGGCTCTTATTGTAAACCTCTTATAAGAGGAAAAAAAAAGAACAGTACCTTATTTTTTTCTTCAATAATTCATTTATAAATCAAATTCATCTTTTTTTTAATATCATGTACACCTTTTTATTGAAATAAAGAATTTATAAGCACTTAGCAAGTTCTTTTGCATATACAGTGTATTGAAGTCCTGTCTAAATTTCAATTGCTGAAACTGTACTGCTGAAATTTTGCTCCATGTGCATGGAACATGCCCGAGTGTCCAGTTGTTTTAATGTTAAAACAGAGTGTTAGGTCCATATATATTTATATCCTTTACTTCCTGCAGGAATGGGTAGCTAACTTTGAGAAACCAAAGGGTGATCCTTCTGCCTTTCTAAAACCAGCGACTACCGTCTTGTCCCCATATTTGAAAGTGAGTTTTAATAGTGTGTTATTCTACTGTTTTCTCCATATTTCCATTTTTCTTCCTTCCTGTCAAATAGTGTGTTATTCTACCGTCTTGTCCACATGTATAACTGTTTGTGTTATGCTTACTTCATTCGCTTTCTTGCAGTTTGGTTGTCTTTCTTCAAGATACTTTTATGAATGCATTATCAATGTTTATAGAAGTACCAAAAGGCACACATCTCCTCCAGTTTCTCTTGCTGGTCAGGTCTGTTTCAATTAGATTACCAGTTTCTTTTATTTATATTGAATTAGTTAAGTAAGTTGATTCCTGTGCTGACAGTTACTATGGAGGGACTTCTTCTATACCGTGGCATTTGGGACTCCAAATTTTGATAAGATGAGACAAAACAGAATATGCAAACAGGTTGATAGTAAAAACAATTTTTTATTTTGTGATTTTTGCAACATTGATACCTTCCTAAATACATGTTTTAGATTATAACCATGCCAACCAGCTAGAAAATAGATGCCATGGCTTAATCTTTTATAACCCATACCTTTGGGTTAAATTTCTCCATCATTTAGTTTTGCTGAAAAAAGGCTTGTTGAAATAATAGCTCGAAATTTCTAGATTCCCTGGCGGGATGATGATGAACTGTTTGTAGCTTGGAGAGAGGGCCGGACAGGGTATCCTTGGATTGATGCCATCATGATTCAGGTTAAACTTTAACATCAAATTTTGTTTTCTTTATGTATATATTATATGCCTATATTGTCACATTAATCTTCCTGCCAATCAAAAGTTTTTTATTGTTCTTTTCTTCTTCTGGAAAGTAGCTCAAGAAGTGGGGATGGATGCATCATTTAGCACGACATTCTGTTGCATGTTTTCTGACACGTGGTGATCTGGTATGACCTTGGGCTGGTGTTTCCAATTAAATGTATTAATTCCTTGCAAAAGTTTTTTTTTTTGATTGTAAGCGGTGGGTCAAAAGCACCCCGTGTTTCATTAAAAAGATTTTAACAAAACAATCAACCAAGATAAGGAAAATGATGTTCATGTCTCCCAACAGGTGGGCCATGATACTCATTCCCTGTCCAAAAAAGAGAACCCATCCCTTACAAGATAGCTCCCTACCCAAATGATAGTGAAATAACATAAAGTTACAGTTTCAACATCATGATACGGTTCCCTATACTATCGGAACCTCCCAAAAAACTGATAACACCTCAATCCGAACTGAGGTGAAGCATCCTCCACCTGCCGATCACTCCTCCTAACCCCCCTTTCCTGAGAGTCGTCTTCATATGCTGAAGTGCTCAACATCAATGTACATTTTCTTTATTTTCTTTGTTGGCTCTGCACTTACTGTTTGAGACCAGAACATGATATTAGCAATAATCATAAATAACAGTTGTAGATGCATGATGTGTCTGTGTGTTGGTCTAAAGATTATGTTGTTCATTTCTAACCATATCCCCCAACATATTGCGGCTACCCCAATATCCCAAATGTCAGTGTAGCTATACCGAACATTATCATTTCTCCAAAGCCCCCAAACGTCCTGAACTGTCTCCGACATGGGTCCTGAGATGTCGAATCTAAGCAACAGATTTGCCCAAGTAGACCTAGCATATGGACATTTAACAAAAAGGTGATCTACCGTTTTGCTATCTAATCGGCACATAACATAGTCTCCCTATCCTTGCCACATGTGCCTCGCCAAATTGTCCCGTGTGAGAATTGCATTTCTCATAGCCAACCAATAGAACGCCCTAATCTTAAGGGGGAATTTGACCTTCCATATCGGGTCGTTGGTCCTCACTCCTCAATCGTTTAATCATTGATAAGTTGATTTTACCGAAAAAGTACCATCTTTTCCAATCGCCCAGCTCATCCTATCTTTATCTTCCTCCCATGTTGGCTTCCAATCCTGTAAGAATAGCTTAGCTGCTGCTTTTGTCTTCTGGCTTCCATGCTTAGCCGGCCAGTTACTCTAGGTCTCCAACCTTTGTTCCTCCATTGTCTGGCAACTAAGTTATTTGTATCTGTGGCAAATTTGTATACTTCCGGTAATCTTCTTTTTAGAAATTGGCCCACATCATTTGTCTTTCCAAAAGCAAATTGTTTTTCCGTTCCCAATGGTGAAGGTAACACCTGCCAAAAAAATGTCTCTAGTTTGCGACACCCCTCGCCAAAACCCGGACATGGATGCCTCATTCTTCTGTTTTCGGTGCATACACTCATTCCTGATGTAAGTCTTCTTTATTAATAGTCTATTTTGCTTGTCTTTATTTTGAATTTCCACCACCACCTGCACAACAATGCTTGGTTCATTTGCTGTAAATTAATGACCCCCAATCCCCAAATTCTTTTCGTCTGCATACAACTCCCCATTTGATTAAGGAATATCCTTTCCCTTTAGTCCCTGACCAATGCCAGAGGAACCATCGTCTTAGTTGATCGATTTTCTTAATGGCCCAAACTGGTATCTCGAAGAATGACAGAAAATGTAGTGGAATAGAACTGACCACTTAATTCAACACAACAAGCCGCCCACTGAATGAGAGCATTTTACCCTTCCATTCCTCGAGTCTATTCGCAATCTTCTCAATAAGATTATTCCAATCCACCCTCCTAAGTTTACCGCTACAAATTGGCAAGCCTAGGTACCTGATTGGTATTTTCTGGGTAGGGCAATTGAGTATACGTGCTCTTGCCACTCCGGTATCCCTAGTATCTCTCAAACAAGTAAAGGTGCTCTTGTGAAAGTTCACTTTCAACCCTGACCAGTCTTTGAAGAGATATAATTCCTTTAGAAGTGTAGCTTGGGCAACATCGCACTCCCCAAAAATCAGGGTGTCATCCGCATACTGTATGTTCATTACCACTAAAACCCCCTTCTCATTCCCAACCCATTAAGAAGTCATTTTTCTCTATAGGAGTGTAGCATTCTGTGTAATTCGTCTGCCACCATAGTGAACAATAGCTGTAATAGGGGATCCCCCAGCCTAAATCCACGCCTAAACCGAATTTCCTTGCCAGGAGTTCCGTTCACTAATACATTCACTTTGGAAGTTGTTAGCCAAGTCTTAATCCATCCGATCCACCTATCCCCAAACACTCGCCTCCTGAGGATCTCTAGTAAGCATTTTCATTCCACCTTGTCGCAGGCCTTTTCGAAGTCTAATTTAAGCATAAACCCCGCTTTCCTATCTCCTGCAATGTTGTATAACCTCCTGGACTAATGCCACCCCTTCTAGAATGTCCCTCCCAACAATACATCATGTCTGATAGTCCTCCACATCATCCCGATCAGACCTCTGAGCCTATTTGCCACTACCTTCGTGATAATCTTGACCGAACAATTAATCAAACTGATTGGCCTATAATCCCTAACCTCTGTAGCCATCTTTTTCTTTGGAATTAGGCAGACGTTGGCGTAGTTCAGTCTACCCAACTCCAGAGTACCCTCATGGAAAGCAACATGATGTCCATAATGTCTTTCTTCAAAATATCCCAAAAACACTTGCAGAAGAAAATTGGGAATCCATCTGGTCCCGACACCTTTTCCTGACCCATTTCCCAAACTGCCGCCTTGACCTCTTTTATAGTGAATGGATCTTGCAGTCCTGCAACTCTTTCCCGAGTATCTTCCTTCAACTCGTCCCAGGGGTTTTCTGTCGACTCGCATTGCCCGTCCTTGTTTTGGCCAAATAGTTCCTTATATGTGTTGTGAACGTGCTTTGATATTTGTCGTTCCTCTGAAGCCGTCGATATCCAAGGATGGATGAAGTTGTTCCTACGATGCATGCTTGCGATCTTGTGGAAGTATTTTGTATTTGCATCCTCTTCTGATAGCCACTTGACCCTTGACCGCTGGCGCAACATGATTTCCTCCCTGGTATAAGTTTGTATAATATCCTGCTAGCATGTTGCCAATCTTTTAAATTGGTTGTCATCCAAACCATCTGCTTCCTCATTCCTTTCTAGTTCTTCAATCTCTTTCAGAATGGACTCCTTCCTATGGAGTATATTCCCAAAAGTATCTTTATTCGATTTCCTTAGCCTTCTTCTGAGTCTTGAGAGTTTCCTAACTAGCCTAGTTGCTGGCTCCGTGTGGTTGATTTTCCTTTCCCAGCTTGACTTAACTAGCTCGTAACAATCCTTGTTGATCAGCCACATTTTTTCAAAGCGGAAGATCTTTTCTTTTCGTATATCTTCTTCGGTGCAAATGATGATTGAAACGTGGTCTAAGGTATTGTGAATGCACGATCTGGCCATAGCCCAGGGGAATTTAGTTTCCTAGTCAGTAGATACCAGAATTCTATCAAATTTAGCAAGAACTGGATTCCTCCGATGCTTAGACCATGTAAAATTACGATCATTTACAGGAATTTCCATTAGCATCAAGTTTGAGATAACCTGATTGAATTTGCCTCTATCGTGCCCGTTCCCCGTCCCTCGTATTCTTTCATGTGGGTGTCTGACGATATTGAAATTTCCCCTACCACCCATGGTAGGTTCCAGTTGGCCCTGATATGGGTTAACTCATCCTAGAGCTCTTGCATACGGTTCCTATCATTTAGGCCATAAACTGCAGTGATCGTCTGCTAATAGCTGTCCCTCCTTTGAACCACCACCGAAACAGTGAACTGACCCACCCATTCACCCACTAAATCGAAATTACTGGTATTGACCCCTACCATAATCCCCCCTGATGCTCTTACTGCGTCCCGAAACTCCTATTCCTTTATATGACTTAGCTTAAGGCCCCGAAGTAACATGTCTGTTGGTTGAGACAATTTGGTCTCTTCCAGGCAGACAACATCAATGTTGTTCTTCCTATTAACCTCTCCTACCATTCTACGCTTGGCTGCTTCGCCAAGTCCTCTAACATTCCAAAAAAGGACGTTAAACTTTACAAATTGTATCCCCCCTTCCCCTTGATGAGTTGGAACCAACTCCAGTAAGTTTTGGGAGACGCAATTCTCTTTTAACTCCCCTCTTAAAACCCTCTGAACTTTGACAATATTGTCCATTTCCTTATCCCGAATTATGTCAATAATGTTTGTGTGCAGAATGACCGAGATGCAAGTTTAAACCATAAACATTTGCTAACTAAATTAACATAGAATCAGGAATTGAACCGAATATAGATATAGGCAAATGTGTACCTGTGATATTTTCGTACTTTTTTCGCTCTCCCACCCTTTGGTATATCTCCTTAACTGTCACTGGCTTTTCCCCCCAGCTTCGCTGTCGATCACTGCGCCTGAAACCCTCCTTAGCTTTTTCCTGTTTTTTCTTTGTTACATCTGTCACCCTTGGAGTATCCTTAGATATACTCTCTAGCCTTCTCTCATCCCTTGACTATGGCTCCACATACCCGAGAGACTCACTGTCAAATTCCGATGACCCCTCTGATTTCATTGTGTTCTCTGTTGCCAAGTTTCCTAACATCGCCTTCACCCTCTTTTTTACTTCTTGTTGTACTCTTTTCAACCTCCCTTTTTAGTAACGCATCAATATTGCCTCGTCCTCCTTATCTCCTTCTTCTTGGTTAATTGTTGTAAATTTGTTACGAAGAAGAATTCCCTCCCAAATTTTCGAGCCCATATGAATACCCTTATTCTTTTTTTTGGCCCACCCCCTTTTTTGAGATATTTCTTTTTTACAAGCCCAAGTCATTGCAAATATGGCCCAAGCCCACAAAATTTGAGTTTGAATTCAACTCCCTATCCTCCGTCTTGTTGTTATCGACCTTGGTGCTCTCTGACATCCTAGGACAAATGTTAAGGTTGCGTCCTTGGTTTTCGAGCGAGTGATAGCTATCGCCTTCCTGAGCGGTGACAGCTGTGGCTGAGACAGGACCCGCTTCACATGTGCCTATCCGTGCTAGGGTCGGCGTAGTGCAGTCTATTAACTCATCGGGCCCCACAAAAAGCCCCAACCCGATGTTGCCACCTGTCATGCCTTGTTGACGTATTTTTCCATTGAGTCCCACCTGTCGCTGCACTAAGCGTGTCAATTTCCCAAAAGAAAACTCCCCAGCTGTCAGATCTCCTCCCATTTCGTGCTCCTCCCTTATCATTGCTTGTGATATTTTCCCTCGAACCTGTTCTTGGGCCGCAACCGGTTCATCTTCGAACCGCTCGTCTTCTTCCTCCGTCAATTTTTTCTTTCTTGCCGCAATCTCAGACCATTTTGCTTTCTTGTCGACGAATAATTGTTTCACAACTGGCCTCCTCGCCACCAATATTACCGGCATCGTTGCAGGATCTTCTTCCTCCACCCCCACGTCAACGAGGAAGCATTTGTTTTCCACCATCGCTCTTACCGTTGTCGGTATCTTGTCTATGTTGTTGCAGGCAATCCTAATTCTTGCGACTCCCCCTTTTCTCTTCGCCGTTGTCTTGTCGACCTCCAAAACGACTCCAAATTTTCTGACCAAGTTTTGGAAGCCCCCCTGTTTCCCAGCAGTGTGAAGGGAGTCCGATGAGGTTTATACATATCACCGTCGACATTTCCTGGTCGATAGTCACCTCGTCTCCCGTCCACTGTTTAATACAAATCCCATACCGTCCTCTCACGATCTTCAGTTCTTCCTTTCTGGCCAATGCCGCCACCCCCTTGCTCGATGGAAACTCTGCTAACCAAATGTCTTTAACCTTGTGTAACTCCCACGTCCTCCTATGGTAAAACTCCAATAGGTTTCTCAGCCCCGTCACAACCTCCGTTGTTGACAGCCACCCTCGCACCGCCCTGATAACACCCATAGTAGTCTTCAGTTTCTCTCTGCTGTCCCTCATCGTGTCGGTCACCGACACGATAGCATGAATTGTTTCCTTCTTCCTTGGTGAGTAGCGCTTCTCCTTTGCATTCCTCCCTCTCCTCTTTTCTCTCCAAACGGCACAGTCCTGGACCCTTTGTCCAGGCTCCCTGCATTCAAAGCACACGAAAATCCCTACTGGGCAATCCAATTTATGATGGTTATCACCGCAAAATAAGCATGTGGCAGCCCTCTTCTTCCCCCGAAGTAGGTCGTGCTTCTTTGTAGATTTCGAGCGGTATATTTGCCATGGTTCATCATCTCCCTCCTTCTCATTGTTTACACCTTCTTTTCATCGAAGTTCCCTAAGCGTCGAGAGTAGCTCAGACTCTAAGAGATTGTATTGCGACTTCACAGTTGTCAGAGACCTTGTTGGACTTTTGACAATGGTCGGAGAGCTTCATTGATGGTGTTGTTGTTGCTGTTGCGTTGATTTAACAGTGACTTGGGAGCTTCTATGATGATGGTGGGGGTGTTGATGAACTGGGGATCTACCTTTTGGGGAACTCCGTTGATGGTGTTGATGTAGTGGACTTTCAAAGATTTTCTTAGAGTTTGTCGGCGGCGAGCGAGACCTCCTTCGATGGTGGTCACCGCCTCCTCTCCCCTGAATAGGGGATGTTACGGTGGCCACCATGGGTGAAGAGTATCCCTTGTCTTCAAGTCGCCTTGCCGGAGACCTAGCCCTGTGGCATTCCCTGTGACCTCCCCCTTTGTGTTCCTGGGGGCCATATCTGCTGTGGGGATGCCTTCATTCCTCTTCGCTGCTATGTTCTCGTGGGACCCACTCCCTCGCTCTCCCCCTTGGATGCACAATCTCTCCTCTCATAATGGGTTTGAGAGGCTTTGGTGGCTTTGGTGGCTGTGAATGGGGAAGGCCGTGGTAAGGAAATATGGAGTTGGGGTTGTGATTGGATGAGGAGATGGTGAATCAGTTGAGGAAATAAGGGTGAGGGTATTTAGGAGGTGGTGGTAGTGGATGGTTTTGGTGAAGAGAGAAGGTGGAGGTGGAGGTGGTGGAAAGTTAGTTTAGGAGGGGAGAGGAGAGAGAAGGTCCAGGATTTGCGGGGGCTCCATGGTTTTTCTCTGTGGGATGTTTGCAAAAGTTAAATTACTAATCTGTTGTCACTAATTGTTGTGATTTTTCGATGGAGATATTATATTATCCATTGCATGTTTAGATATTGTTCAATTCAATAGTCGAAAATGAAGTCGACTGCATTACTTAACATAGATTAAATTTTCTTTTTCGTCTTAAAAATGGGCATAAAATATTAAAACCGGTTAACCATCTGGGTATTATTGTTTGATCTGTAGTTTATTCATTGGGAAAAAGGGCGTGATGTCTTTGAGAGGCTATTAATTGATTCCGACTGGGCCATAAATAACGGTAACTGGTTGTGGCTCTCTTGTTCTTCCTTTTTCTATCAGGTATGGACTAAAATGTTTTCTACTTCCATATGTTCAACATTTCTTTTGTCCTAAGTTATCAAATCCTTCACTGATATCCATTGTTGTTCACCAACAGTACCATCGTATTTATTCCCCTATCTCTTTTGGGAAGAAGTATGATCCTACTGGAGAGTATATTCGGCATTTCCTCCCAGTTTTGAAAGGTATACAAACTACCGTGCCATATTCTTGATTAAATTGGCACTGACTTCACATATCTTAAAGATGTCTTTTTTGAGAGAAGAGTTCTTTTGGTTGCAGATATGCCGAAGGAGTATATATATGAGCCTTGGACTGCCCCACCAAGCATTCAACGAAAAGCCAACTGTATAATTGGGCGAGATTATCCAAATCCAGGTCTACACTTGTTTATAGTATTGTATTTGTTAGCATGATGTCAGGTGTTCTCACAAATTATAATCAGATGCTTTATTAATGTGAACTATAATTTGAAGTAGTTGCCAAACAATTTTGGTGGCAGAGGTGAAATATTCACTTTGCCCCTTAAGTATGCAACCCTCCTATGACTGAATCAAAGATATTTCCTCTATAAATATCATGTGAAAAGCTTGTGATAATTATAAATACAAGGTCAGGTCACTGAAGGCAGTCTTATAAAGTCAATCGGATGTTGAGAGGATTCATACGTAACAAAGGAAGTTCACGGTAACTTTGTAAAGTTGTTTTTGGCAAACACGTCAAAAGATGCAGCCATTATTCGCAACCAAATAGGACTATATAGAAGCTAGTGCAATATCCTAGATTTCAATGTTAATCCTAAAATTCTTCTCATTCCTGATCGACCAAAGCCATTGAATGCACCCAGAAACTCTTTTAACCTTGAACTTATAAAACACTGATTTCTGAAGAAGGTAAGAGGAGGTTAACGAAACAACATTCCAGCCATATTAATCTTCAAACTGAGTACATTCTTGATGGCAGAAAAAAATTACAAGAAATGTGAACTATAGTTATAGTTTCATATCTTTAAGCTAATCAAATTTCCCCTTGGTAACCCATGTTCGGGTATGCCTCTTTATCTTTACTATTTGGTTATGACCCTTCATCTTTACTACTATAAAGAGAGATTGTTTGTGTTACCTTATTCACTCGCCATTTTCCATCTCTTTTTGTCATTTAATTTCAAGCAACATCGGGAATTGATGATAACTATTGTGCGCTATGCTTGGGGCATGCATCATGATAGTTCTGATGGTTGGCATTTTTTAAAGACTTTAAACAATCAGTCTACTAAACCCCTTACTAACTTGGCTTCTCTGGTGATGGGTGGCACAGTGGTGGATCATAATTCAGCGAGCAAGGAATGCCGAAGAAGAATGGGCGCAGCCTATGCTTTGAACCTCAATTGCGAGACACTTTCTAGTGAAGAGAAATTGAATACATTAAGGAGGAAACTTGAGGAAGATGATAAAGATCAGAGTGAATCTCAAAGCAGGAGCTTAACGCAGAGGAAAAGAAAGAAGTGATTATGTAACTGTATGTTAAAATACCAATCCTGTATTACGACTAAACTAATATGTATCTAATCTATGAGTGTGTTTGTTTTTTTTTGTTGAGGAAAGTATGAGTGTGTTTGTTGTATAAAGCTTATAAGGCCCTCATATTTATTACTGAAAAATGAACTAGATAATGTATACATCGCTTACCTTATGATTTGGCATCTTGCATTCGTCACCGATTTACTCATTTACATCTGTAAAGTTAAATGCAGATTGGGTAACTAGGGTATCTCATGATATCTGTCGTTATCTTTTGGTCTTTTCCCATCAAAGCATGGTTAAACTATGGCGTACAAGAGATAGTTGACATAATTTTTGGTCCTCGTTTTCTGTTTATTTTCTTTCTTACCTTCGGAAGATGTTCGATGATGGACATGGGTATCCCCGGGAATGGATTTCTTTAAAATCTTATTAATAAAACAGTCACGTGACTGTTTGATCACTTTTACTTCCAAAAAAAAAAATTGTAATCCCATGGGCAAAAAGCGTACACTTACAACTTGGGCCCAATTCGGACCCATCTTATTCAAAGGACCAAAAAAAGACTACCTATAAACAAATAGCCCATGGGCCAAAGCGATCCCATCAGAGTAACCCACTCTTGTAACTTGGGCCCAATTCCTGCGCAAAACCCCACTGTATTTAATCTCCCGCCCCCACTCCCCAAATTTCGACATGCCCTAGAATTTGTTCACACTCCCAAGCCGGCAAGCCCCCACTCTCAAACTCATCCATGGAGCCGCCACCGCCGCCCGCCGCCACGGAAGCCCCCGCCGTCGACAAGGGTGTTGACTTCGCCAACTACTTCTGCACCTACGCGTACCTCTACCACCAGAAAGACATGCTCTCCGACCGCGTCCGAATGGACGCCTACTACAACTCCATCTTCCAAAACAAGCACCACTTCCAGGACAAGGTATAAGAAAACCATTTTCTACTATTCGTAAATGGTGAAAGAATGTTTCTTAATTTGATTTGGTTTGATCTGGTTTGGTTGATTTAGGTGGTGTTGGATGTGGGGACGGGGAGTGGAATTTTGGCGATATGGAGCGCGCAGGCGGGGGCCAGGAAGGTGTATGCGGTGGAGGCGACGAAGATGGCGGAGCACGCGAGGAGGCTGGTGAAGGCGAATGGGGTGGAGGGTGTGGTGGAGGTGGTGGAGGGGTCTATTGAGGATGTCACATTGCCGGAGAAAGGTGAGGTTCTTGATTTCTTGATTTCTTGATTTTGGGGTTGGATTTATTAGAGATAAGAGTTATGAGGTAGGAATTGTAGTTAATGATTAGATATTTAGGTATGTAATAGGGATGGTGAGAATTTATGGGTTTTTAAGACCTAAAGCCACCTTGGATAGTGGAGGTGGTGGAGGGGTCCATTGAGGACATTGCATTGGCTGGAGAAAGGTGAGGATTTTGGGTTCTTGATTTTGGGGGTGGATTTGTTGGAAATGGATTATGTGCATGTGAATGTGAAAGTATGTTGTTTTGTTTGAGTTGATAAATGATAGGGCAGTTATTAGGAATGTGAAAACTCTTATTGATTAAAGTACTGGGAAATGTTAAAGAGGATAGAAAATTTCGATTTGAAATAGATGGTCATGTGTTGATGGCTATGAATAGGTACATGTATCCGGTAGAGTACGTATCCAGTATGCGGATACGCTGATTTATCAAAAACTAGGATATAGATACGTTAGGATATAATAAATTAAAATAATTAATATTATATATATAAGTAGTAAACTTAAATATTCTTAAACACTAACTGAAGGGTTTGATAAATTATAAACAGTATTAACTGTACTGAATATGATGTGGAAAAAACACTACAAAAGAAATGTAATTCATTAATAGCTTGTTTATGAAACTCATCATATTAGAGGAAGAGTTCCAATACTTGTACCATAAGCAATGCATAAAATTTTTGCAGTGAAATGAAAGAATTGTACCAACCTGTCTACGGAATTCATCATGCCTGTTTTCAAGAGTATGAAATGACTTGCGATAGTTAATATAGCCCGTCCCATCCACTATTGACACACCAACGTCTAGATCAACCCAACATTCTCATCTCTAACACAAATTTACCTCTTTATCATCTCTAAACCATAGCCCTAGACCTAAAACTTCAATTAATGTTCTCAGTCCTTCCAAAACTAGTGATGGAGACGAAGAAGAGAAGTAGAATACCTGCGAATTTGTGATGGAGACTGGAGATAGGGCTGTAAATCGGACCGGACGGGACCTAACAGCCATATGTTCAAACTCAGATCGAAATTCTATTCGGACGAGTTTATGTCCGCAGTGGTTTCGAAGATGCGCCTCAGCCGCAAGGCGCACGCGAAATGGATGGGTGCGCCTCAAGTCTCAGTTGAACCGCACCTCTTGTTCGAAGCGCTGGTGAGGCGCGCGCCTCACCAGCGCCTCAGTGCCTTGCGCCTCAGCACGCCTTGACGAAAGGTGCGCCTGAGCATTGTTTTTTTTCCTTTTTCTCCCTTCTCTATTATTTAACGTATTCTTTTTTTTAGTTTTGAGTCTTTTGACATGTTTTATATTTTTTCCTTTTTATTATTTAAAGTATTCTATCTTTTTAGTTTTGAGTCTTTTGATAGGTTTTATATTTATATTCTTTTTTATTGTTTAAGTTATTCTTTCTTTTTTTGTTTATTTTTTTGATAGTATTCTTGTTTTTTTAGTTATGCAATACTTTTGCTTGACTGCTTTGTTAGGCTATTTGGATGAAACTTACTGTAATAATTAATTATTGAATACTTGAATATACTTAATATCTAATTGTAATATTGTAATACTCTGTAATAGTGTAATACTAATACTGCATTGAAACACATTGAATCACTTTTTCTTTGGGGCAATAAAATAAATTTGTGCAAATCATTCCATTACCGATTAATCTCAATTATCTGCATGAAGATGAAAATATACATTTATTAACAAATAGATACTAATTACTAAATATGTGACAAATAGTATTTAAGACAAAGTATACATTTCTGATTATAGCATTTTAGATTTCATTTTCAGATTTGCTTCTCATTGGTACTAACTTATAAATATATATGTATTGTGTTTGTGCAATTACTAATATTAACGATCGAACAAGTTTGGACGAACGACGTACTGTCATGTTCATTTTATAGCCCTAACTAGAGAGTGGAGAGGAAGGATATTGGGGTTTCGATTAGGGTTAGGGTTAAGGACTTAGGATTTTGATGGAGAAGGAGGAGGTGGAGCCGTCGGAGGATAATGAGGCAAGGTGGCGGAGCGGCGAGCGGGGAGGCAGCTGGAAGATTGATCGATTGGAGTTGGAGGCTTGGAACGGGAATGAGATGAGGCGGAGATTGAGAGAAAGAAAATAAGAGATGAATGGGATGTGCTGGTTTTTGGACTGAAAAAAGAATAAAACCCACTGGCGTATCCTAGATGAATCCCACCATATCCTTGATGTATCCCATCGTATTCCAAGAGTATCTGATGTTTTTTTTGGTTACTTAAATCGATGGGATACGTACCGAATACGTATCCTGGATGTATCCGGAGCGTATCTCACCGGATAAATCATAGATAAGTGGTATATAACCCCGGTAGAGTATTTGTGCTTCGTAGGTTGATGGGATAGAGAGATGGAAGGTTGTGATGGGAGCTTGCTACATGTCCATTTGACATGAATTTTTAGCTATGGTAGAAGAGAGAGATTTATGAGAATGCAAGGTCCTTTTGCTATGATAATAAAGATTGAAGAGTTTTCCCTCTGAAGTCCCTAAAAAATAGTGGGATCCATGCATTAGTAGTCCAATTGTTAAGTGTTTACTGTTTACACCTTAATTTTGGTTAACTCTATACCTAACTTGGCAATTGATATCCCCAATTGGTAAAAACCTTTTCGTAGACCTTTTTTTATGAAGCTAAATGATGATGTGGAATTGTGGATTTGGATGGAGGGGAAGTAGGAGACTACATTTTGTTCGGCTCAGGAGAGGGTGAAGGAAGGGCGGGTAGGTGATGATATCTTTGATATTCTTGTTGAAGAGGGTGATTGTAGGTAGCGAGGGAGATAATTTGGCCTATTCCGATTCTGTTAGTTATAACAAAAAAATGCACACATATTTGCTGTCCTCCTGATTAGAGGGACTACTAATGTGTGGGTCCCTCATTGTTGGGGATGAATGGGAAATATCAATTTGTGGGGGATGGGTATGGAAGGTAAGAGAGGGAATATTCCAGCATTGAAAATCACCCTTTTTGGATTTACAATAGCTATGTTGTTTGATCAAAATTGATTTTTAGGCATGTACAATATATATTAAAAGAAAAAAAAACATGACAAGAATTTTGACTATGATTGTGCTCCTGTGAAGGATATAAATGCGTATACGGACAAAGTCAGTCAAGTTATTTAATTGGTTTAATAGTGTAGGATTTGTACTTTCAACGTATTATGAGAGGTATGTGGTCATACTTTAGTCATAATAGAAATATGACTAGAGAACGACCTAAATGTACTTGAGTTGGGGCAATTGATAGTTGTTAATCTAACTGACAACAAGCTTCTATGATAATTCCAAAAGGAGTGATTGTGTGCTTGTCCATGTGTATTCATGCGATGTCATCTTTCTTATTTCAGTAAATGCATGCTTACATCTGTATTTTTTTGGTTATTTTCATGTGAATATTATGGGTTGATGAATGGTACTATGCATTTAGGAGTGGATTTTCATAGCTAATAACATATCCAATGCATTTCAGTTTCCAATAAATCTAGTAAAGCTGAATGAGAGTGAGAGAGAATGATTTATTTGGTTGGCCGTAAAAATTTGTGATAAAGATTCTGTTGTGTTATTAATTGAATTGATTCATGAGTAGTTTTTTGTTTCTCTGTTGGGTGCAGTTGATGTTATAATTTCGGAGTGGATGGGATACTTTCTTCTGCGAGAATCCATGTTTGATTCGGTCATATGTGCACGTGACCGGTGGTTGAAGCCGGATGGAGTAATGTAAGTTTTATAATAATAATTCATTATTATTATTATTATTCTTTCTGACACAAAAATGCCATTGTAGGGGTTTTTTAAATTCCAAATTATTTGTCGTTTTAGGTTTTCAAGGAGATGTATTAAACTACTCAAAAGTAAGTTAGTGTTCATACTAGAACACCAATTATACCAATAATCCCATGTAACTATTTTTACTAGCACAAGCTCATTTAAGAATTAAGTGCCTTAATTATAGAAGAGGATAATTATGGAATTTCACTAACACTAACTCAATTAAGGGCTTTAATTAAGAGGAATGTTTCTTCATTTAAATCTATGGAGTTTTTATTAAAAAGTATGCAAAAAGCTAGAATGATATACTTTTTTTGATGGAGGGAATATTATTTATTTTATCCTTTGCCATTTCCTTGCATCTTTTATTTTTTTGTCGAAGTTGTTACCTGCACATTGGCAGGGCTGCCCCCCCCCAAAAAAAAAAAAGAAAAAAAAAGTTCTTGTATTTCCATAAATGTATTTTGCGTGTAATGTTTTTTTTAGGGGCCCCAAATTTTATTTTTTGGGCTTTTGTTTTTAAAATTAGAACTTTGACCGGCTTTTTTTTAGTTGGGCTTGGATTTGTATGGAGATTTTTTTTTCTCAAATCCCTTAATCTCCATCTATTTCTTCATATATATCGAGTTTTAAGAATTATAGCAAAAAAATTTCAAATTTTTTTAAACAAATTTTTTAAAACTATTTTTTAAAAAAAATAAATTTTGTATAGGGGCCCATTTCGGGAGTTCGCCTCGGGCCCCCGTATACTCAGGGCCTGCACATTGGTCACATTGGTATCAGGTGTGAGGCCACAACCCTAATTAGTCCTGCTCCA
The DNA here is from genome assembly GCA_017893485.1 of Hemerocallis citrina. Taxonomy (NCBI): domain Eukaryota; kingdom Viridiplantae; phylum Streptophyta; class Magnoliopsida; order Asparagales; family Asphodelaceae; genus Hemerocallis; species Hemerocallis citrina. The sequence continues at coordinate 193,873,906 of CM030368.1, read as the reverse complement.
AAATTCATGACATATTTACTTATGCATGAAAATTAGTATTGATTGATAAAGTGTTGTCGTTAAATTGTTGCTCACTGAAGTACACCTTTTTATTTCAGTATGGGATTTCTTGGAGTGTTCCACAATTGTTATGCATAATAAGACATTTGTAGGCAAGAATATTATATGTGAACTTTAAATCTTGCTGGTTCAGGTCTCTATTCACATTATATCAGTTGTTGATCAGCTTATTTAATTTTGTATTGTGCAGGTATCCTAGTCATGCTCGCATGTGGGTAGCACCTATAAAATCTGGATTAGGAGACCAAAAAAGGGAAGATTTTGAAAATGCAATTAGTGATTGGTATAACTTTGTTTCTGAGACTGAAACATATTATGGAGTCAATATGGATGTTTTATCAAAACCATATCGTGAAGAGAATGAAAAATACTATCTGAAGGTGCTTACTAAATTTTTCTTTTCAGTGTTTTGAATATATAATTTTTTTTTTGTTGATTCTTTTTTGATATAATTTTCAGTGTTTTGAATAGGCAAAACTAATTAATTGACAACAAGCTGCTTCGTGTAATAAGAAAGCAAGTAGGTTTCAAATTTTCAAATGCATGTTTTGAAATTTAATTTACCAGTGATAAGAGATTATTTTTTTTATATGCCATCTTTCTAAATTATTTGCATAAAGAGGGTAGTTGCTAAAATATTTGCGGTCGTGGACTCAACAACTACATTCGCCGTTCTCAATTGCGAGTTTAGTTGTTTCATGCTCTCCATTGGGACCCATCCTCATTCAACTTCACAACTCTGGTTACTTCTACATTTGGAGTTTCTGGTTGTTTTAAGAGTTGCACACGAGTTGAAAGCCATCTGTCTTCAAAGATAAGGATATCCTCTCCATTTGTAATTGACCAGCATGATCCCTCGTCGTGTAAAAACGTTCGAGCGATGGGCCAGACCCGGCCATTTTTCAAGAACAATAGCTAAGGTCCTGATACTACCAAGAATTCTTTACTCTTGATTAAATCCCTCCACAAAGTAGAGAACAATGAGTATAAAAATTCGGAAAGAAGAAAAAGGAATGAAGAAAGGGAAGAATAGAGAAAAAAGAAAGAAAAAAAGAAGAGATTTGATTATGAAAGGGTAAGGGTAAAAAGGTAATTTAATAATTATAACTTAACGGATGAAGTCAAGTTAACGGAGAAATGGGTTTAGTGTACTTTTTCAAACGTTGTATGGGCATATTGTACTTAGGCTAAACGTTGGGGGTTACTTTGGTTTTTGCCATATATATATATATATATATATATATATATATATATAGTTTTGGCTTACCGTTAAATATTACAAAAGAGAAATTTGAAACGATGCTTTTTAGCTTTTTGGCGAAACTTTAGGATAGTTTGTTGCACCGTATCCTTTGGTTTCATGGTATCTTCTTGTGATTATTTCGGCAGTGCCGTCAGATAAGTCTGGGTCTGCTACAAAAAAGATCAAGATAGAATTTTTCTTTGGAGAATAATATAATTTTCTTGATCTTTTGTGGCACTGGATATCTGGCATGTGACCATATAGCATCTGGTGGTAGAGTGGGATTGTAACAGACTGATATATCTGTGACAGTGACCATTTAGATAGAGGAGATCTAACAATGCATAAATTATATTGTTTCATGAGAAGAAGCAGTGCAAACTTAATAGCTGTAGAAGTTGATGAATTGTAAGCTGTAAACTTTGTTGATATATATATATATATATATATATATATATATTTTCATGACAATAAATGTTGATATTATCTCATTGCACTTTCATTTTCTGTATTTCCATTTTTTTGTTTTATATATCTATATAATATGCTGGTTTTTTAAAAATATAATAATCATTGACGTATTCCTAATAACATAAGCTCCATCTTCATCCAGTTTTTCATTTCACATTATTTATTGTAAACTTTTTTTGTAACGTGTTTGACGAGTTCTTTACCTTGTCTTAGATAAAGATTTATTTGTTTTCACATCTTTATGTCTTTATTTTTTTCCTTTCAAATTCCTATCATATAAACTACTTAATTTCTCTTCGTGATGATATTATCTTATTTGTTTTCTTCTTGTCCTAGACTTCATTATGGAACAACCTTCACCCTAGTCAAATAGTTGGGACCTCTGCTGTCATTAAGGAAATCGATTGTTTGACAGCCACAGTAGATGAGATTCGTGATGTTACAGCAAAATTCACTTTGAAAATTAATGTAGACCGTTCAAGATTATCTGGATTTGCTGGGTGGTTTGATGTACATTTTCGAGTAAGTAACCTTTATAATGCTGTTCTTCTTTTGTTTATGTTTGTAGTCCCATAACTTCTCAAAAAGAAAATGGCTGCAGTCCATTAATAGTCTCAATATATATTATCTTTGTATCGTTCCAGGGTAGCGTGCAGAGCCCAGCAATGAATGAAATTGAGTTAACTACAGCTCCTAGTGAGGAAGCTTGCACACATTGGGGCCAACAGGTTTGCTTTTCTCATGAAATCACACCTTTCAAAATTTTTACTAGATGATGATTAGACAAGAAAACTATGTTTTGGTTGATACTCTTTAACTCTGAGGTGGTGCAATTCACTGTAGGAATTCTGTCATTTCTCCCCTCTCATTTGTTCATTGTTGAAGATAACTCTTAAGGACTATTTGTTGGTTGTGAAAGCTGAAAGTGGGGTAGTTTAGGAATTACGCCGACCCCCCTCCCAAATTCATAGTTTCCTTCACTGTGCATCTGATACAAATTATAGGGTTAAGATGAAGGTGGAAAACCATACAGGCTTGTCAAACATATGATGGAGCTTTGATGCGGAAAAATACACCATGGTGATGATTATATGATTTGAGGCTTTGAGTGATGGAGTGAGAAGGCCTCTACGTAGTGGGTTCAGATCTGGTGGGCCAGTCTAGGCCAGACCTACCCTCTGAAATTATTAACTCGAACCGAACTAGACAATAAAAAACTACCCTGGGTCTAAAAAGCTTCAATATGTCAGCCAATGAAGAGGGATGAGGAAATTGGGAAAGAGGAGAGAAGTTTAGAAAAAAAAGATTTAAGAAAATTTATTGGATGATTCTTAGCACATGTATTGTAACGGGGTTTAGGAGATACTCTATCGTTTTGGACCGAAATGTGTAGGTTTCGGCCGAAATTGCCAAAATATTGCCGAAAGTAGCGAAATATTTGCCGAAATAGACACAAACGTTATTGTGAATATATATAAAAAAATTGTTTCTTTTTGCATATATGTCGTTCAGTATAAGACCTTAAGCTAAGATAATGTGAGGATTTCGTCTCGCTATTGTTTGTATACTATGTAGTTAAAATTGATTTTTGGAACTAATCGGTCTAGGAGTGATTAGTGATTAATTGGTTAATCGAAAATTTTTTGGGGATTAAATCAAAAAAATTGTTATATATATAGGGAAATTTTCCATTGCAAACGTACTGTAGTGTATGCAAACATGCAAACCACTTAACCAGTAAAATGAACCCGTTGTTTGAAAACAACGGGTTTATTATAACTTAACCCGTTGTTGCCAATGACAGATTAAGTGCTTTGCACGTTTGCAAACGCTACAGTAGCATTTGCAATGGAAGATTGCTTTTATATATATATATATATATATATATATATATAGCAACCCTAAATTTTAACATAAAACTATTATGAGATTATCAAATAAGAACATATAGTTATAAAGGAAAAGAAGATAATACTTGGTTTGAGCTGAGTTTGAATTCTGGATGTGGGTCGGGTCGGTTCCATCAAACAAAAACAATCGGGGAGGCGCGCGAGCAGCAAGAGGAGGTGAGCAGATGCGGGCCGGGTCAAGTATGCGACGATGTAGGGGGAGCGATGGCGGGTCGGGTTTGCTCGAGGAAGAAGAGAATCTGTTTGGATTTGAGTTTGCACGAGGAAGAAGAAGAGAGCCGCGACATGTCGAGTATGAGTTTGCGTGAGGACCAGAAGGAATTTGGATTTTGGATTTGGATTCGAGTTTGGGCTGGATAGAGCCCAAATAATGTAAACGAGCATGATAATTAGATGAGATTTAATAGATTTATCAGCCGATTATACCCAATTAAATTGTTAACTACTGGAATATTATAAATCGCCAAAAAAATAATTGCTTAGCCTCCGATTAGCAATTAATCGGGCGTAATCGGGGATTTTAACTGCTTAGTCTGTATATATACAAAGTCAATTAAGTTTATTAACTAATACATTTTTTTAATCAATGCAAATACAATTTAGTTATATACTTATATTACATTATCTTTTATATTGTTGTTAAATTCTGTGAATATTTACCGTAATTGATTCATGTTATTAGTTACATTATACAATATTTTATTTGATAAATGACCTGTAGGACATATACTGTCTTATTTAGTAACAAAAAAATATTTATTGAGTTTAGAAAATGAAAATCCGATGTGATCACATTTTTCCGAGATGTCCTCCGATATCTCTGATCCGAGACGAAACACCCCTTACCGAGATGTGTTGGTTTGGATGTGGGTTCAAGTCAAGTAGGCTTTAACTACTTTTTCTTCGTTACATTTTGTGAGTGCGCCCCCCCCCCCCCCCCCCCCCCCCCCCACACACACACCACTCCGCTTACTTTTCTGATGTAAACTTAACCTTAAGTAGAGAATTTTTCAAGATTATTAACAGATTAAGTTTATCAAATAAGTAATGTCGATTAGTTAGAAATTAAAACTATTAACTAGTTTGATAGATTTTCAAGAGATGAAATAAGTTTACAAACTCAATTAAAGTTCAAGGCTAACAATCAACAAATATACCTAAGTGTGATTAACAAGTAAGATATTCAATAACGATTCGTACGCTAATTGGCAAGTCGAAACACAATATTTGTGGATGATAGATAAATCAAATAATATTTTAGAGACGATAGATAGTATTACAAATAAATGAACTGGAAAGATTATCAGGTTCGAAGAAAGTGCGCTGGTGCTCGGGGTTGCTGCAGTGGCAATGCAGCGAGCAGGAGGCGTCAATGTTGGGCAGGAGGCGGCGACTGCAGATGGTGGCAGAGGCGGCCGGCGAGGAACCATCAGGAAGTCGACGGGAATAGGAGGGCAGCAGCCTGTGGTGGTGTCGGGGTCGATTTCAAACATGGTGGTCAGTTGAAGGGAGAGGGAGATGGTCGGGGCTGATGGGGGTTGGTCGGAAGGCGAGGGAAGGTGGTGAGGGAGTTGGGGGGTTGATGGCATTGATGGTGGAAGTAGGGGCTACTGGGTTTGGATGGAGAGGGCGGTGATGGTTGAAGGTGGTGCTGGCGATGGGTTCAGGGTGTATGGGTGAAGAAGGATATGAGAGAGGGGAATGGCAGCTGAAAGAAGAGGGTTAGGGTTTGAGATTTTGGATAGAGGATTTAGGGTGCATTTAGGGCTTCTCACAAACCCTAATTCTCTCAGTTGTCTCACAAAAAGGATGGAGAGCAAAAACTCGATCACAGTAATTTTATTCAATCAAGAGCATACCTTCTCATTATTCTCAAGACCTATATATAGGCTCAAAACAAAATCTCAATACAAATATCCAAAATATTCTAATGCAGAAAATAAATGGTGCAAATTGCAAAACTACTACATATGGCTAAAATTGCTAAAAAAATATGGATGCTGAAATAAAGATAAATAGGCTAATAAAATAGCCATCCTAGACGACGTCTGTGCTTATAGAAATGCCTGAGTCGTCTGAATTGATGTACTCATCATTCTCTCCAGGTGGGAGAGCTCGACTCAGTCGAGTCAAAATTAGTGATCCTGTCATAGTGCTCCAAAAGATTTGGATACAAGCGCTGGAGATCCTCACGATCGATCCAAGTGTTCTCTAAATCCGGTTTGTTTTTCCATCTCACTAAATACCTATGAATACCACCATCTCTAGTAGAGATTATCTGATCATCTGAAATATTATCCAATTTTTCTGTTGGTGGGTAAATAGTATCATGTAAAGGGGTAAATATGGGAATCTAACCATTAGGTTGCAGGGTAGGCTCATCTATAAGATAATTTTTAGGGTTAAGTTCTGGCCTTCATAGGATACTAGATTCTCAATATTGAAAGTGTTACTTATGCCAAAATCTTCAGAAAGGTGAATAACATTGGTATTATCATTGATTTTATGTAGAATTTTAAATGGGCTTGAAGCACATGCATTCAATTTCTTAATGGATCCAGTTGAAAACTATTCCGGACGAATTAGAACCATCACTTCGTTACCAACATCAAAAGTTTTAAATTTTTTTCTAGTATCTGTTATTACTTGTAGTTAAAATTATTTTCATTAATTTTTTAAAAAAATTTTCTATGCAAATCATGAATGCGGGTTGCAAATGTGGATACAGATTCTAATTGATGTTCTAACATGGAAAAAATTTATTAGCTGCCAAGTGACTTGAGAAGGAATGAATGACTCACATACATTCAATGAAGGCGATTGGATCGACCGAATATAGTTGAAAGACCGGTCATCCTCTTCTTCACCGAAATCGTCACTTACATGAGGTTCATAAGTTAACTCATTGTCGGGCTCATCAGCAATGACAGCGGTACCTTCTACGATGTTGATCCTATTGGGGCTGGGACAGTTGCCAGCAACATGGCTGTATCCCTTGCATTGATAGTACTTAGTGAGAGGATCAATCTTAGTCTCTTTCAATAGTCTTTTTCAATGTGCTTTTACCCGTATTGTCATTTCTAGGTGGATATGAATTTGAAGTAGGCTTGAGCTTGTGTAAAACTTTTTGGGGTACTGAGAAGAGGAGGGCTCAGGCCTAGAGGGCTCAGTAGAGGTTATTCTAGAGGAATGATATCTTGAATTACTTATAGGGGGGACTTGCTTTAAGAAAATTCATATCGAGGATAAGGGCATAAGCTCATTAGCAATGTGGAATCATTGCTGCCAATGATTTCACATTTCAATGAATTAGCTCGTTCCTAAGATCGGCTCATAGTTCAGCTCTGCACCTAGAGAGTTTGTTCTTCATTCACTTTACCTAATGCATTGCACTGAATGAGGAAGCCGTCAAATTTATTAATATACTCTTGGGTGGATTTACTTTCTTGATAGAGTTAGTTTCATGAATCTAGCAATTTGGTGTGGAACGACAATGACACATCTCTCGGTGAGTTTTTCTTTCATGGCTTTCCAAGTGGCTATGGGTGTCAGGCCTTGGCCTTTGTGGGCGTGTTCAAGATTGATCCAGTGTTGTTGAGCTTTACCAGTCAATTTCATCGTGGCAAATTTGACTTTCAGAGTTTCGCTCATGTCAAACTACACGAAGTAGTGATCCATAGTACGGATCCAATCGAGATAAACTTGGGGTTCCATGTGGCCTTCAAAGTGGGGAACATCAGCCTTAATGTTCTTCTTGTATTGTTCGTCAGGGTCACGATCTTTACGTCGACCATCATGATCATTTCTTTGAGGGATCTGACGATTAGCATGAAGCTCAGGGGCAACTTTCTGATTTAATTCCACTTGCTCAAGTCGTTGATTGATATTAGCGAGTTGCTTGAATGTCAGCTATGGTAGTGGAAATGTCAGAGTTATCCATCTCAGTTCGAGGAGGGGCTCGCTGATTTCTAGGATTCCTGATTGGGTTGTTTGGGAGGGACAAGAAAGGCTCTTCAGGATTTGTGATGATGCTGCGAAGACGCATTCACTAAAGAAGGAAAACCAGGGGTCGTGTGCTTGCTGAAATTTGGAGAAACGTGACCTAAATGCACCTAAAATGATTTTTTTATTTTAAATGAACTAAAGTGCTGAATGTAAAAACTATAGCTAAATGATGCAAGAACTATGATATAAAAAACCTTCGCTCTGACAACAAAATGATGTAAACTTAACCCTAGGTAGAGAAATTTTCAAGATTATTAAAAGATTAAGTTTACCAACAAGTAATGCCGATTAGTTAAAAATTAAAACTATTAACTAGTTTGATGAATTTTCAAGAGATGAAGTTAGTTTACAAACCCAATTAAAGTTCAAGCCTAACAATCAACAAATATACCTAAGTATGATTAGCAAGTAAGATATTCAATAACGATGTGTACACTAATTGACAAGTAGTAACACACTCTCAATATTTGTGGACGACAGATAAATTCAATAATATTCTTGAGACGATAGATAGTATCACAAATAAATGGAGTGGAAATAGATTATTGGGTTCGAAGAAAGTGCGCTGGTGCTCGGGGTGGCTGCAGTGGCGAGGCAGCGAGGAGGGGGCGTCGCTGTTGGGCATTAGGCGGTGCCGGCGGCAGTTGCAGATGGTGGCAGAGGTGGTCGGCGAGGAGCCATCAAGAAGTCGGCGGGAAGAGGAGGGCAGCGGTTTGTGGTGGTGCCGTGGTCAATTTAAAGCGTGGTGGAGGTCAGTTGAAGGGAGAGGGAGATAGTTGGGGCTGATGGGGGTTGGTCGGAGGGTGAGGGAAGGTGGCGAGGGAGTTGGGGGGTTGATGGCGTCGGTGGTGGAAGTGGGGGCTGCTTGGGTTGGGATGGAGAGGGTGGCGATGGTTGAAGGTGGTGCTAGCGATGGCTTTCAGGGTGTGAGGGTGGAGAAGAAGGAGATGAGAGAGGGGAATGGCAGCTGAAAGAAGGGGGGTTAGGGTTAGGGTTTTTAAATAAGGGATTTGGGGATTTGGGGTGGTTTAGGGCTTCTCACAAACCCTAATCTTCTCTCAATTGTTTCACACAAAAAGAGGGATGAAGAGCAAAAACTCAATCACAATACTTTTAATCAATCAAAAGCGTACCTTCTTATTATTTTCAAGGCCTATGTATATGTTCAAAACAAAATCTCAATACAAAATTTCAAAATATTCTAATGCAGAAAATAAAGGGTGCAAATTGCAAAACTACATATGACTAAAATTGCTAAAAACAAATATGAATGCTGAAATAAAGATAAATAGGCTAATAAAATAGTCATCCTAGACGACGTCTGCGCTGATAGAAACGCCATGTCCTTATCATTTTTATTCCTATATCTGCCCATTACTGCACCGGCACGTTCCATGTACTCCTATGTTCACTTTTGCAGGATCCATTCCTGCCAAAGTCGGGTTTCTTTCGTCCCATTTATGTATAGAAAAAGGGGCCTGACACCTTTGGTGTATCTGGGTCTAGGGCTGTTATTTATATTGATTTAAGAAGCAAAAATTCGAGGACATCATATATCATTGGATCTCTATAATACATGAATTTTGCTTTTCGTAACTAATATAACTAATATCAATACTAACCTTAGAGCATACCAGAAGAGGAGTTTACAGTTGGTGCAAATATCTTCAGTATGTATGGACATGCTTACTGCAAGTTAGCTTGTAAACAAACGAGAGTGGATGCATTATAAAATGATGTATGAGGGCCAGGCTTGTTTACTTAAAAAAAGTTTTTAAGTATGAAATGCATTAGCATTGTGATTCTGTGAATGATTAACTGAGAAGAATTTAGGAATTGGAAGTAACATAGTACACTTTTGAGTCGGGAGAATTCTAAAGATTGAGATATTTGTATAATGACAAATTAAATTAATGAATATCTGGAGTATTTACATTTTGAGGATAGTATGACTAACCTGTTTTGTAATATATTTTCCATATACTTCTTCGCATAATAGTTATACACTTCTGCTCATTTTTTCTGATAAACATTTGCATGCTAGATTGCATATAAACTTCCGAGAATTTTGCATCTTATATTCTCCATTAAACAAGTTTTGCATCATATAATCTCCATTAAATTTTTTTATTCATACTCTGAGTTTACATATTTGTCCCTATTAACTCATGATATAGAGGATTCTCTTTTGCCACTGCCATGTATTGTTGTTAAATATCATTTATATTCTATCTATCACGTGTGCAGGAGTGTGTCCTTATGACTTTATTTTCCTTTCTAGTACCTCTGATGACAGTCATTGTCACATGCTCCGCAAAATTGCAAGTCCTCTAGAACTCTTAGCGAAGCTCGTTCAGAACCATCTAATGGATCTGGAAATCTCCTCTTTTTTTTCTTTCTTTTTTGTTCTTTTTTTTCTTCTTTCCAATCCCGCCTCACTGGCCCCTCTTGCCCTCTTTCTCTTTTTAATTTTTATTTTTTAGAGTGAAAGGATGGTGTCAACCTATCTATCAATGTTCAAGGTACTATTTATATAAAATTATTCCTCATTCTATTTCGGCTTTTATCACCTATTCTGTGACGTAATGACTAATTCTTTCTGTTGTTTATGAATATGAATGAAGTACCAATCTTTTTTGGCAGAACAAGATCTTATGGAACAAAATATAGCACATATTTTTTCTTATTCACTTCACTTCTTGGGACCTGTTATTCGTCTATATTTTGCTGCTTCTTGCTTTCACCTACAAATCCAGCAGTACAGTGGCAGGTAGATGCAATTTCTATTGAGGGGTTTGAATTTTGGATTTGGATTTGAGTTTGGGATGGATTGAGCCCAAATAATGCAAATAAGTATAAAAATTAAATGAAGGAATTTAATTGGCCAAATCGGCCCTTAAAATCGGCCAAATCGGCCGATTAACCACTAATCGGCCTATTATACCTGATTAAATCGCTAACTATTGTAATATTGAAAATCGCTAAAAAAATAATTGCCTAGCCTCCGATTAGAGATTAGTTAGCCTATTAATCGGATTTTAATTGCGTAGATCAAATAGGAGGAAATAAAAGTTGCTGATTTTTTTTAGGATTGTTTATGTAGATAATTATTGAGAAATGTTGTTAGGTTTGTATTGTTTGTTGTGCTTTTGTTGGAAAGAATCGCAAGTTCAATATTGGATATCATTGTCATTTGTACATCCCTTATACGTAACATTTATATTATTTGTTTGGAGCAGGTTTTTTTGCTGCATCCATCACCGAGAGTTAATGTTGGTGATGATTTAATCATGACTTTCTCAATGAGCCGCTCTAAAGAGAACCATCGCTTGATGGATGTGGACTTCACATATGAATTGCTGCTATCATCAGGAACGCGACTTCCGTCTGTCATTTCCAGGTTTTATATAGAATGAGCTGACCCATGACAGAGCTTAAACATAGGTATGTTCTTGCCTTTTAAAATTAGTTTTTATTGCTTTTGCATTTATTGTAATCTGATCTGAATATCCTTGATTTTCCCTTCAACCTCCAATATTTTCTTTTTAGGGATAATTACGGAAACCCTCTCAAGGTCTTCATTGAAAAAGTATATTCACCTGCTTTCTAAGCAATACAAGCTCACTGATACAGATATGAAGCAATTCGACACATCGACCACAAAATTTTCCAAATATTGCATTAAATAAGTACCTTTGGGTCACATACATGATACATGTGTCTGATATGTGTCCGACGCGCGTTTGCAATGCTGCGACTTGTACGATAAGACTTCCAAGTAAAAGTGTCGTGCTTTGTCATTTGCACTTCCACTTATTTTATTCATGCATGCAGCTTGATATACACACACAAAATAGTTACAGGATGTGTGATCTAGTGGTTTAACAAAGAAATTTGTTTGATATATATATTATGAATCAAGTAATTTAAAGTACACAGTCGTTTTTAGAGCGGAGTGTAGCAGTCACTGTAACGAGAGACTCAACTTTGTCCCCCTTTATGTACATAAATAAGCATTCAGCCCCTTTTTGTGTGCTGCATCAGTCAGCCTAGGCCTTCACTCTCTGTGGTAGCCCTCAGTTTAAAACCTGTCAAATGCTCATATCTAATATCTTACGCTTATTCTGCAAATGGTAAGAGGAGATATGACAGGCTGATTCACGACAAGGGTGTCGTGATTCTGGCTGGATCCTAAAGCTGTTATGCACTTCGAATTCTAATATGTTTTTGTGTGATTCTGGCTGGATCCTAAAGCTGTTATGCACTTCGAATTCTAATATGTTTTTGTGTGGATGATGCACTAAAGTTGAAATCCATATTCGTTAATCCCTACTCAAAAGTGATTCGTGATGAACTCCTCCATAATAGAGAACCATGAAAATTAATTTTAGAGAACCATGAAAATTAATTTTTCTTTGAGCTGCTTTGCCGCATCTTTCTCTACAAAATCTTTACATTGGAAGGAATGTTGTCCAGGTAGAACAAACTGAAATTAGATGTTAGTAACATATCTAGCAGCTACATTGTAGAGATGAATTACCTTTTTCAAGAAATCTTAGGAAGGGTTTCTGTAAGCAACTCCCTTTCCTAAACTGAGCTTTTACCACCTTCATCTCTTCATTTCAGTATCTTGCATTGTTATATTAAAATGTTAGAGAACCACATATTCCTTATTGCAGGCTCTGTTGATGCTATGGGAATCTGGATGTACAATACAAATCATATCAATGGAAGCAAATTCTTCTCATCAATTCAGATGTTCGACAGTCGATGACAACCTATGAACCCACAAGAAACTGATTATCCTGTAATTTTCCCGATCCTTGTAATGATTTGATTGAACTGACATATTACATGGTTCTTTTCTTTTGCATCAAGAATTTTTGGTTACCAAAATGTCATCTAGTACCTTTTGTTTCCAAGCTTCGGAAATCGTAAAAATAGTTAAAGTTTGTAGACAATAATGTTCTGAGTCAAGTTTTGCAATGAACACGATTGTGTCATCTAGTTTGTCTGGCAAGATTTTTTGCTCACTGTTTATTGGATGGCAGGACTATACAGATGAAAAAGCAGAATTCCGGAAATTATTCGAAGGCCACAAATTTGATGTCCAAAAGTCCGAGTCTGGGCTACTTGTTGAAAGGCAGCATTGCAAGGTGTGGCTGCCTTGAGAGAAAATGCAAACAAAAACTGTGTCACATAGAAGGAAGTGGATAAGAAAACGTTCTGCAGGTTGGACTGAGTTGGGTTATGAGGCAGCCAACCACATTGCTCAAACTCTGGTGACAATGCAGTTCCATTTTTTTGCTGGAAAATGATGCTTTTTCTCATCAGTAGTGAAATGCATATATGCACTGAAAAAATACTGTACTAAACTAAATATAAATAGTGGTGAACTAACAACACAATGTAAAAGCTTGTAGAATTGAGCATTCGTAAACAATTAACTCATGGAACATATTTCACTGCTCTTCTTACTTGGAGAATCCTGAACTTGTGCAAAATCACTTGAACATTGCCAGGAGGCCAAGATTAAGTTCTAGATCATTGACATTCATTGTATTGGTATTTTCTTATTTCTTCACAATAACAAAATACACACCCTATATTTGATCCCTGCACCTGTTCTTATCTCCCACCCCATCTCTCCATATTGCATAGGCCTCCTCACCATGTGCAGCCACATCCCCTTGAATCATGTCCTCCTCACTCATCCTCAGTGGCACAATCATCTGCACCACAAGGCAAATGATGCTTGTTGTCACTACATTTAGCACTGTGATGAAGAGGATCCCTCCCAACTGGAGCCCCAATTGCCGCAGACCGGTCCTGGTTCGGTGCATCTGTACTCCATAAAACAGGCCCACATACTCGCCCTGCACGCTGTAGAAGAGGCGGTTCAGCTTGGGCTCGGCAAATAGTCCTGTGAGGATGCCACCAAGTGCACCAGCTACAGCATGGGTATGGAACATGGCCATTGTGTCGTCGACTTTCTGGAGGAGCTCGGACCGCTTGTGGATTACCATCATTGTGAACCATGGGATGGAGCCCGAAAGGACGCCCATGATTATCGCTGCCCACCCTTGCACGAGTCCTGTTGGTAGTACGACGAAACAAATTAATCAATTTGGAATTAGAAGTGAGTACTAATTCATGGGCTTGTTGTATTTGTTACAAGGTGTACTGTTATTAGGTCAATTACCAGCTGCAGGAGTGATGCAGACAAGGCCGGTAACCATCCCTTGGACGACTCCGATCACTGATGCCTTCCCGAAGACGATGACATCCAGAGCCATCCATGTCAAGAGGCTGACAGCAGCGCAGACATGCGTGTTTAGGACTGCTAACGATGCATCGACACTCGCTACAAAGGGATCACCGCCGTTGAACCCCGTCCACCCCATCCACAACATCCCAGCTCCGGTGAGCATCAGTATGATGTTGTTAGGGGGAAAGCTCTGTCTGTCCCTGGTTAACCTAGGGCCAACCTGCAAAAGATTGCAACATGTATATGTACATATATTAGTGTAATTATAAATTTTACACTAAGACAAATTTATGGTGAAAAAAAAAAAAGGAAAAAAAAGTGGCCTAAACTAAATTCTCTCCTTCCTATTCAAAACATGCACGTACCCAATATGCAGCAGTGAACCCTGCAACCCCAGAAGCCAAGTGAATCACGTACCCACCCGAGTAATCAATCACCCCGGCCTTGGCCAAAAATCCATCAGGGCACCACAAGCTAAACGCCCCGACCGAGTACGAGAACGTCAGCCACAGCGGCACGAAAATCATCCAGGCATAAAAGTTCATTCTCCCCAGCACCGCCCCGGCCACCAGTATCAGTGCCAGGGCAGCAAAAACCGACTGAAAAAACACCATTGTTGCTTCCGGAAACGAGCCCAAATATGCCATTTCGAGCACGTACTCCTCATTCATCGCGCCAAAGGAGAATTGGCCCCAGAAGGGGAGGAGGCGGTGGCCGAAGGAGAGACGGTAGCCCCACATGTTCCAGCAGAGCATCACGCAGGCGAAGGCATAGAGGCACATGAATGCCGAGTTTACGGCCCATTTCTTTTTGGCTGAGCCGCCGTAGAGGATGATGAGGCCCGGGACGCTTTGCAGGCCCACTAGGGTTGCGGCGGTCAGCTGCCACGCGTTGTCGCCTTTGTTCAGCCAATCGGGGCTCGCCGGGCTTATATCTAGGTTGGATGGGAGGGTGAAATTGGCCATCTCTAGCTATATATATATATATTCAAATTCAATGGAATAGGGGAATATTAGCTAGATGAGAGGACTAGACTACCATTTGGTACTTATAGCTTTGTAATAACCAAGAGCACAAATTTGTTTTGAAACCCCTCATCGGTGTGATATTAGTTATTACATCCACTGACTTTAATTAAACTCAATATCCCTAAAATAGATGTGTCAGTAAAAGTTAGCAAAACCTCTTATATGTTATAACTAAAACTAGTATAATCATGTACAATATTGTACATAATTTTTCAAAAATGAGAAAATCAGTAAACTAATTAAAAAAAAATTTATTGAATAACATCTACGTAATATCGTGCAATTTTTTTAGGTTTGATTATGAAATAGAATTCCATTCGAAATTTGTATTTTTACCAAAACAACCCACTTTTTGAAAGTGTTTACCAAACTGACCCACTTTCAAAACTAATTACCACAATGACCCACCCTTGCATAGCGAGTTTGGTTAAAATACACTCGCTAGTATAACTTTAAGAAAAAAACTCAAAAAAATGCTTGGTTTAGACTCGCTATCTGCGACTGTGAGTATGTTTGTATCACACTTGCTATCTCTGACAGCGAGTGTCGATTGGAAATTTTATAAATACAACCTCGCTGTCTCATTCTTCTCTTCACTTATCTCTCTCTCCACTCTCTCCCAACTCTGAAATCCTAGCTTCCAAATTCTTGCTCTCACCCACAAAAACTCTCCAAATCTAAAGGAATCCTCTTCATCCCCTCACATTCCTCTCTCCTCCCATTCTCCAAACTCTAAACCCTGTTAGAACCTGAATATAAAATAATAAGAAATTCCAACAAAGTTGTGAAGAAATCAAATACAGAAAGGAAAAACAGTAAACAATAAACTTGTACAGAGTCGAGATTTTGAAGAATCTCTGTCCTTAAAGCAGAATTTGCCCCGTAGTGTGACGGTTAGCGGCAAATCGCTTCCCAGGATACAACTGTACCTTCTCTGAAGATGCAGCACCCTTGCTTCAGAGACAACGAACTGCTGTCTGTGTGTACTCTCAGTTGACAGACCCTGGACTCAGAGCAGAGGAAGAAGAAGAGGAAGACTCAAGTGGAAAAATTTTCTGTGTCTGTTTGGGAGCTGATGTCTGGGTATAAGAGTTGGACTGGAGATTGTTCAGCAGCCATTACTCTGTAACAGCAGAGTAATGAGGACTCTTCAGTTTAGTAACTGGTGAGCCATTACTCTGCTGTTACAGAGTAATGGCCTCAGTTACTGAATCTGAAAAGTCTTTTCAGTTCAGTAGGGGAAGAGGCTGTCTGGGCAAAAAAGTAAAATAAAAAATTTAAGCCAGACCAAGCCAAGCCAAGCCGAAGCCGAAGCCGAGGCCGAGGCCGAGGCCGAGGCCGAGGCCGGAGCCGGGCCGGGCCGGGCCGGGCCGGGCCGGGCCGGGCGCGCGCGCGCGCGCGTGTGTGTGTGTCAGTTTGGCTCAGTCATCTCTCCACTACACGGTAGTGGTAACCCCCGGGCCACGCCCTCTAGTCCAGTTTTCTAGTATATATACTAGTAAAAATCTTTCCCAATTTCCGATATGGGACTATCCATTTGTTAAGTTGGTACCTTTCAAGTACCCAACTTTGGATCAACATTTCTCATTCATACGGAATTGGTTTTTGGCAAGTGAGTATACTACGGAATAGTACTCGACGAGAGGATCGCAATCCACTCATTTTCCGGCGCCGCCGGTGGCCGGAGCTCGCCGGAATCCGGCCCGGAAAACTGCAAAAACTAATTCCAACAATCCCCCACATGAATGGAAATTACCAGACCATGTAATCCAGACACGACAGAAAAACAAAAAACATGACAGAAAGACTCTGAGAGTACAATTGGAAAATCACTGCATCAGGAATGGTAGTAATTTTTCAACTTTGAACCACCCTTAGTAATTAGCTATCGGATTCACTTGACCAGGTAGTGATCATGATGTCTTGAACTACCCGGACGTTCATGTGAACCTAGACAATAACTATCACACAGTTTCATCTCCTCACAGAACCAAGTTCTCTTGTTGTGTTCATTTTGGCCTTGAACATCCCTGGTTAATCATGAGTGAACTTGGAGAATGTAGCCTCTCTTCATTCTCCTAGAAACGGCCCCATTTCACACTCACAAGGTGATTTCCCATAAAGAGTATCCTGCTATACCCCACTTTTATTTCAAAGCTATGGGAATCATTAAAAGCCAAGCTTATCCTAACTATTTGCAGGCAGCACTTGTTTTGTCATCCTAAGAATGGGTATGAGATGTTAATCTCTAAGTGCTTTCGTTGATTCAACAAGATTTAGTTGTCCCTTTGAACCTAGATCTTGGGATCTCCAATTTCTAAGTAGGGTTTCCATCAAGTATCCTCTTTCGTCATAGGCTTTAAACCCATTCCTCTTGATGATCTCAGAACCTGCTCTCGCGACAGACCTTTAGTAAATGGATCCGCTAGGTTGTCGGCCGATTTTATATATTCTATAGAGATTACTCCATTTGAGAGCAGGTGTCTAATGGTTTTGTGTCGCCTTCTGATATGACGAGACTTACCATTATACATGCAATTCAGTGCCCGTGCTATAGCCGATTGGCTGTCACAGTGTACACATAAGGCAGGCACTGGTTTTTCCCACATAGGGATATCCTCTAAAAAGTTGCGAAGCCATTCTGCTTCTTCTGCCGCTTTGTCTAAAGCAATGAATTCAGATTCCATGGTGGATCTGGCCAATAGCGTTTGTTTAGAGGATTTCCATGACACAGCTGCACCACCAAGTGTAAAGACATATCCACTTGTGGATTTTGAGTTTTTGGAGTCCGATATCCAGTTGGCATCACTGTAGCCTTCCAGTACTGCTGGATATCTGGTGTAATGCAGCGCATAACTATGAGTATGTCGCAAGTAGTTCAATACTCTAGTTATTCCTTTCCAGTGACTTCGTCCTGGATTACTCGTGTATCGGCTCAGTACGTTTACCGAATGTGCTAGGTCCGGTCTTGTACAATTTGTTAGGTACATCAGACTACCAATTACACGTGCATATTCCAGTTGTGATATGCTTTCGCCTGTATTTTTGAACAGGTGAAGACTTGGATCGACGGGACTTTTTGCTGTCCCATTGGAATAATTCTTGAATCTTTCAAGTACTTTCTCAGCATAATGAGCTTGAGACAAAGTAATTCCCTCAGATGTCCTGGAGACTTTGATTCCTAGTATGACATCTGCAACTCCCAAGTCTTTCATGTCAAACTTGCCACTAAGCATGCTCTTAGTTTGTTTGATAATGTCGTTATTGCTTCCAATAATGAGCATGTCGTCTACGTATAGACAGACCAGAATGTATTCGTTTGGAGTATCTTTGATGTAGATACATTTATCACATTCATTTATTTTGAAACCATTTGACATCATAACATTGTCAAATTTTGCATGCCATTGCTTTGGAGCTTGTTTCAGGCCGTACAGTGATTTTACAAGCCTGCACACTTTATTTTCCTGTCCAGGAACTACGTAACCCTCAGGTTGTTTCATGTATATTTCTTCTTCTAAGTCCCCATTTAGAAATGCAGTTTTAACATCCATTTGATGTATTTCCAGGTTACGTAGAGCTGCAATAGCTATCAACATTCTTATGGATGTTATTCTTGTAACTGGAGAATATGTATCGAAGAAATCTAGGCCCTATTTTTGCCTAAATCCTTGTACTACAAGTCTAGCCTTATGCTTCTCTATTGAACCATCTGGTTTCAATTTTTGTTTGAAAATCCATTTGCATCCTAGAGCTTTACATCCAGAAGGCAAATCGACTAACTCCCATGTATGATTTTGCATAATGGAGTCTATTTCACTTTTGATTGCTTCCTTCCACATAGGAGCATCAGGCATAGACATGGCTTCCTTGAACGTTCTGGGCTCATTCTCTAACAGAAAGGCCGTCACAAAGTCAGGACCAAATGATTTTGATGTTCTAGCCCGTTTACTTCGTCTAGGCTCATCGGTATCTTGTTCTGGTTCATCAACTGAAGTGCTTGCAGTCCCTTGTTCACGTGTACGTTTAGGGTACGTAGTATCCTTGCACGGAAACACGTGTTCAAAGAATGAAGCATTTCTTGATTCCATTATTGTATTTACATGGATATCCGGTATATCCGATTTGTATACCAAGAACCGATATGCACTACTGTTGTGTGCGTAGCCTATGAATATGCAATCAATCGTCTTAGGTCCGATGGTGACCTGTTTCGGGTTAGGTACTGCCACTTTTGCTAGACACCCCCACACTTTGAGGTATTTATACGAAGGTAAGTTACCTTTCCACAATTCGTATGGTGTCTTACCGGTTTTCTTGTGAGGTATTTTGTTGAGAATGTAGTTGGCAGTCAGCAACGCTTCCCCCCACATGTTTTGGGGTAAGCCAGAATTCAACAACAAGGCATTTATCATCTCCTTTAGAGTTCGGTTTTTGCGCTCGGCTGTACCGTTTGATTCGGGTGAGTAGGGAGCAGTTGTCTGATGAACTATTCCATGTTCCGAGCAGAACATGTTAAATGGTGCATCATATTCTCCTCCTCTATCACTTCTAACGATTTTAATCGTTTTGCCAAGTTGATTCTCAACCTCAAGTTTATATTCTTTGAATTTATCCAAAGCCTCATTTTTGCTATGTAACAAATATACATAACAGAATTTTGTGCAATCGTCTATGAAAGTCACAAAGTATTTTTTGCCACCTCTGGTCTGCACGTATTTTAAGTCACACAGATCTGTGTGAATAAGACCTAGAGTTTCTGTGTTTCTTTCTACAGAACGTGATGGAGTTTTAGTGAGTTTGGCCTCCGTGCAAACTTCACATTTTTCTGAGTTATCTACCTTAAACTTTGGTAGCAGGTTCATGTTAACTAATCTACGCATAGAATTTACATTAACATGGCCTAGTCTTTCATGCCAAACAGAAGAAGACTCAACAACATAGGCAATAGGAGTTATTTCATTAACTTTGAGAACAGCAGGAACAATAGTTTTTGGGATGACTGTCATTACATTAAACTTGAACAGTCCATCCTTTACATATCCTTTACCCAAATATACCCCATTCTTGGACAGTACAAAATTATCAGAAACAAGTACAACTTTGAACCCATTCTTACTTAGCAAAGAACCTGATATCAAGTTCTTTCTAATGTCTGGGACATGCAGCACATTTGTGAGTGTTAGCTCTTTGCCTGAAGTCATTTTCAGCACTATCTTCCCTGTTCCTTCAATTTTGGAGGTGGAAGAGTTTCCCATGAACAGTTGTTCATCTTTGTTGCACTTCTGATAGGAAGTGAACATTTCCTTGTCCGAGCAGATGTGCTTGGTGGCCCCAGTATCGTACCACCATTCACGAGGATTGCTCCCCACAAGATTTACCTCTGAAACAACAGCACAGAGGTCCAGGTCAGAGAGACCAGTGGACAAGTTCTCAGCTATGTGTACATGGGATTTTTCATTTCCTTTTACATGGCCTGTTTTTGAATAATTACTGTCCTTACTGCGGCACTCTGAAATTTTGTGCCCCAGTTTACCACACTTGTGGCATTTCCCTGCAAACCTCTTTGCAAGTGGCTTTTTGCTTGAGGTCTGTGGCTGAAACTTCCTCTTCTTGCCCTTCTGTTCATGCTCCACCACATTGGCCTTTTCTATGGACTGATTTCCATAGGACCTCTCAGCCTTGCGATTCTCTTCTTCGATTCGCAACCTGATAATTAGGTCTTCAAGAGACATCTCCTTTCGTTTGTGTTTGAGATAGTTCTTGAAATCTTTCCACCCAGGTGGAAGTTTTTCAATGAATGCTGCAACCTGGAATGGTTCGCACAGCGTCATGTTTTCTGCAGCAATGTCATGCATTATAACCTGCAGTTCTTGGACCTGACTCACCACAGTTTTGGAGTCAATCATCTTATAGTCCAGAAATTTGCCGACAACAAATTTCTTGGACCCGGCGTCTTCTGTTTTGTACTTCTTTTCCAGGGACCCCCACAGGAGTTTGGACGTCTTGAAGACACAATAGACATTATACAAGGAGTCTACTAGGCCATTCAGGATGTAGTTCCTGCAAAGGTAGTCTCCTTGAGTCCACGCGTCAACTGCAGCAACAGAGTGTGCTTCCATTGGCGCCAGCATCGGGGCAGATTCATTGAGGAATCTGTCCAGCTTCAATGTGGTCAGGTAGAACTGCATCTTCCCCTGCCACTTTTTGAACCCAGTTCCATTGAACTTCTCCGGTTTTTCTCCCACGCTTATGTGCGTGGGCAGAACGACCGAATGTGCCGCAACCGATTGTGCAGTCACATTCTGGGTCACCGAAGTTTGGGTACTGATAAGCCCAGCAGCAACTTCAGTTTGTGTGTTTTCCATGTTTTGATTTTGTTCTCTGAAATTGGGTGAAACAGAAACTATTAGTTATTTTTCCGAACAGAACCTGTAAACAAACTTCACAAAATTGTTAGAATCTGTGAGGAAAAATTCTGCTTTAAGATTGTTAGAACCTGAATATAAAATAATAAGAAATTCCAACAAAGTTGTGAAGAAATCAAATACAGAAAGGAAAAACAGTAAACAATAAACTTGTACAGAGTCGAGATTTTGAAGAATCTCTGTCCTTAAAGCAGAATTTGCCCCGTAGTGTGACGGTTACCGGCAAATCGCTTTCCAGGATACAACTGTACCTTCTCTGAAGATGCAGCACCCTTGCTTCAGAGACAACGAACTGCTGTCTGTGTGTACTCTCAGTTGACAGACCCTGGACTCAGAGCAGAGGAAGAAGAAGAGGAAGACTCAAGTGGAAAAATTTTCTGTGTCTGTTTGGGAGCTGATGTCTGGGTATAAGAGTTGGACTGGAGACTGTTCAGCAGCCATTACTCTGTAACAGCAGAGTAATGGGGACTCTTCAGTTTAGTAACTGGTGAGCCATTACTCTGCTGTTACAGAGTAATGGCCTCAGTTACTGAATCTGAAAAGTCTTTTCAGTTCAGTAGGGGAAGAGGCTGTCTGGGCAAAAAATTTAAGCCAGGCCGAAGCCAGGCCGGGCGCGCGCGCGCGCGCGTGCGCGCGCGTGTGTTTGTCATTTTGGCTAAGTCCTCTCTCCACTACACGTTAGTGGTAACCCCCGGGCCACGCCCTCTAGTCCAGTTTTCTAGTATATATACTAGTAAAAATCTTTCCCAATTTCCGATATGGGACTATCCATTTGTTAAGTTGGTACCTTTCAAGTACCCAACTTTGGATCAACATTTCTCATTCATACAGAATTGGTTTTTGGCAAGTGAGTATACTACGGAATAGTACTCGACGAGAGGATCGCAATCCACTCATTTTCCGGCGCCGCCGGTGGCCGGAGCTCGCCGGAATCCGGCCCGGAAAACTGCAAAAACTAATTCCAACAAACCCATCATCCAATAGCAAGTCTTGTCTTTAAAAAACTCGAAACAACGAGTTGTCTTTAAAAAACTTCTCAATCGATACTCGCTATCTGAGATAGCGAGTCTAAACTTGCTATCTCAGGAAAATACCAAGTTTAGACTGAAGAAAATAATAGCAGTTTAATCTTTTAATCCTTTATGCTTATTGCTCGAAGCTTCTTGCACGGAGTCCTTGATTATCAACAAAAAGCAATGTTATTCTCTAATAGTATATTTTTTGGGATATAAAAATAACTACTAGTGTCATATCACCTACCAGATTGTATTCCTTTCAATAATGCAGTAATATTTGGACCCTTGCTTATACTTTGATTGCACTGGATGTTGCAAGAAATGTTGGGCTTAGCCCTTGCTTCTGTTTATGTATTCTTATATTGTTTTTAGTAAATGAACTTCAGCTCTTGTTTAATGAAATTTATGACCATTATTACCATCAAGCCTGCTATCTTCACTGATTCTTTTTTTAAGATGAGCATTTTGTTTCGAGTTGGAGCTCTGAAAGTATTTGTCCTTTCTCCGCTATACCAAAAATTGGAAAGAGTAGTTTACTTAGTATTTTATTTGTCTTCATTATTTTTATAAATTTTTTCCATTTCAAGTTCATTTAAATTTCTGTTTATTTGGTATGAACTATACTATTCATAGCAGCCTTTTCAAATCCTATTCGGTATTTTAATTTTGCATTGTAGATACAATGATGAAGTTTGCATCGTTTGAAACCATCGTAGAGATGCTATACAAATATGCAATTCCCACACCGAAGGATCAGTGCAGCAAAGGCCTGCAGTGGGGTGTGAGCTTTGCAGGTGGTTATGTTACTGGAGTGTTCTGTGCTATTGTCTCCCACCCAGCTGATAACCTCGTCTCTTTCCTTAACAATGCTAAGGGTGCCAATGTTGGTGATGTGAGTATTATATATATAGCTTGCTACCTTGCATTTTAGTTTCATTCAGTTTCACCATAAATACACTGCATGTTGTTATTATTTATTTGTTTAATATTTAGTTTTAATGTATCAGGCTGTGAACAAACTTGGAGTGTTGGGTTTGTTTACCCGTGGACTCCCTCTTCGACTTGTCATGATTGGTACGTTGACTGCTGCACATTGGGGTCTCCATGACGCCTTCTAAGTCTTTGTTGGCCTGTACTTACTTTTTGCATATTTCTTTTTCAAGGGCATATGTAGTTGTTGGGCCAAATATCCAAAAAATAGATAATTTGGCCAAAAATCATCTACAGTTGTCGGCCAAATACTCATATTTTGGGTGAGAAGTGAACAGTAGACTGTCAAATTTGGGAGAGAATTTAGCTTTTTCCACATTTTGGAAATCGGAACATGATTTACCATTTAGAAGTCGGATGGTAGATGATATGTTGCCTGACCTGTTTTTTTTTGGGTAAATATCCCGTCCTGATTATTAAATAATAAAAAAAACAAAAAAAAAATGAGAGAGAGATCATCTTCCGTTTGAAGAAAGGAATTTTTTTTTAAAAAAATTCAATTGTGTTATACAGCACATCATGTGCCTCCTTCACAAAATTTTTATTTTTTATTTTTTAATTCTGTGACGGCATATCATCTGTCGTCCTTCACAATATTTAAATTTTTTTTACGCAGATCTTTAAACGGTATATCATCTTTCGTTTCGTCTAAAAAAATTCAAATTTTGAGTATAGACGACTGCAGTGTTTTCACTATTTGCTATTTCCAAAATTGCCATATACCTATTTTTTTTAACAAAAACCACTACAGATGCTCTAAGCTACTTAATTTGTGTGAAAATTTCAGTATTCAAATTGTTTTTCTTTTCCAAGCTACTTCATAATGTTCAACCGACACTTGCTGTCTGAGACAGCGAGTGTGGTGCAGACAACGAGTCTAAATTAAGCATTTTTTGAGTTTTTTCTTAAAGTTAGACTCCCTATCTCAGATAGTGAGTGTATTTTAACCAAACTCGTTATCGCAGATAGTGGGTCATTTTGGTAATAAGTTTTAAAAGTGGGTGAGTTTGGTAAATACTTTCAAAAGGTGTCATTTTGGAAAGAATCTCAAAATTTGGATGGAAAAATATTGGGTGGTTGCCTTCTACATTTGTTTTTTTTTTTTTTTGAAAAAAAAAATTTTAAAAAGAAAAAAGAGAAAAAAAATATTTGGATAAAAAGTGGTCTAAGCCTAATATAAGCTTTAAAAGATGCTTTTGGAAAAAACTAAAATTCTCTTGTTCATAACTGGGTTTAGATTCACAACTGTTATTTTCTCTTCTTAATTCCCTTGCTAAGTTCGTTGTATTTTAGATGTTTTTGGCGGGTACTACAAGGTATTATATATAGTATATTTTCAAACGTTAAGTCCGATCTGTAATATGTAGTTTGATTCAAATGAAAAGGAGTTTACTTATGGAATGCAATAAAAGTCATATTTTCAAGAAATATAATACACTGATGCATAAGAATCTTAGTCGGACAAATATACGATGAGATTCATGGAAAAGTTGATCTTAACGTGGGATCTAATAAAATATACATGCATGACAAAATAAGTGCTGTGAATTTTAAAGGAAATTATTTTATATATTGGCCCCTTAAATGATCATATATATATTGTTATAATTCAAACCAAATAACCAAATAGGTGTATAGATTGATAGATTCCCATCATTGTACTAGTGATTAAAATAAATCTTTTTGCTAAGTAGTAATCACCAAATAAGTTCAAAGTCATGGTTAGATTCATTCAAATAATAATAATAATAATAATAATAATAATAATAATAATAAAATGTTGAAAAAGTATATGTGTATATATATATATATATATATATATATATATATACATACATATGCACTCTCCATGGTGTGCACTCGGTCTTCGGACCATCACATGGATGATCCAAACTGTTCACATTGATCTACATGTCTAAATTTGTCTAAATATGTAAAATCAAGTCATTTGAAATTTATTTGTCCATGAATTGACATGTTACAAAATTGTATGGTTGAACATCGTTTTCATATAATGAAATGATGGATGGGCAAATTCATTTCAGATGACTTGATTTTATATATTCAGACTAATTTAGACGTGTAGGTCAATTGTGAACGATTTGGATCATCCATGCGATAGCTCGAAGGCCGAGTGCACACAGAGCACACACCATGGGTCTATATATATATATATATATATATATATATATATATATATATATATATATATATATATATATGCCCCTTCCGTAGTGCACTAGCCTCCGTGTGCACTTGCCCTTTGGACATTTGTATCGACGATCGAAATCGTTTACATTGATCTACAAGTCTAAATGGTCTAAATATGTAAATAGTCATTTGAAATTTATTTTCCCATCCATCATGTCATTATTAGAAAAAAACGATATCCAGCCAGACAATTTTGTACCACTTCAATGTATGAGTAAACGAATTTCAAATGACTTTATTTTACATATTTAGACTAATTTAGATGTGTAGATCAATACAAAAGCCCGCAGGGCGAGGGCACAACAGACGATATATATATATATATATATATATATATATATATATATATATATATATATATATATATATATATATATATGAGCAATGCTCAGTTGCAAACGGGTTTGTTTGCACAGACCCGTGCAAATGGACCCGCTGGCCATTGGATCAAGTTCATCTTGATCTAACGGCCATAATTAAGCCTGCCCATCATCCCATCCCACTTAAGTTGTGAGGGGGAATTTGGGAATTTCATCCCAAATAACTCTTCGCCTCATTCGCTCTCTCGCCGTTGTTCCAAATTTGAACCGAAGCCGTTGTTTGAAACAACGACCTAGGTTATAAAAAGTACAAACCTAGGCCGTTGTTCGAAACAACGACCTTTTATAACCTAGGCCCAACAATGGCCTAGGCTATAAAATGCCGCTGTTTCAAATAACCTAGGCCGTTGTTTAGAACAATAGCCTAGGTTGTAAAAAACCGCTGTTTCTAACAACCTAGTCCGTTGTTTGGAACAACGGCCTAGGTTCATTTAACGGGCAGAGCTCGATCACGGCCTTTGGATCAAGATGAACTTGATCTAAGGGCCAGCGGGTCCGTTTGCATGGGTCTGTGCAAACAGACCCGTTTGCAACAGAGCATTGCTTATATATATATATATATATATATATATATATATATATATATATATATATATATATATATATATATATATATATATATATAGGGAGCCTTTCGGTTGAGAACTAATTTGGTAAGAACTCCGTGAGAACTCACTGAGTAGATTCCCCATGAAAAATTCGAACCGGCCATCTCGCTCTACGCACCTTAGATAACATAACATAAAGAAATCAAGTAATTTGAAGTTCATTTGCCCATAATTTACATCATCGCAAAATTGTATGGCTGAAAATTCTACTCCATTTAATGGATGGGCAAATGAACTTCAAATTACTTGATTTCTTTATGTTATGCTATCTAAGGTGTGTAGAACAAGATGGTCGGTTCGGATTTTTCATGGGGGATCTAATCCGTGAGTTCTCACAGTGTTCTCACTAAAATTAGTTCTCAACCGAAGGGCTATATATATATATATATATATATATATATATATATATATATATATATATATATATATATATATATGGAAACTTCCGGTTGTGCACTGGGGTAGTGCACACAGCGGTGTGCACTCGTGCTAGGCCGTCCGATCTAACATTTTGATCATGATCCCTATCCAACGGTGCATGAGAGATCTCGCTAATCTGACTAAGATTTGGGGGGAGGGGGGTAAAAGTGTCATTTCATACCCCCCTCATCCCCAAAATCCTGTCTGGTTCCCTCTCTCACGCTCGAATTCCATCATCGACCTCAGTTCGAAAAACCCTAGTGATGCGGTTTATTTCGGGGAGACGTGTGGATGCACCAGGTGTGAGTTCGGACTCAATTTGTATTGAAGGAGGAAGCTGCTCGTCTGACGACCCTCGGCTGACCGGGCGGCACTTGCGGTGGGCTCGGAATGAGGCGGAGATCTGGGCACGGATCAGAGGGTTCGGATCCGAGGGTTCGGATCCGAGGTCTTGTGTACCTGCCGACGGTCCTGAAACACCGGGGTTTATCCCGGTGGCGGACCCTCCGACGATCTAGTCAGTCTCTGTGAGAGAGTAGCAATAACTAGGAGAATTTTAGTGGCAAAAGATTGATTACCTGAAAAGATGGGTGAGGGTCTAGTATTTATAGAGAATGCCAACCGAGTTTGGATCCGCTTGGGGGCCGGGTCCAAACCCGAAAGCCCATGGGCCTGACGTGGCAGAAGGCCCAGGGGGTTTAGGGCAGACGTGGCCATACCAGGAGTGGTGTAGGGCTGACGTGGCAAAACCCTTGGTGGTATTTGGAGCTGACATGGCTGATCGTGGGTCTCCTGTGCTTCTGGGAGAATCGGAGGGCCTAGGCTGTGCCAGGTCATCCCCACGCCTCGCCAGGATGGGGGGACGGCCCGTGGGGCTGTCACGAATCGAAGGCCGAGGACCACTGAGGCTCGTCGGATACGAGGAGGCCAGTTCTGTGGGGGTGAACTTGA
Source organism: Hemerocallis citrina (assembly GCA_017893485.1). NCBI lineage: Eukaryota > Viridiplantae > Streptophyta > Magnoliopsida > Asparagales > Asphodelaceae > Hemerocallis > Hemerocallis citrina. Next base: position 193,845,917 of record CM030368.1, on the reverse strand, counting down.
GGTTCGGCGCCGACCCTGCAGTGGTTCGAAGCCGAACTAGATTGCTGTTTTTACCATTTTTGAGTGAGAGTTGTATTGGGCCCTGGTTGGGCCCCAAGCCATTTTTACCCTTCCACACAAGCCCCCCACTCCTGCGGGGGTGCGGGAGCTAGCCGTGGAGGAGTGTTTATGGTTGTAGAAATGGGATGGCGAATCACAGGGCCTTCATGAGGGGGTTGTCCTGATTGTTTAGAGCGAGCCTCGAGCCGGCGAGGGTTTAAGGATCGGCAAGGGTGATGGCGAGCCGTTAAAACTTCCTGAGAAGATTACTCTGGTGCTAGACCGGACCTGAAGCTGGCGAGGGATTTGGCGGGTCAAGGAGGGCGATGGTGAGCAGTTGAGCCTTCCTGAGAAGACTACCCTGGTGCTAGACCGGACCTCGAGCTGGCGAGGGACTACGGGTCAACAAGGGTGATGGCGAGCCGTTGAGCCTTCCTGAGAAGACTACCCTGGTGCCAGACCTGACCTCGAGCTGGCGAGGGATTACGGGTCGGCAAGGGTGATGGCGAGCCGTTGACCTTCCTGAGAAGACCACCCTGGTGCCAGACCTGACCTCGAGCTTGGCGAGGGATTACGGGTCGGCAAGGGCGATGGCGAGCCGTGAAGCCTTCCTGCGAAGACTACCCTGGTGCTAGACCTGACCTCGAGCTGGCGAGGGATTACGGGTCAACAAGGGTGATGGCGAGCCGTTGGCCTTCCTGAGAAGACCACCCTGGTGCCAGACCTGACCTCGAGCTTGGCGAGGGATTACGGGTCGGCAAGGGCGATGGCGAGCCGTGGAGCCTTCCTGAGAAGACTACCCTGGTGCTAGACCTGACCTCGAGCTGGCGAGGGATTACGGGTCAACAAGGGTGATGGTGATCCGTTGGCCTTCCTGAGAAGACCACCCTGGTGCCAGACCTGACCTCGAGCTTGGCGAGGGATTACGGGTCGGCAAGGGCGATGGCGAGCCGTGGAGCCTTCCTGAGAAGACTACCCTGGTGCTAGACCTGACCTCGAGCTAGCGAGGGATTACGGGTCAACAAGGGTGATGGCGAGCCGTTGGCCTTCCTGAGAAGACCACCCTGGTGCCAGACCTGACCTCGAGCTTGGCGAGGGATTACGGGTCGGCAAGGGCGATGGCGAGCCGTGGAGCCTTCCTGAGAAGACTACCCTGGTGCTAGACCTGACCTCGAGCTGGCGAGGGATTACGGGTCAACAAGGGTGAGGGCGAGCTGTTGGCCTTCCTGAGAAGACCTCCCTGGTGCCAGACCTGACCTCGAGCTTGGCGAGGGATTACGGGTCGGCAAGGGCAATGGCAAGCCGTGGAGCCTTCCTGAGAAGACTACCCTGGTGCTAGACCAAAACTCGGGCTGGCGAGGGATTACGGGTCGGCAAGGGTGATGTCGAACTGTTGTGCCTTAGAACGTTTGAGCAGGGGTAGCCCGCCGTTTCTGAGGAGCATTGAAGGCTCTCCGGGATCTGTGTGATGGTCCAATTTCTAAGGGGCATTAATGGCGCCGCCTAATAAATGCAGATGGCGCATGGGTTTCCGTCGATTGGCTTTCCCCGTGTCATAATGGTTGGTCTATGGGGGAGGCTATAAATACCTCTCCCCCCACAGCGGGTTTGATCACAGCAAGGGTGGTCTATTGGCCATCAGAGGTGTCTGCTTCGGCGGACGCCTGTCTTTTGCAAAAATTTTTAACCCTCGCAGTGTCGGAGAGGTGGTTACTCTGCCGCCCGGATCTTCTCTTGGATCTGATGGCTCTTGATACGGTAGCCAGATCCAGGGGAGATCAGGGCGAGAGGGGTAACGGCCGAAATCCGTACCGGTAGATAAGGAGCCTCGGATTGGTGGTGGCTCTGCCGTCTGGATCCTTTTTCGGGTCAGACGACCCTGACACGGTTGTGTGGCCCGAGAGAGATCCGGACGGGAGGGGCACCAACCGTATTCCGGTCTTGGGGCTGAAGAGCCTCAGATAGAGGGGTCGTCTCCGATCAGGGGTTGGCCAATCTGTCTTCCGATAGGGCTGTAGGCGATGGTGGTTTCTGTCCCACCCTCGAACAGTTCGGGGTTTCGGCTGCCGAGGCTGTAAGCCCCGAGCTGCTCGGGGGTGAGAGGGGAACCGACCGAGCGCTGGAGCCCGGGGCGTCTGTCGAAGGACGGCGCCTTAAACCTTAAGTAAAACGTTTTCTCCGTCGTATACTCCATCCGAACCGACCCCTGAGGCTGGCTGCCAGCCTGGCACCTGATGATGTCAGCAGCGCACGTTTCGAGGACGTGGCGCGATTTTCCAGGCGGCAGTTGTACGTCAATCGGTGAATAGTAATTGCGGAAGTCGAGGAGTCGTTCTTATCTTCTATAAGTATTCCCCCCTCTCCTCCTCTCGCCCACTTCTTTCTCGCTGCTTTCTTTCTCAAAAAAAAAATCTTCCAACCCTTCAGCGCTCGTTCTTGCAGTTTGCTGTACTAGGCTCGTCCTTCCGAAGCGGCCCCAGGTTAGTTGGTAAGTTTGTTTAGTTTAGGCACAGATGGATAGGGCTCAGTCCGGCTCGTCAGCGTCGACGTCCAGGGGGGAAGTGAAGCCTGTCTCCACATCGACGTCGTGGGAGGAGCCCGTGCTTGAGGAGTCAGTGCACGCTGCGGAGCCTTCCGATTCAGTTTCGTGGGAGGAACCAGTAGGTGAGGGGGAGGTGGTACACAAGATGAGGCCGTTACGCTCCCGACATCCCTTCGTGGTGGAGAGTAGCGAGTCGGAGGAAGCCAGTGATGGTTCGGATGGTATCCGTGTACTGGAGTTGTCTTCCGAGGAGGAGGGAGGCGAGGGCGACACAGTAAGGAGATCCACCGTTCAGGGTGCGGGTTCGAGTTTCATGCCGACAGGCCTGGGGCCATTATCTACTCCCTCGTCGGAGCGAGCCAAGAAGAGGATGAGGGCCCCAAGGAAGGCGGGGTCGAGGACTAGTGGTTCGAGCCAGGCGCCTGTTTTCTGCAATTTGATGACAGGTTTGCCCGTACAGCCGAAGCCTTTCCGTCAGTATCCCGACGACCTTTCTGACAAGGAGCTCTTCGGTGTGCATCCCTCTTCGCCGAGTCGGAGGAGGGTGATGATGGATGCGATCCCGACTGTCTTGGAGGGCGGGGACTTGGAGGTTCTGCAGCTGGCGTATCACATAGGGCCTGGCTACGAATTGTTGTTGCCGAGCTCTACTCTGCGCCCCACCGATCCCCTTTCTGCTTGGTATTGCGTCTTCCCGGTGGATGCCTTCATCTCCGGGCTGAGGCTGCCAGTCCACCCGTTTGTTCGGGATGTGCTGAACTGGGCCTCCTTGGCGCCAATGCAGTACGGGCCGAACTCTTGGAAGCAGATTATCTGCTTTGTGCTGATGTGCGAGGAACAAAAGGTACCCCTGCGGCTAAATGTGTTCCGTGTGATGTTGATGATCAGCTCGGCGACCGAGGGAGTTTACTACATCTCTCCCCGGAGTAAGGGGAAGGTCGTTCACAGCCACCCGGACTCCATCAAGGAATGGAAGAAAAAATATCTGGTGATCCGGAGTGAAGAGCCCTGGGACATTCCCACTCGATGGAACCACTCCAAGCCGAGCTATCAAACGCCGAGGCCGAGGGATCTGTCGACCGAGGAGTGGGGGTTTGTCGAGCGCCTCCGTCTGTCACCTAGTATTGATTGGACGAAGGTGACGGAGGCCAACCTGGCGAGCGTTGGACTGAGCCCAGCCGTTATGTGTATGTAGTTGTTTCTTTTCTTTCGGTCCTTTCGTACTTTCTTGCTCATTGCTCTTAATGGTTTTTTCTGCAGATATGGACGAAGCATCGATCAAGGCAAAGAGGCTCGCCATGAGGAAGGAGAAGGCCGAGAAGAAGGGGGAGGCGGCGAAGAGGCCGAGGGGGTCATCCTTAGTCATCTCGGAGGCCCAGCTCGAGCCGGGGGCCAAGAGGATTTGCTCGGAGACGAGCAAGGGGGCGGCTGCTTCGAAGGGCCAGGGCCTATCGAGGGCATCCATTCTTGACAAGGGGAAATGTCCCTTGGTCGAGGTCGAGGAAGAGGACCCGGTGGTGGAGTTGCTGCGGCAGCGGTGGGCGCCGGACTGGTCGGTTCGGATGGGGGACTGTCTGACCGAGGAGGCCCAGGCCGTTGAGGTGGTGGAGAAGTTGGCGACCCCTTGCGACCGCAAGGCGATGGAGGGCGAGCCCGTGGAGGTGGCGTTCACGCGCCTGGCGCAGGCCACTGTGCTGGTAAGTCCGTCGACCCTATCCTCCTTGTTAATTTTTCTACGGAAGTCTTTTCCTCATCTGCGCTTGTTGGTCGTAGGCTTGCATGCAGGGAGCTAACATGAAGAACCTCTACGAGGCGTCCCTGGCACAAGAGCGAGCTCGGGCTGAAAAGAGCGAGCGGGAGATGAAGGAGATGCGGATCGAGCTCGAGGGTTAGCACAAGAGGGAGCAGCAGATGAAGCTCGAGCTCGAGGCCAAGGATGCGGAGTGGGGGAAGAAGGTGGCCTCCTTGAAGAAGAAGTTCGCCAAGGAGAAGGAGGAGGTGACGACTACGGGTCAGATGATGGTGATCAAGGCCCAGGACGAATGTTATGCGAAGGCCCTTAGTCATGTGAGGCATTTCTACCCGACCATCGATCTGTCCAATTTTGAGTACGACATGGAGATCGAGGGGACATCGAAGACTCCTGGCGAAGAAGGGCCTACTCTCGACCCGCCTGCCGACCCCCCTGTGAATCCGTCTGTCGACGCTGAGGTGGGACAATAAGTTATATAATTTTGTCTTTCTTTTTTCCCTCTCTCGACTGTATTTGCCTCCCGCGGACTAGCCACCGCATTTTTTGTAAGAAGTACTTAAATTTATAGGAAAAAAGTTTTTTGACCGGCCAAGTGTTTTGACCTCGGATATTTCTGAACCTTCTTGCGTATGTGTGTTGAGTTGGCTGGTTCTCTTGTAGGTTGCGGCTCCCCTTCCCGAGGTGGACCCCCGTCATTCCGACGTGGCGTGGCTCCGGAGCAAAGTTGAGGCCCTGGAGGCTGCGTTGGTTTGCCACCGAAGGGGGGCTCGTGACACTGATGCGGCTTTTAACTTTTATCGGAATAAGTCTGAAGCCTTAAGTGAGGAGGCGAGCCGGCTGAGGAGGGCGATGCTGGATCGGGAACTCGGCGGTGCGAGCCTCGGACAGGCCGTGTTGAGTGCCTCGGTGCCGAGGCCCTCTTCTGAGAGGTTACTTCGCGATGTCTTTGTGGAGAAGGAAATGGAGATACACCGTTACAATATTATGCTGGGTGCCTCGACATCTTCCTCAGTGGGTCGGCAAGCGGAGGGGGTTCCCTCTGCGCTGCTGCTGTTGCAGCGTATGCGACCGGATGACGCCCAGAGCTCCGTGGCTGGGGAGTCGATCGTGGCTGAGTCCAAGGACCATCATAACGAGGAGAGGGATCCTAGTCGCTCGTTCGGAGTAATCCTGCCCTTCACCGGACCCGAGGGGCCCTAAGATGGCGACTTCCTCTAGTTTGAGATGAGTGGAGTGGTCCTGTAACGGTCTTTGTTTGCTTTCTTAGGACAAAATAAAAGGGTACGAATAAAGAATTCTGTTCATTCTTTGCTTCGGCTGGTAGTGTAATGAACGGTGGCGGAGGCGAGGTTCGGCTCCACCGATCTGCGAGGGATCGAAGTGGGGCCTTAGGGAGAGTCCCTAGCTTGGATTCGGTTTGAGCCTACCGAGGCGTTGGGGATGATACCAGAGTGAGGACTCAGGTGCCGATCTCATTATCTGGCATTAGGATTTTGACAAAAAGAGATCTCTTTCGTATAAGATAAGGAGGGCCGCTAAGACGGCCCTGTACACATGAGTGTTTACACAAAAATATATTTACATTTAGCCAGGCTAGAGCCTATGTTCGTCCTTCGAGGAGTTTCATTAGGTGCTCGGCTTCGACTGGGATCTCCTCCCGCTCGGTGACAGGTTTGGGAGCAGGGCCGTCCCTTTCAGGTTTGAATTCGACGGCGTTGAGGGGGAACATGCCTCCCCCGACGGTGGTCATGTAGCACGATCGCGCTGCTTCTTGGCTGCCTCGGACAACGCCGACTCCTTGCGGGGTGGGAAATTTGAGTTTCAGATGGTAAGCCGAAGGCACCGCTTGGAGGGAGCATAGTCCAGGTGAGTATGGCGTTGTAAGCCGCCTTGACATTGACCACCATGAAGTCCATGGACTCGGTCCTCTTGACAGGAGCCGATCCTGCGGTAACGTCGAGGGTCACAATCCCTTCTATCACGACAGGGACGCCGGAGAACCCGTGTAAGGTGTATCCGGCCGGCTTGAGTTTGCCTCTAGGAATCTTGAGATTTTCGAAGGCTTCGAGGAAAAGAATATTAACCGAGCTGCCGTTGTCGACGAGGATTCGTCGAACTTCACAATTAGCCATGTGGAGACAAATGACGAGGGCATCGCAGTGGGGTAGGCGAACACCTTCGAGGTCCACTCCTGAGAAGGAGACCGGCATCGGTTGCAGCTTGGGCGAGGGGTTGTCTTGGACAGCATTCACCTCTCGGATGAAGGCTTTTCGGGAAGTATTTGATTCACCTCCCATCGGCCCTCCGTGGACACAGTGCAAGATGAATGGCGTATCTGCGGCTCCCTCGGAATCGGGATCCCGACCCTGGATGCGGTTCGGAGGAGGGTTCGGAGGCGAGAGCCTCCGGTTCTTAGCATCTCGCCGATCCCGTGGGCCTTCTCGGGTAAATTCTCGGAGGTACCCTCTTGAGATGAGTTCTTCAATCTCGTCTTTCAGGGCCCGGCATTGGTCGGTTTCGTGCCCGTGATCTCTTTGAAAGCGACAGTAGAAGCGCTGATCTCGATTCTTGTTGTTATTAGATCGGGGAGGTAGTCGGACAATGCCTTTGTCTTCGATTTCTAAGAGGATGGCGGATACGTTATGCGTCAAGGGAGTGTACCTCTCGAAGCGGGGGACCGGCGGGACCTTCTTCATGGCCCCCGCATCCCTCGGAGCTTTCTTTGATGGTTCAACTTCTTCGGCCTTCCGCTTTCCCTTCCCGGTGGCCTCCCTGGCATCTTCGGGTTTAAGGTCCTCTTCTGTCCTAATGTATTTCTCGACCCTGTTGAGGAGGTCGGGGAAGTCGACGGGGGGTTTCTTCGCCAGAGAAGCCTTCAGCTGTCCGTAACAGACGTTGTGCCGAAATGCCGCGGAGGCAATGCCAGGATCAAGGGAGGAGACCGACCTTGCCTCTGCGGTAAACCTCCGGACGAACACTCTGAGGGACTCCCCCTCTATCTGTCTGAGCCCAAGTAAAGAAGCGCTGGTCCTTTCGGCCTTCCGGCTGGTGACAAAGTAGGCAAGAAAATTGCCCTCTAGCTGGTCGAAGGAGTAAATGGAGCCGGGGGCGAGCTTCGAGAACCATTCCCGAGCCGGACCCCGAAGGGTGGCGAGGAAGGCTCGGCACAGCAGGGGATCCGAGGCGCTGTGAATCATCATGAGGGTTTTGAAACCCTCCATGTGATCAGCCGGATCTCCCTCGCCGTCATAGGTCTCGAATTGAGGTGGTCGGAAATTCCTGGGTATTTCTGCTTGGAGGATGGGGGCGGAGAAAGGAGGACGGACAGGTCTGTACCCCTGAGCCGCTCGTTGGCCGCCGTCTCCTATGTGATCGAGGCGATCCTCCATTTCTTGGAGGCACCTTAGGAGTATGCCATCGTCCTCTGGCTAGATTGTTGATGGGCGGGACACGCTCGTCTCGGCGTCCGACCCGGTTTGGGAATGGAGGGTTTCCTCCCGGGGAGCCCGTCGGAGAGCCCCAAGAATTTCTCTTCGGAAGTCCTGGAATTCCTTGTGAGTGACGGGGGCTCCCTCAACCCTGTTCGGTCGGTCTGAAGGTTGCCTTCCGACGCGGCTGAGTGCTGGCCTCCGTCCCTCGGGCGGCGGTCTTGGATGGTTCGGGGCCGGGTTGGAAGCGGCCCTTCCCCTGCTGCGGGTAATCTGCCGGTTGACGATTATCCCTCGTAGGTCGGGCTGGACTTGTTAGGTGACGCTCTTCTGGGACCCTTGATGGGGAGCCCTGTGTTTCGAAATGCGTGGCTCGGCGTTAGCAGTTGGCGGTGGCGAATCCCGTCGGTTGACGGAGGAAGCGGCCCCCTTGCCCTTGGAGGCCATGAGAGTCCGGCTGTCGAGGTCCCTTGATGGTCTGGCTCGTGTCGGCTTCTGGAGCAGTGGTTCCCACAGACGGCGCCAACCTGATGCGGTTTATTTCGGGGAGACGTGTGGATGCACCAGGTGTGAGTTCGGACTCAATTTGTATTGAAGGAGAAAGCTGCTCGTCTGACGACCCTCGGCTGACCGGGCGGCACCTGCGGCGGGCTCGGAATGAGGCGGAGATCTGGGCACGGATCAGAGGGTTCGGATCCGAGGTCTTGTGTACCTGCAGACAGTCCTGAAACACTGGGGTTTATCCCGGTGGCGGACCCTCCGACGATCTAGTCAGTCTCTGTGAGAGAGTAGCAATAACTAGGTGAATTTTAGTGGCAAAAGATTGATTACCTGAAAAGATGGATGAGGGTCTAGTATTTATAGAGAATGCCAACCGGGTTTGGATCCGCTTGGGGGCCGGGTCTGAACCCGAAAGCCCATGGGCCTGACGTGGCAGAAGGCCCAGGGGGTCTAGGGCAGACGTGGCCATACCAGGAGTGGTATAGGGCTGATGTGGCAAAACCCTTGGTGGTATTTGGAGCTGACATGGCTGATCGTGGGTCTCCTGTGCTTCTGGGAGAATCGGAGGGCCTAGGCTGTGCTAGGTCATCCCCATGCCTCGCCAGGATGGGGGGACGGCCCGTGGGGCTGTCACGGATCGGAGGCCGAGGACCACTGAGGCTCGTCGGATACGAGGAGGCCAGTTCTGTGGGGGTGAACTTGAGGTTCGGCGCCGACCCTGCAGTGGTTCGAAGCCGAACTAGATTGCTGTTTTTACCATTTTTGAGTGAGAGTTGTATTGGGCCCTGGTTGGGCCCCAAGCCATTTTTACCCTTCCACACCTAGCCCCTAAAAAATTTGAACCCACAAATCAGTACCCAAATATGCATGCGTGCACATCCTCTTCATCCCCAAATCTCCATCTCGTCCTTCTCGAACGCTCGAATTTCCTCCACACCTTCATCAGCGACCTCAGATCTGAAAACCCTAGCCCCCAAAAAATTCGAACCCACAAATCAGTACCCAAATCTGCTCGCACTCTCATCCTCCTGACACTTTCATCATCCTTATCCCCAAATCTCCTCTCCTCTCACGTCCGATTCCCTCATCCAAAAAAAACCCTCCTCTTCGACGCCATCAGGAAACCCTAGCTTCCAACCAGAGCTCATCTCCAAATCTATATTCTCTCATCCGAATCCATTGAACTCACGGAAAGAGACCTCAGGTATAATTTTTTTTCCTTTAGTTCATCTTGTTGAAAAAATACACCTTTAGATCTGTTAGTATCCTAAATTATTGAATCACTTGATATTAACGTATACTGTGACAACTAAATGATTATATATTCGAATTTGTAATAGGTATGGAGATTGGTGAAGGTTGCTTACAATTGGGGGGGAATTTTTTGTATGTTCAAGAAGGTAATTTTACACCCAGTGTTAAGGAGCATCTAATACCAAAGATAGGTATGATATTTGACACCCTTGAGCTAGCAGAAAAATATTATGATAGCTATGCGAAATGTGCGGATTTTCAAATGCGTAAAGGACCTCATAAATTGAAGGATGGTGAGGTGGTGGAAAAAAACGTTTCTTTGTAATAAAGCAGGGTGTCGAAAAGTAAGAATAATGAAATTAGAATCGATACTACATCTAAAACATCTTGCAATGTATTGGTTTGTGTGAGATTAAACAAAAAAATGAATTCATGGTCTTTTTATTCTTTTCATGAGGTGCACAATCATGCATTCACCACACCCGGTAGACGGCATTTGTTACCGCATAACCGTGTTGTCAAGTTCCGATAAAGTCATAATGGAGCAACTTGCGGGTGCTAATATTCCCACATGCAAACAAATGGTTTTTTTTGAAGGTTCAAGTGGGGGATATGATAGGGTTGGATTTACTCTAACCGATGCTAGAAATCAAGAAAGAGACTTAAGGAAGTCAATGAAAGGTCATGATGGTCAAATGTTGGTAGATTTTTTTAAATGGCAAAAGGAAAAAGATCCTTCTTTTTTTATGCATTCGAGTAAGATGAGTCTGGTAGACTGTCTCATTGTTTTAGGGTTGATGGGATTGCTCATATGAATTATGAGGTATTTGATGATGTAGTTTCTTTTGATGCAACACATAGTACTAACCGTTACGGTATGCTATTTGTTCCATTTGTTGGGATTAATCATCATTGGCAGTCTGTTTTTCTCGGTTGTGGTTTCATCCCAAATGAGACGGCTTCATCTTTTGTGTGGTTATTTCAAATATGGCTAGGAGTAATGAAGAAAGATCCTCTTGGCATTGTAACGGATCAAGACCGGGGTATTGGTGCTGCAATTAAACAAGTTTTTCCTCAAATTCGCCATAGATATTGCATATGGCATATTTTAGATAAGATTCCCTCGGAGGTGCCTCAATTGGTTCAAAATGTTAAGTTCATGGATGTTTTTAAAGATAATATTTGGAATTTGTATGATAGTGTTTCTTTTGAAGAACAATGGAAGGCTTTGGTTTGGAATTTAGGGCAGAAAACAACAAATGGTTGAATTATATTTTTGAAATTCGTGATAAATGGGCCCCCGTATACCATAGGGCTGATTTTTGGGCCGACATGTCTAGTAGCCAAAGAAGAGAGGGAATGAATTCTTTCTTAAAGAAGCACACCCAAAAAAAGTATTCACTTAATGAGTTTGCCTTGATATTTGAAAGAGTGATTGGTAGGCAAAGAGAAGAAGAACTTAAAGAGAACCACTGTACACTAGATCAGAAACCCAAATTGAAGACCGGGTGGTATATGGAGGAACAAATGGCCCAGGTATACACTTTAGCAATGTTTTTAAAGTTCCAAAAAGAAATCAAGGCAAGCCTACTGTATAATGTGCCTTGTTATTATAAGCAATTCTCATTCTAACGAATATTATAAATCGACAACTTTACTAGTATAATATTAGAGATTAGAGATGATGCAAGTGTAAAGATGAAAGATTAAATTACTAGCCTTTTTGAATATAAATTATGTAGGTTAAATTTATACTTTCTTTTTCTCATAAATATATATAGTTAACCTATATTTGAGAGTACTAAAGATTACCATTTGTCAAAACAACTGCAAAGATGATTTACCTTATTGTCAAAACAAAGTACTGAAGATTATAAAAAGAAAGCAAGGTACGTATATATCTCCCCATATTTTATTATCACATAGACACTCGCAGATATAAATTAACAAAATTCCATCATTAGGCCACATAACAAACCAAAAACAGAAGCAGCTGTTTGTATGGTTTGTAGAGTTCTAAACAACACAACCCAACTTCATTAGTTTTCTTTAAGTTAATATGACCAATAGATAGTAATTAAGTTTAGTGCAATACACATGTTGAATTCTATATATCAGTCAAACAAGATCAACTAATAGATAGTAATTAACTTGTAATTTATCGTGTGTAGAACAGGAAAATCATGTTACAATTTGCGGCAATGTGAAATTCTTTTCAACAAGATCAACTAAAGGAATTTTTTTTAACAAGATCAACTAAAGGAAATTTATTTTTTATACATCAGATCTCTTTCTGATATGTATATTTCAACTTAGAAACAGTCATTAATATTTTCCCTTGAACTGAAATTTCGACTGATCTTCATATAAAAAAATTTCGACTGATCTTCATATAACTGAGGGTTTCGACTTGAACTGAAAAAAATGAATTTTTTTTATACTTGTGATCTCTGTCCTTCAGTTCGATGGATTCGGATGAAAGCGCGTTCAGATGGCATCGAGGAAGAGGAAATTTTCTGGCGTAAGGAAATCGAGCATGAGAGGAGCGACGATTTGGGGATGAGGATAATGAGAGCGTCAGGAGAATGAGAGCGCAAGCAGATTTGGGGGTGCACTGTGGGTTCGAATTTTTGGGAGCTAGGCTTTTCAAATCTCAAGTCGAAGAAGGCGTGAGGGAAATCGAGAGTGAGACTAGTGGAGATTTGGGGATGAGGAGGATGAGAGCGGTCGACGAGATGGGTAGTGGTTCGAATTTTTTGGGGGTGAGGGGTTTTCAGATCTGAGGTAGAGGCGTGAGGGAATGGAGCGTGAGAGGGGAGGAGAGGGGTAGTTGGGGATGGGGGGTATGAAATGACGCATTTACCCCCCCCCCCTCCCCTCCCCCCCAACTTAGTCAGATGAGCGGGAGGTCGATCAACCGTTGGATAGCGATCATGATCAAAATCCCAGATCGAACGGCCTAGCACGAGTGCACACCGTTGTGTGCACTACCCCAGTGCACAACCGAAAGTTTCCCTATATATATATATATATATATATATATATATATATATATATATATATAGCATTGGTATCAAGTCGGGTAGGGTCGGGTCCTTCACTACCCGGACCCAGACCTACGGGTCCAAAAAATGGACCCGGACCTGTGAGGACCGGGTCATATTAAAATATTCCTACCCGAACGGGTAGGAGTGGGAGTGTGAGCGACGAGCGAAGGCGGCTAGTGGAGGATTTAGAATAGAGGAGAGAAGAAAAATGCATGAGTTTTGAGTTTGGAATAGGAATATTTAGAATTGAGGAGGAAGGAGGGGAGGGATGAGGATAAAATATTTATTTTTATGTTGATTTTTTGGGTTCTTTTAACGGGTCCGGTTCCGGGTCAGGGTCCGGTCTCTATTGAGCGGACCCAAAAGTACAACGGGTCCCATTTTAGGACCCGGTCCCGGATATCCGGGTAGGTTCCGGTCCAATGCCGGGTCCGGGTCGGATCCGGGTTTTGGGTATTCATACCAATGCTATATATATATATATATATATATATATATATATATATATATATATATATATATATATATGGGCTTTGATTGTGCATTGGCCTGGTGCACACAGCCGTGTGCACTCGCTCTCAGCCGTTCGATCTCCCTTTAGATCATGATCATGATCGGACGGCTGTTTAGAACCCCCGCTCTTCTCACTTTCATTGAGGGGTATTTTGGTCATCTCCCCTACTGCTCAGTCTTTTTTTTATCTTTCCTTTCTCATCGTTCTCTTCTCCTCGTCGCTCTCTTCTCTCTCAACCCGCTCATCGATTTTTTTTGTTCTTCCCCAAAATCGAAACCCTAATCCCCAAATTGAATCTCTGTCCTCTCCTTCTCTCTTCCTTCTCATTGCTCTCTTCTCATCCCCTAAGATGGAAGCAGGAGGTTCTTCCCCCAAAATTGAAACCTTAATCGCAGTCGAAATCCAAAAATCGAAACCCTATTCTCTCACCTATAGCTTCCCCCCTATCTCTCTCTCTTGGTCAACGAGCTCTGTCATGGTGCTGCTCGATCATGGTGCCGTAACCCATCGCTGTAACCCCAAATCAAGCGTCGTAACACATCACTGCTCCTTCACTGTTGCTCGATCATGGTGCTTCCATTTTTCTGTTTTCGACCTCAGGCTTCATACGTAGCACCATCTTGAATCGATCTCAGGTATAAATTTTTTCAGTTAAAAAAATTTAGGGTATAGAAAAAAAATTTCTAATCAATTGTAAATTTAATTTATTGAAATATATTGTAAATTAGGGTTTTATATTTCACATCCCTTTGTTACATAACTTTTGTTGTATTATGTGAATGAGACAATGTTCTTTTGCTTTGATAATAGTTATTGGATTGATTCTTGCAGGTAATTAATTCTTGCAGCTATTGGGCCACTATGCTCTTTCCTATGATCTGATCAGAGAAGTATTTGACCATATGAATCTTATTTACCAATTTGGTCCTTTGTTTTTGTGTGTGTGACAATTGGCAGTGAGGAACTGATGCATATTTTTGCATTTGAATTGATGAATCCCTATTGATATGAATCCCTATTTTTTGCATTCTAAATATTTTTGCTCTTTGCATATATATATATAGACTAACTCTATATGAGTTAGTCTATTATGAGATGGTGAGTGGGTCTCCTTATCTTGAGCAGGAGCTTCTAGCCATCCGATCTGAATTGATTCAGATCGAATGGCTGAGATGGGATCCCGTTCTCCATCCTGTTTTGTTGAGGGTGAAATGGTCATTTACCCCCTCTCCTTATCTTTTTGGCATGCTGGCTCCCAACTCTTATCCCGCTCTCTTACGATCTTAAGAAACCCTAGCCCCCTCTCCTTATCTTTCTTCTGCGCTCTCCTTCTTCGACTGAAACCCTAGCCCCAAATCCGCTGGCTGATTTCATAGATTCCGTCACTCTCTTCGACGAGATGCCCTAGCCCCAAATCCGCTGCGCGCAATGGTCTCTTTCTCTCTCTCTGCGATCGAAGACCCAAATCGCCATTGTAGGTTGCGAGGCTCTCTCTCTCTCTCTTCGACGTCAAACCCAGCTTACGAGACCCAAATCGCCATTATGGGTTGCGAGGCTCTTTCTCTCTCTCTTCGATGTCTAACCCAGCTTACGATTAGGGTTTCGATTCCTCATCGATTCGAATAGAAACCTTAGCAGCCTCCAATCATTCTTATCAGGTATTCGCAGGTATTCTCATTTTCAAATTACATTTCGTTTTCTTCTTTCAAGTTTCACTATTAGAAATTGAGTCAATATGGCCTCTACTGTATATATATATTGTAGAGGTGTATTTTTTGTCAATATGATCTCTTCTCATGATAAGGAGAGGTATTCACAGCTATTTTTGGTATATTAGAAGAGGCCCCGTGGCCGTTTTTGTGTGTTGGTTTCCATAATGTTTTCCATAATGCTAGCATCCTAAGTGATATTTTTGTTGGTGGTGATTTTTCAAGCAAATAGTATTTTACATACTTTTCGTCACAAATGAAGTTTTCAAAATACATATTACTTTTGTTACCATCTAACCATTAATGCTTTGAACAAAAGTATACCCAAATTATTTATTAGATACGAAATGAGGGGATTATTAGTGTCCAATGAATAAATGAAAGGGAATTTCTAGTGTTCTCCTTCTACACCTCAAAGTTCTTGTTGTTATAACTTTCCATTACTCCAAGATTCTAGTTTTTTTTTTAATTGATCATGTGTTTCTTTTGCTGAATAGGTAAAGAACCCATCAGCACGTGTAGAACACGAGGCGAGCACCTCCAAGATTGGGGAGGACCAGCTGTTCTATTTCCAGCAAAGAGGAATCGACCGCGAGAAGGCTGTCGCTGCTATGGTTGGGGGTTTCTGTCGGGATGTTTTTGATAAGCTTCCCCTTCAATTTTCCTCTGAGGTTTATGCACTCATGAACATAGAGCTGAAGGGTTCTGTAGGCTAAAATTGCAGGTTCATGCTATAAGTTTTCAACATTCAAGCTACGAAAAAGCAAGATATTATATATATTCCTGATGTTGTGTACTTGTAGAGTAAATTATTCGAGTTTTGAGCAAGAATAATGTTCGTAATCAGCTGTGATGACAATATCTAGGCAGCTATTATTTCTACTTGTATAGTCTTATGTTCCAGATGATTTAAGTTGTTTGCTCTCAATGGTAACTTTGATAAGATTGTTTATACTTATACTGTGGATATCTAGAGAGTTTTTTTCTTCTTTTTGTGTATTCTGATGGACTGATTCTGATGGACTAATGGTCTTTCATGGAGTAATGTAAATTGAAGTTATCTCTCTCTTAAATAGTATACAGAGAACTTTGAAGTGTAGAAGGACTAACACTACAAATTTTGTAGCTCTGTGCCTCTAAATATTCAGTACACACAACAAACGTTTTTGGTTCATATTGCTACAAATGAAGAGTTATGTTGCATTGTTATTAAAAATACTAAAAAGGAGAACACAGTCAAAGCAATACTCATACCAATCCCACCAATCTACATTTCACATAGCCATATACAGTTCAGATCTTCAGTTATAACTGGAAAGATATGGCTAAAGTACATGAATATGCAAGTTAGCATTGAAGTTTTTTTCTATTGCAGCAATCTGTTTACTGGCTTTTGCAATACTAGACTTGGGCTAGCCAAGGCTGTTCTTTCCAAATAGACAAATAAAAGCTTCCACTAATATCTTTGTGATGCAGTTGCAGAAACCTCATCTCGTCCTTCCCAACGCAGTTCTTTTCCCATCAATTTCCACATGAATATTTAGAGAGACAATAATATACATAGACAACTGAATGAAAATAATCTAGGCTAGGAGTAGGCAAAAAGATCGATATCATTAACATTATCATTATCGGTACAGAGATAACAAATTTAAGGGAGTGTGGAAAGACAGACATAACGACCTGAAACATATAACTCATAAAATTCTTATGTATACATGTGCTCACATTCTTTAATTAGCTAAAAGAATGAGTTAACATAAGTAATACAATCATGAATGTTTCAGGAAGGCAACTTGGTATTATTGCACAAATATAAAAACAAAGTAACATATAACTATAAGCAAAACAAAACATTAACTTGAAGAGGCGCCTATGTCAAGTGAACCATATAGCTTCATAAGTGATAAATTACAAGGTTCGGTTTTTTCTCTTTCCCTTGATCCATACACCCATGGATAATATGTTGATCAACCCCTCAACGAGTATTTCTTCTAACTGAACGGCTGGAACTTTGGCTTTTCCTCTTTCGAGGGCTTTGCTTTGGCCTTCTTCCCAGGTGCCTTTGAAAAATGAAATAATGAATAGTGTCATAATATGGTGGAGGTTACAAAAAAATAATGCAAAGTATTAACGGAAAAAGAATACAACAAGGAAACAAAATTATATTTGTAATCAAGGCACGAAGCATGATTTTGCCACTCAAAATCCTGCTGAATACCTATGTTGTCCAAAGAATACCTTCTTACATAACATCTTCAGGCTAAAATAGCATCAATAATTGAGGAATTAAACTAGTCAAATAGCATCAACGCCATTGGAGCAACAGGCAACTTAAGTTTATTAAAATTATCAGCTAATATAATCACATGACTCATTTTTCCTACAAAAATGGCAATAGACTCAAAAGTTTCCGAACAGCTGACACCAACAGACACCAGAGCTATTGAATCAGAATTTCTATTGCCAGACATTAATGATAATGATAAGCCAATATGCAAATCTTCTTTATCATTAGAAGTACTGCCAGATTCATTCTGTATAGAGTTGAAAACATAAATTGATACTTACAAACAAAAAGCTTGGTGAGTACCTTATCTGCTAACTGTAATGAGTGTAAATTTCCAGCTACAGACTGGTTGTCTTCATCAGAGTGTTCACCACCATTATCTGCAAGCTCTTTGTCGTCCGACCTCATAATATCCTCTTGCTCTGGTGCTCCTTCAATGAATTGCATAATAGCATTAACAAACCATTAGCAGCAACACGATCAGCACCCACAATGACTGCACTAACACATCCAGCTTTCATCAATGCAGCTGCAGCTGAATCTGCTATCAGAGTAGAAGGAAATTTTTCATGTACAAGCTCAAAAGCTGTTAATCTGGAAATTTTTCATGTACATGCATTGCAAGTGAAGAGGCAATGGGAAATTATCAAAAATAGCAAATTATCAAAAATTGTGGGACGAAATGTAGAAATTGGTAGGCTCAGAACAACACTTGCCAACAAAACTTGAAGGCTTAGAACAACAACATCAAAAAAATTGTGTAGGCTCTGAACAATAACACCACCAAAAAATTTGTAAGCTCAGAACAACAATAACTTGTTGGACCGTACACAGGTGCTGGAAATATTTCCAAAAAATCAAGTATAAGTGAGTCAAATGCAGAAATTTGAGCACGTCACTAGGGCTGCTAAATGAAGCCATGCCTACTCTGAACAATAACTCCATCTCTTCCAAATCAATTAGTTTAAGCACAAAATTATGAAAATCATTTTACTCGCTTTGTATAAATTTGTCATCACTGCCTACACAGTCCAATAGAGAAAACTCATGATTGAACGAATTCATGCATAAACAAAATCAGTCGAAAACTATTCATCACTGCCTACCAACTTGGTATTATTTGTATAAACAAAATCATTTTACCAACTTTTTGAAGATGTCGAAACATCATTCATTTCTGTTATACCCATCATCAAATTGCCTGTACACAGTCAAACACATAACGATTAATTTAACATATGAACATATTTGGAATGGTTGAAAAATAATTACACATATAGCAAAAAAATATGGGTAAAATCATGTAAAACACTTACCTACAAATTCCACAGTCATAAACTACTAAAATTCATACAATATTTGGAGCCTCTTCCGTTATGGGTTCCATTGTTGAAAAAGTAGTTGAAGCTTGTGACTCGTTCAAATTAGAACTACACGATTAATAAAAATACACCTCTACAATACTTATACAGTAGAGGCCACCTCGCGCCTTTTCTAATAACCGAAACAGGGGAATAATCTAAAAAGATAAGGAGATTATATAAATGACCATTTTACCCTCAACAAAACAGGATGGAGAACGGGATCTTATCTCAGCCATTCAATCTGAATCAAACTAGATCGGATGGCTGGTAGCTCCCGCTCACGGTAAGGAGCCCATCTCACCATCTCATAATAGACTAACTCATATAATGTGCTCCTCAACAAATTAAACATATAGAAGAGGTCATCTAACATCTCCAACATCCCCATCTTCCTGCTAAACAAATTTGTTGCCAGCCAACCAAACCCATAATTTTATCTTTTTATTAAAAGGTCTTAATCGACTCAAACTTAATTAAATAAATGCAGGCTCTACTCAAACTTATTCGGAGAGCTAAATTTTTCATCATCATAGTTGTCTTCAACACATGAACTGAATTAGTCGTAGGCTCAGAACACACTTCTATATATTCATTTTGTAAATCAAGCATTAAGAATGTGTCTAGGGCTGCATTATTATGCCGCGCCAACTAGTTCTAACTTATTAGCTTGTTAGGAAGTGCATATCATCATTGCCTAGACCAACACACAAAAACGGCCACGGGCCCTCTTCTGATATACCAAAAATAGCTGTGAATACCTCTCCTTATCATGAGAAGCGATCATATTGACAAAAAATACACCTCTACAATATATATACAGTAGAGGCCATATTGACTTAATTTCTAATAGTGAAACTTGAAAGAAGAAAATGAAATGTAATTTGAAAGTGAGAATACCAGCGAATACCTGATAAGAATGATTGGGGGCTGCTAGGGTTTCTATTCGAATCGATGAGGAATCGAAACCCTAATCGTAAGCTGGGTTAGACGTCGAAGAGAGAGAGAAAGAGCCTCGCAACCCACAATGGCGATTTGGGTCTCGTAAGCTGGGTTTGACATCGAAGAGAGAGAGAGAGAGCCTCGCAACCCACAATGGCGATTTGGGTCTTCTATCGCAGAGAGAGAAAGAGACCACTGCGCGCAGCGAATTTAGGGCTAGGGCATCTCGTCGAAGAGAGTGACGGAATCCATGAAATCAGCCAGCGGATTTGGGGCTAGGGTTTCAGTCGAAGAAGGAGAGCGCGGGAGAAAGATAGGGAGAGGGGGCTAGGGTTTCTTACGATCGTAAGAGAGCGGGATAAGAGTTGGGAGCCAGCATGCCAAAAAGATAAGGAGAGGGGGTAAATGACCATTTCACCCTCAACAAAACAAGATGGAGAATGGGATCCCATCTCAGCCATTCGATCTGAATCAATTCAGATCGGATGGCTGGAAACTCTCGCTCAAGATAAGGAGCCCCGCTCACCATCTCATAATAGACTAACTCTCTCTTTCTCTCTCTCTGTCTCTCTCTCTCTCTCTCTCTCTCTCTCTCTCTATATATATATATATATATATATATATATATATATATATATATAGGGAGCCTTCGGTTGTGCACTCTTAATTGCGCACTCTCTCTCCACCACCCAATCAAAGGAGAGCAACATTGTTGTTTCCTTTGATTTGATCAGGGAAGTATTTGACCCTATGAATCTTATTTACCAATTTGCTCCCTTGTGTTTGTGTGTGTGTGTGACAGTAGGCAGTGATGAACTGATGCATTTGAAATGATGAATCCCTATTTATATGAATCCCTATGCATTTGAATTGATGTATTTCACCATATGATTTCCTATTTTATATGGAGGGTGTATTTATGCATTTGAACCGATGCTTGAATATTTATACATTTGAACTAGCTGGAATGGCACTCCAATGCAACCCTAGTGAGAATATTGTGTTCTGAGCCTACTAACTTTATTTTTTTTACTTTTTAAGATTTGGTTGGGTTAGTTAATATATATGAGGGCCCTTCGGTTGTGCACTCGTCTGGTGCACACAGCCATGTGCACTCGCCCTCAACCGTTCGATCGCCCTTAAGATCATGATTGCGATTAGAATCCCCGCTCTTCTCACTTGCGTTGAAGGGGTATTTTGGTCATCTCCCCCCCCCACACACACACACAACACACACACACACACACAACAACAACAACAACAACAACTTCAATAAGGGATAGTAATAGTAAAGAAATTATATAGAGAAAAGAAAAGTAAGGGTTTCATAATTCTTATTTGAATCACTGATATGAGGTAATGTATTCCCATTATAGTTTATTTTTGCTTTTGTGTTCGTAGGCAGTGATGAATGCATGCAATTGTCAAGTTTAATTATGTGTTTTTTTTTCTTTTTTTTTTGATAAAAGATGACGCTCGTCATCGTTCCATTAAAAAGAAATAACGAAACAAAGTAGTACAACATAGATAAAGCATGTGAGCAACAAGCTACACGATACATCAAAAGCGCTCGGACCTACCCGAGATCAACAGTAAACAACAACAACAGAAATTACAACTCATGAGCAACAGGCTACACGAAACTACACTAGAACTCGGACCTACCCAAGAACAAGAGAAAGCAACAAGTGGATCTAACCGCCCCTAACCACCGAACGGGGCCCCCCCCGTCCAAGACCGCCTCTCTAGCTAAGCTCCCTCATTGTTGCTGATTCTCTTGCCCCCCTCCTAAGCACACCAACAGTCAGCAACTCCGGTGAAGTTCACATCCTCTTCAACAACCCATCCCCTTCCACATCTCCTTCTCTTTAAGAACAGCAGCAACTTCCAGCACCTCAAACGCAGTCGTCGACCACTCCCAAAATTGCCATCCCTCCCATCGTCTCCACCACTAGATCAATGTACCGCTGCCTCCAACACCGAATCCAAATCATCAACGACCCCTAACTCCTAAATCCAACTTCGGCGACCTACCGCTACCCGAAAGCCTTGTCGCCCAAACTCTCGGCCACCTTCCGCTACAGATCCCAGCCAACCTACCCTAATTCGAACTCCCAACTCCCGACGGTTCCCAAATCCCTACCCCTTCTCCAACCCAAGACACCACTCCCTTCTACAAACCATAGCCTCCACTCTCCTCTCCCTGACATCGACGCTCCATTTCGCCGTCGACATCCTCTACTCCACCTGAACCCCACCAAAACCATAACCGCCATTCTCTTATCCCTAATCTTCACACTCCAAACCTAACCCTACTTCCTAAAATACTGATAACTGAACCCAAACCTGACACCCGACTCAATTTCTCTAATACCCGAACCCGTTTCCCAAAAAAAATTCAAACCCAAAACTGACTTTCAAACCCATTACCCGAAATCCTCACCCTAAACCCTTAACCCTAAACTACCTTAATCCTAACTCTACTTCTCCATCCACTTGCTCCTCTATTGTTGCTGAAAGGTGACTGTCGCCGTCATTGACTGCCACCGTTCGTTGTCGTCAATTTCAAAATATAAAAAATATCAAAAAAGAATTGTAGGTACTAGTTATTCTCTAATGGAACCTCAATATCACCAGTATCTTTCAGTTTTCATCGACTTCCCCGCTGCTACATCTTCCTCTTCACTCTCCCTCATATCTCGTGTAACCCCTGTTCCCGTTTATACAGATTTGTACTTATTATCTTCTTGGTATTATTGAAATTCAATTTTCTAGATAAATATTCCTGTTCTCCTAGAGCCAAATTGCTTTTATTTTGGATATACGATTAATTTGGTTGAACCCAGGAATTTTAATTCGTACTATTATATTATTACTATTTGATCATTTAATTATTTTGGCCCAAACTCCTAATCCAACCTATGATTTATTTATTTATTTTATAAGTCCAATCTAAACCAACTCAGCCCATTTTTATTTTCTAATTCATATTTATTTGTTTTATTGAAGCCCATAATTCATTTGAATACCCAAGCTCATTCCTTGGTGGATCCAAACCCAAACCCGCAAACCTGTTAACCCAAACTCAAACCCACTAACCCAATTTCCCTAATCTGCTGATTGCCCAATCTCCAACTCCCTCTCACGCCCCCCTCCCCCCCCCCCCCCCCCCCAAATCTCTCCATATCCCCACTAATCCTAACTAAACTCCCTATCCCCTCTTTAATCATCTTCTAATCCCTATTAATTAACTTAATACTAAATTAATCCCTTAATCAACTCTCTTTCTCTCCTCACTCTTCTTCTCTTCTGTTCTCTCTCCCAAACTGAGACCCAACACCCCTCGCCATCACCTTCCGACCTCGACTGCACCCGACCTCCACCTTCAACTAGCGCCTTGCCTCCTCATCGCCACCCTGTCTCTCTCACTTCTTCCCACCACTGCTTACTGCTACCACCACACCTCAGCCCCGAGTTTCTGCTCTCGCTCGCCCCTGCCTCAATGCTCATCCCTGAGCATGACCCCCGATTGCCTCACCACCCTCGCGACACCCCTCAGTCGTGACCCTCCACAGCGTTGCCCTCCTTCACTGCCTGCATCACTCACTGCTGTCTCCACCGTCGTCAACCCTCACCATTGCTAGCCCTGCCTAACCTCCTCGCCATCGTCAACCTCCACCAATCGGACAACAATTCGAAGCCCTTCCACCGTTGTCGTGCCTCACTCACAGCCTGCCAGCCTCCTCGCCTCTCATCACTGCCTGCACCTCACTCCTCCTGCTGCACTTTGCCCTCGCCTTCCCCGTTGTTGCATTCCACTATAGTTACCATTACCATCACCCATCATCCCTGTAGCTACTCCTCGTCACCACCCTCGATGCCTTCACCTCCAAAACCCATCTCCTCGAAGCTTCACCTCGTCCCTGTCACCACCTCCGCTACGAGCTGCACCTGAACCCAACACCGCAACTGCCACCCCTCGTTGTTGTTGCCGATGTCTGTCATAGTAGGTCACCACCGTCGTTGCTTGCGGTGTTGCCGCTGCACTGGGTGTTGCTGCTATCCCTTATCGAGTTGCTTTCGTTTCTTGCTGTTGGCTGCTGTCGTCAGTTGTTGTTGTTGTTCTCTTACTGTGGTTGCTGCTGTCTCTTGTGTTGCCCGTACCGTCGTCGTTGTTGTCATCTCCATTGCCGTCAGGACTTTCATTCCCATTATTCTTTTATATTCGAAGTCATCATCTATAAGACACGTACCTTGTACATTTTTATTGTTCCGTACAAGTATTTAATTTGGCCTCCCACAATTAGTATTTATATTTGATTATCGTATTTTGATGCTCATTACTTGAACCATCGTATTGTTCATACTTTGTGGTCTTTCCATGATTAAATCAGTCGATATATTGAATCGAATCAATCCATTTGCCTCTGTGATTCGATGTCCATCAAAAGATTGTAAATATCAATTTATATGCTTCTGCCCTGCTGCCTGTGTTAACTCGCAGTGAGATTTTGACCTAGTTATAATTTAAATCAATTAGAACTTTATAAATTATTGTTGTAGCCCTACGAATCTAGTTTCTGGAACTTCTTACGGATCTAGATTCTGAGTTGTAGGCTGCAAGTTATCACACTTTTAGTATTGTATGGTTTCTAATTTCCAGATTACTGTGTAATAGCGCATCTTCTCGATTAACTAGTTGAAACATCATGTTAGATGTAGAATAAAGACTTGAAATTTACTAGCATGGTACTAGACATGATTAGGATTCACTTTATAATTTTTATAAGATTTTTAAATGATTTTACTGTGGATTTATATATATAAAAACTTGACCCTAGGCTGCTGCCAGAACCCTAGACCAGTAAAGAATCAATTGTTAGGCCTAGCTGCTGTGACTATAATATGTTGTGTGAATATACGACGGAACCGGAAGGTAGTCTAGTTTCTAGAACTCCTGACGGAACCGAGTTCGCTTTCATGTAGTAGCGGAAAAGTTAGTTTTTGTACAACAACATTTTGCTGTCCCGTATTTGTATTTTCATGACTTTAATTATAAATATGTTTGTTCCTTGCATTATGAATTGAAATAAATTACATGCCTTACATAGCCCTTGATACTTCCTTGATCATGTCCTGATACCTGTTCTCATTATCTCATGTTCATGTTTAATTATGATAAAAGAATAACAAGTCGGCGTAATAAGAGTAAGGCCTAGTAGTGGGCGATATAGGAGATTATACTCGGAAGGGGGCCCGTGTTTCCCAACCTAGTGATTTCCGTTAC
The DNA here is from genome assembly GCA_017893485.1 of Hemerocallis citrina. Lineage (NCBI taxonomy): Eukaryota > Viridiplantae > Streptophyta > Magnoliopsida > Asparagales > Asphodelaceae > Hemerocallis > Hemerocallis citrina. The sequence goes on along the minus strand of CM030368.1, from coordinate 193,821,250 downwards.
TTGTTACATGGAACTAAGTTCCATGTAGAACTAAATGCCACGTCGTAGGACGACGGGGGACTACCTCTAGAATCTATTGGAGCCACCTCTAGAATCCAATACGTTATATGTTATACGATTCTGTTATATGTTATATGCTTACAAGGTACATGAAACTAAATGCCATGCAGAACTAAGTGCCACGTCGAGGGACAACATGGGCCACTTCTAGATTCTGCCACTTGACTACATGATTCTTGTTTACATGATTTTCCGAGTACTTGACCCTGTATAATTCACCACTAGAGTCTAAGCGTTAACTTGTTTGTATGCACTCAAATATATGGTATGGGATGCAGGATTGCATGCATTAGATAGGATTGATAAAAGATTGATAGACTTAAGACTTACACTGAGCACGTGCATGTTCTGTTACAATTACATGATTCCAGATGATTCCTGTTTGCAAGTTTTATGATTTCCGATTATATGTTACATTGTTTCAGTTTACCAGTTACATGAAAACTGCTTATAATACAAGTATACATGATTCCCGGTTATATGTTTGCATTTTTCCATTACAGGACTTGTTTCCTGTATACATGGTTCCCTGTTTCCTGCTATATTCTTGTTCTTGTTTCATTTTGCTTGTACTACTTGCGGCCCGCAGCTTGCTTTAACGGGTATCATCCATCTTTCTTTTGAGTAAATGTTATGCAGGTACAATGATGAGATACTAAAGGGACTTGGCGATCTAATTGCTGCATTGTGCATTCATGGACTTATTGTAAGTTCTCGTAACCCAGAGATTGGTTATTGTATTATTTCTTGTTCCTGTGATTATTATTGTATTGTTGAGCTTACTGGTATGTACAGCTTATGGATGATATGAGTTGGTATACTTATATCATTCGTTGAACCTCAGTTACGTGCCCGTGTTTCCGTATAATGGGAAGCAGGGTGTGACATCTCGATCTCCATCCAGATTCAGACAGAAGCGGTACTGTCGTCATCCTGATTATAACCTCCTCCCTCCTCCTAGCACCATTACTAACCCTGCTACACCCCTTCTTCCAACACCGGTACCACCGTCCAGCTCCTTATCCAAATCCCGACAACAGCAAAATTTTTCATCCTCATTTCGATCTCTGTCACAGCAACACCAGTCTCATTGATTCTTGCAACACTTCTTCACTTACATCCTCGACCATGACCAATACACCAGCCTTGCCGACTCCTGTTGATTGGGCTAATCTCCAACATCGCTTCGCTCAGCTGGCACTTCAGCTCTTTGGTCAATCTATCACTGCTGGCCCCTCTGCCCCTACATTCTCTGTTTATCCCCAGTATGAATTCTTTCTCGATTTTAGATTCTAGTGTATCACATCATCTTACGAGTAATTATATACTGCTCACTACACAGCTAATAGACCCTGAGTGTGTAGTGAGAAGTTGTGATCCATCGGCAGTGTGTAGGGATGGAGAGTGAGAGGGAAGTGCATTGCTCCGCACAGTACCCAATAAGTTATTGGGTGTTCTTTTAATGGTTTCAGTACCAAAAAGATTATTAACAGTACCTTTTTTGGAGAATGTTAATAAATTCCAAAACCCATTTTGTCGTCCAATAGCTACAACAGTTATTTTGATTGGTACCGCAGTAGCTCTTTGGTTAGGTATTGGAGCAACATAACCTATTGATAAATCTCTAACTTTAGGTCTTTTCAAATTGATTCAACCGCGAAATACCACAATCTATGAGATGATAAAATATGGCAAAACCTATACCAAGAATGGCTCGTGTAGGAGTGGACGTATTGGTTCACGTAAGAATGGACGTAGAATACCAAAAGGATTTATTCATGTTCAAGCGAGTTTCAACAATACAATTGTAACTGTTACAGATGTACGAGGTCGGGTGGTTTCTTGGGCCTCCGTCGGTACCTCTGGATTCAAAGGCACAAGAAGAGGAACACCCTATGCTGCTCAAGCATCTGCTTTAAATGCTATTCGTATAGTAGTGGATATAGGTATGCAACGGGCAGAAGTTATGATAAAGGGTCCCAGTCTCGGAAGGAATGCCGCATTATGTGCCATTAATAGAAGTTGTATACTATTAAGTTTCATACGTGATGTAACACCGATGCCACATAATGGGTGTCGACCTCCTAAAAAAAGACGGTGTAAAAAGAATAATGAAACGAATATCAAGAGAAATAAATGATTCAATGATTTGATCAAATAATAATATTTAGTATGGTTCGAGAGGAAATAGCAGGATCCACTCGAACAATACGATGGAAAGTGGTTCTTTGGTTAAGTCAAAAGGGCCCTTTCTTCTTGAAATATCCATGATTCCTCTGGGAACAATTGTTCGTTGTATTGTATATGACGGATATTAAAAGATTCTTCTTAATTCTTGATTATGATTTTTTCTTTCAGATGAAAGAAAGAATAACGACTTTTATCTTATACAAGGCTTTTTCTCTTCCCTACTTATGCATACTTATGATGTGCACTTATGAAAAAAAATGATTTTGACTTCATTTCCTTGGTACTCACTCGAAGAAGTGTGAAAAATATAGATTATAAAAGTATAGTATATAATAAAATAATAATAATAAAGAACAAAATAATAATATATAACAATATATAATATAATAAATATAAATATAATAATAAAAGTATATTATATAACAATAATAATATATAATCCAAATATATTGATAGATAGAGAATTTGGATAGAGAAGTTATTATCATTATAGAGTATAGATTATTTCCATTAGTGCGCTGTGCGATAGTGGTCTTGTTGTTACATTTGATTTTTTAGGTTGTTCTATTACTGGTTCCCACACTGGTCAGGAGTTTGGGCGTGCTAGTCGACAGGGTCATACTATATCATTAAGATTTTCTTCATGCACATAAATCTCATCCTCATTTTGCTGGTGTTGTTCTCTCTGATGATGATCTGTGGCACAGACGTTTAGGACATATTAGTGAGTCTCGACTCAAGACTTTAGCTCGTAGTGGTGCCCTTGGTCTTCTTTCTTTTACTCATTTGTCTGAATGTCAGGGTTGTCATATGGCCAAACACATATCACTTTCTTTTAATAACAAAAATACTTCTCAAACCACTCATCATTTTCAACTTATTCACTCTGACATATGGGGACCATATCCTACACCTTCTTATAAAGGTTATCTCTATTATGTTAGTTTCATCAATGACTTTACAAGATACACTTGGGTGTTTGTTATGCGCCAACGTTCTGAGATACCTGACAATTACCAGTTCTTTATGAACATGGTTCACACTCAGTTTGGTGTCCGTATCAAAATATTTTGCTCTGACGGTGCTCGTGAGTACACTTCCGCTGTTATGAGATTGATCCTTCAATCTCATGGTACACTCTTTCAGCAATCATGCCTTCACATGCATGAGCAGAATGATGTAGCTGAATGCAAGCATCGTCACATCCTCGAGACGGCTCATACTCTTCTACTTTCCTCTTCTGTTCCTCATTCTTTCTGGGCTGAAGCTATCATGACATCTGTCAGTTATTAACATCACTTCCTTGTCTGTCCTATCTGTAACATCACCTTATGAAGCCTTTCATCACTAACCACCGGACTATAGTATGCTCCGTACTTTTTGGTGCACATGTTATGTCATTCTTCCTCCCACTGAGTGCACGAAGCTCACCACCCGAGCTGCCAAGTACGTTCACCTAGGTCTCAGTCTTGAGCATAAAGGATATCGTTGTTTTGATCTTGTGGCAAGCCGTATTCGTATTTCTCGACATGTCTCCTTTGTGGAAGACTCTCCCTACTACTTAACCTTTCCTGAGGATGCTAGTTTTCTCGACTCCTCGGTTGTTGGGCCAATCTCTCTGGTCATACCTTTATGTATTCCATTTGATCACACTCCTTTGGCTCCTTTCCCATCTCATATTAACGTTCCACCTATCGTTCCTCCTATGGAGACACCACCTGCATCCTCACAGTTGCATACACCCACACCACCTAATTCACCCCCACACACTGCCCATCCGCCACTGGTCTGTTAGTCTACACGTTCTACCTCGGGCATCCCACCGGCACGTTACACACCTGATGCCACTGGTCCTTCTGACCAGTTTGGCTTTGCCACCATAGCCTCATACTCACCACAGTTTCATGTATATCTCACTGCTATACACTCCACACGTGAGCCCAGAACCTATCAAGAAGCTATTCAATATTCCGAGTGGCAGGAAGCTGTTGCAGAGGAGTTTCGTGCTTTTGATCAGACTGTCACGTGGGATGTTGTTCCACTGCCTGTGGGCATCCAGCATGTTAGCTTCAAGTGGATCTTCAAGGTCAAATATCGACCTGATGGCTCCATTGAGTGGCACAAGGTTCGTTTAGTTTCCCGGTGATTTACTTAGGAGCATGACATTGATTATGATAAGACTTTTGCCCCGGTTGCACAGACACACTCTCCTTGTCGTTGCCGCCGTTCGTCAATGGCCATTATACCAGATGAACGTGGAGAATGCATTTCTTCATAGTACTTTATCTAAGGTTGTTTACATGCATCCTCCTTCTGGCCTTACCACTCATCCTCGTCATGTTTGCCGTCTGCGTCGAGCTATATATGGCCTGAAACAAACCCGTCGAGCCTGGTTTAAGGGTTTTCGCCATGTCATCACACAGGTTTGATTCAGTCAGAGTTCACAGGACCACTCTATGTTTATGCAGTCATCACCGCATGGCAGGGTACTTCTACTATAATATGTTGATGATATGATTATTACTGAGGATGACTCTGCAAGCATAGCATCCACCCAGAAATACCTTCATCATCAGTTTTCTATTCAAGATCTTGGTAGACTATGCTACTTTCTGGGTCTAGAAATTACCCATGGATCTCGGGGGATACTCATTTCTCAACAGAAATACACATTATATATTATCTCCACTGCATATCATTCTGATAGTCGATCAGCCGATACTCCCTTAGAGATTCATATGAAGCTTCGTCCCACAGATGGTGAGCTCCTTTCCGATCCCACTAGATACAGGCAAATTGTTGGACATCTTGTCTACTTATGCATGATCAGACCGATATTGCTCATGCAGTCAGTTTGTTTCCGCTCCTACATCAGCTCACTATGATGCTCCTCTTCAGATCCTCAATATCTTCGGGACACTATCACTTTCTCATTATTTATGTCTTTTACATCCAAACTGGAGCTTAGTGTATATTATGATTCAGATTGGGCAGGTGATCCTATCACCAGACGATCTACCACATGTTTATATCTATTTCTTGGTAATTTACTGATCTCGTAGCCAACCAAGAACAGACAGTTGTTGCATGTTCTTCCACCGAAGCTGAGTATAGAGCAATGACAGCTACTACTAGAGAGATTGTTCATATTCGTTGGCTGTTATCATATATGAGTGTCACTCTTACAGGAGCTACTCTTTTTCATTGTGATATCTGGAGTGCATTGCACATTGCAAGCAACCCAGTCTTTCATGTGCGAAGAAGCACATAGAGATAGATTGCCATTATGTTCGTAAGTGCTTTGAAGCAGGGACTATTTCACTTCATTCTGTTACCTCTTCACAGCAGACAACAGACAACAGACTTGTTCACCAAATCTCACTCTATTCAGATATTTCGTTACTTGGTGGTCAAATTCACATTGTTCAACCCACAGTGAGTTTGAGAGGAGGTTTTAGATATTGTATTATATATTTAGTCCCATATCGGGTTAGGTATCAGTTTAGTATTTGTATCTCTCCTATATATAGACATTGTACTCAGTTATAGTAGATCCAATAGTTCAATAACATTTTTCAGTTTCCCTACTAAACCTTAACAAAGATTGTTGACAACGAATCTTATTTCACATTGCTGACGGGTGGAGAAGCCAAATGATGGTGTTGGGTAGTGTAATATTGAAGCAGGAGATCCTTTCAGTTCTCCTCGCAAAGTTGTGAAGCAACTAATTTGGCATAATACGGAAATCTTGGAACATGATGGGCTTCAGTAGATTAGCTGCATTTAACCTGATTAAATCCACGACATGCCCCTTTGCAACTTCCTCTGCTCGACACCCAAAGTTGGAACTTGAAACATTCTTTGAGATTATATTTGGGGTAAAAACTCATATATGTCTAGAATTTTGCAAGCCGGACATGCACACATAATTGTTGATTAGAGAAGTTGCATTCATTCTTTTCGGAAAGTAACGACCTACAGATTCTTCTATATTAATTATTTATTAATAAAAGATAAGTACACTGTATCATGTTGATGATGGTAAAAAATGCAGCAGATCAGAGCCATACGACCCCTGCACAGATCTCAAAGCGTCTAGCCATCACAGGCCTATTTTATAGGTCTGGGCCCATTCCGAGACATGGGCTTCTCTTAAGCCCATAAAAAGTGACAGACTAGGCCCACTAAGAGAGACACCCAGCCCATGATGGCTAGGAGTCTCATCTCTTATCCTCTCACAGGGATATCTTATCTCTTCAGAGGGGGAGACATGAAAGATCCGACGGTCACGATTTGGCTTCTAGAATGTCTCCCAGGCCTATAAATACTCCTCTCATTCCTCAGTCTCCAGGTAATCAACAATTCACTAGTTTTTACTTTCTTTCTTTTTCTGGTTCTGACCTAAGTGTCGGAGGGTCTGTCACCGGGGGCCACCCCCCGGTGTTTCAGACATTTTGCAGGTCCGTTGGCTGCATCATCCACCGTCCAATTCAGATCACAGGAGGTCAATCAACGATCCAGATTCAACCTCAGGAGCTCTAACGTCTTTTAACGGCCAAGGCACATGTTCGACTTTTAGTAGTTTCTATCCATTATTAACTCACTATTTGTTTGCTCCCACACCGAAAAAAGCAGCAACAGATTGACACCGTCTATGGGAAACTACACAAGTAAGACTTATCACCATGCTACTATGACTAAGAGGTAAAGGGGCGGCCTCCAGCCGTCACACTTCCACCCTTCGTCAACCAGCTCCTCCTATGGAATATCAGATTCCTCCTCAACAGTCGCCCCTACAACCTAACCACGCTCCTTCCAACGGAGAGGCACCGAGGGGCTCCTGACAAAACCGTCCTGAACAACATCTTCAGTACGACCGCATCTCAGTCCACAACTGGATCCCAAAAGAAGGACGACCAAGTCCTTCGCCATATCCAAGAAGTAGAAGATCGCCTAGAATAGATGAAGAATGAGAGAAACTGGTTCGACAGGGCATGCCGCCCTATTCAACGTCCCTTCAGCAAAACCATCCCCGATGCACCTGTTCCAAGGAACTTCAAAGCTCCTCAGTTCGAGTCCTACAACGGGGAATCAGGCTCGACGGACCACGTTGAGAGCTTTAAAACACTTATGATGTCCTATAATGCCACCGATGCACTTATATGTCGGACATTTTCTGCTACACTGAAATGATCAGCTAGGAAATGGTATTCACATCTAAAACCCGAATCCATATTTTCCTTTCAATCAGCTCGAGGAACTCTCCGTTGTACACTTCGTTATTAGTTAGGGGACTGAAAATACCAGTGTCTCCCTACTAGAACCGAAGCAAAAAGATGGAGAACTGCTAAAGGACTTCGTCAGGCATTTTACAACTGAAGCAAGGTTAATTTACGTCTTGAACACTTCACTCGCAACTGCAGCTCTTTCACTGCAAGACTTCGTCAAGCATTTTACAACTGAAGCAAGGTCAATTTACGCCTTGAACACTTCAGTCGCAACTGCAGCTCTTTCGCCACAAGCCTTCGTCAAGCATGTTACTACTAATGCTAGGCTAATTTCTGCCTTGAACACCTCAGTCGCAACTGCTGCTCTTTCGCCACAACATCGCTAACAAAGACCTGAAAGCCTCTCTCGCCAAAAAGCCACCCAAAAGTTTCACTGCGCTCCTGAAAAGGAGTGACAAGTATATCAGGACCGAGGAAGCTCTCTATCCTCAAGACAAGAACGATTCATCATCCAGGAACAAACGGAAGAACACAAGCAAGGAAGAACTCAAGAAGAATAAAAAAAACGGTGCAAGTTCACGCCATCCAACTCTAGCGTCACGCTTTAAATTTGCTCCTCTCAATGCAAGTGTATTAGCCATCCTCATGGAAGTGGAAAAAGACGAAATAATCCCCCTTCCCCCCACGATGTCAACGTCTAGCAGAAGAAAAGACAAAAACAAGTGGGACTATCTCTCCAACTTCGTTCAAAAAGACAACGACGCCGAAAATTCTCCGTCCCGGGGGCTGATAAGCATCAGCAGAGGCCATGCGAGTCGCAACACTCTGAACACATGACCGTCCTCCACTCCATTCATGAAGACCCGATGGGGGAGATTTCAACTCCTCCCGCAAAGCTTTCATCAGCAAAGTCAACTCCATAGATAACACTCTGCCTGCCAAACACACCGAGGTCCTGACATCTTTCTCTCACAAGGACTTAGAAGGCGTCCAAACACCATATTGCAATGCATTGGTCATAAACCTTTGCATGCTATATAATAAGGTACGCCGCATCCTGGTGGATAATGGCGGATCAGTAAACATCCTCTTCATACCCACAGTTCATGCTCTTAAGCTCTCTCAAGACCGACTCAAGCCAGCCGGTTATACACTTCACGACGTCTCTGGTGCACATGTCAAAGTCGAGGGAATTATCGCACTCGACGTAACAGCAGGGAAAGCCCCCGCTATTCAAACAGAAGCACCGGACTTTATGGTGGTCAATGTTAAAGCTGCATACAATGCCATATTCGCAAGCTCCAGGCTGGGCGGCATTCCATGCAATCACCTTCACATTTCATGCAAAAGTGAACTTCCCAACAACAGCTGGCGTAGGCCAAGGTGTAAAAACCCAAGTGGCGGCACGAACATGCTACACCACTGCAATGGGGGGCTCCATTCTCCCCCTTAACGCCTTAGAGCTACCGCCAAAAAATAGTCACAATAACTCCAAAACTGTAAACGAGCTTGAAGCCTCTGCCATAACCAACTCTACCAAGACCTTCCAAACCTGCCACATAATCTCTCGCTAGGTCCAAACTATTTCTCATCATGATACAGTAATAAACTTGAATCCCACTCCCGAAGCCACTCCACTCAGTTGACGGAAACAAATAATCTTGCCTAAACACATTGGTACATCAGAAGATTTTCCTTTCTCTATGCAAAACAATGGGGGGCTCCCTCCAAGATAGCCAAATTCAGGCAAGGTCTACCAAGTTGTTCGCTTGACTGCTCATCAACTTGAAGACCCGGGGGGCAGGGAGATATCAGCAGGAACTTGGAAAGTAGAACACCTTGCGAAGTACAACGAGTTGGGTGCCAAACTTGTACACAAAAATGGCACCAAAAAATCGTTAAAAACTTCCTACAAGACAGGTTTGGAGCCCACATCCATGGTGCGAAGTTATTGCAGTAATTTACAAATGAAAAAAGTTCAAAGTGCTTCGCCATTCGATCTGCTCCTACAACCTGTTAATTCATCAAAGCAAACAACGAGCTACACGCCCAACTTACATTAAAGCGACACTAGGCACTCGTTACAAGCTTTCTACAACGCAAGTTCAGAATCCAGAACTCGGGAGTTGCGACATGCAACCTCGTACGCTTAGAGTACAATTTACCGATCGATCTGTTCCTGCAACTAGCTGAACTTTCGTGGAGGCTCGGAAACAACAAGTTGAGTGCCACACTTAAACACTTAAGCAGCACCAAACACTCATTGCGAGTCTCCCCGTAAGACGGATTCGGAGTCCATACCCATGGCTCGACAGGGGCTCTAAACGATTTGCAATAACACAAATTCACAATGCACTTCGCTATTCGATCTGCTCCTGCAATCTGTCAACGCCTCGATTTCGGAGTCCAGTTCATGGTTCAAAAGAGACCCTGTCAATTTGCAAAGAAGCAAGTTCAGAGTGCGCTTTACCATTCGAGCTGCTCCTGCAACCTGTTATACTTAAACTAACAAGTTCAGAATCCATGTTCATGGTTCAGAGTTACTCTTGCAACGTGTAATTACACACGTTCAGAGTTCAACTCGCCATTCGATCTGTTCCTGTAACTAGTTAAATTTCCTCAACAACAGATTAGTAGGTCCAAATCATGGATCGAAGTTACCCTAGCAACACTTGTAAAAAGCCGCACTTGGGGTTCAACTCTCCATTCAATGCGACTCTCACAATCTGTCAGAGGCCCCATACAAAAGTTTGGAAAACAACTCTTTTTCAGAGTTGTCCCTACAAATAGCTGGGTTCAAGACGGAGCAATGCTACACTCAGTCATATACCGTCGACAACTCTCTAAGCTATACGCAACAAACTTGAGGCCCTGTTATTTAGTGACAGAGAACCCGTCGATGACACATCAACCATGACAGCAAGGATCAAGCAAGTGAAATGAATCCCACAAGTCACAGAACTCTCACCAACTCATATGTTCAGATCCAGTAACACTACAGACGTCTGCAAAGGCAAAACGGCTAGTCCAATGTCTAACTCTCCCAAAATCAGCTCATACGACTAGCCAACCCCCAAGACGATGTATTACAGGACAAGACACTGGCATGTAGAAGACTTCTCATTCCACAAACTATAACTTTCATTACAACAGCAAAGTTACAATGACTCCATGTTTCACGTCTAGGAATCGCTACCAAAAGTCCTGCGAACACTGTATAGCAAACTATCATGAAAGCTGTTCTTCCAGCTATACACACTGGAGAGATGCTCTACCTAAGAGAAACAACACTCCTCCCCGGCCTCCTACCAGCTAACAGCTCCATAGGGCCGCCTCAACTCTTGCTAATAATATTCAAGACAAGTCTTCCTTAGATGAGCAAACTCTAGATTTATCCGACCACCTTCACTTGAGCAAGCTCCAACTCCATCTCACTTGAAGTGTCGTGCAAACGAGAGAGTTACAACTCCGTCAAGCACAGCGTATCATGAAGGAAGAAAAGCTCAGTATCCTGGGAAACCTCATTCGAAGCGCGCAACTATTTGTTAGTAAAGAGAAGAATGGAATCATCTCAATGCTGAATAAACACAAGTGACGTCACTTCCACACTAAGAAGATTCAGAATACCCACAACTCATCTTCTCTAACAATGAGTTCAGTGCGATGCACGCCACTTAGGTTCCTCCGGCCAACCGCTCGTTAACATCGAGCAACGGGTCCAAGACCCCAATCTCCGCTCTTCGCTCAAACTCTACCAAACAACGAGTTCAGCGCTCTGCTCTCCACTTGAGCCCCATCAACAACTCGTTTGTCCCAAATAACGAGTTCAATGCTCTGCTCTCCGCATGAGCTCCGTCTACAACTCGTTAGTCCCAGACAACGAGTTCAATGCCTTGCCAAATGCTCAGGCTACATCAACAGCTCGTTGGTCCCAAACAACGAGTTCAGCGCTCTGCTCGCCGCTTGAGCCCCATCAGCAACTCGTTTGTCCCAAACAACAGGTTCAGTGCTCCACTAGCCGCTCGAGCCCCATCAACAACTCGTTTGTCTCAAACAACGAGTTCAGTGCCCCGCTCGCCGCTTGAGCCCCATCAGCAACTCGTTTGTCCCAAATAACGAGTTCAGTGCTCTGTTCGTCGTTTGAGCTCCATCAATAACTCGTTGGTTCCAAACAATGAGTTCAGTGCTCTGTTCGCCGCTTGAGCCCCATCAGCAACTCGTTTGTCCCAAACAATGAGTTCAGCACTCTGCTCGCCGCTTGAGCTCCATCAATAACTCGTTGGTCCCAAACAACGAGTTCAGCGCTCTGCTTGCTGCTTGAGCTTCATCAACAACTCGTTGGTTCCAAACAACGAGTTCAGAGCTCCACTCATCGCTTGAGCTCCATCAATAGCTCGTTGGATCCAAACAACGAGTTAAGTGTTCTACTCTTCGCTTGAGCTCCACCAATAACTTGTTGGCTCCCAACAACAAGTTCAATACCTTGGTCTTCGCTCAAGCTTCACCAAATAGCTTATTGCTTCCAAACAACGAGTTCAATACCTTGGTCTTCGCTTAAGCTCCGCCAAATAGCTCGTTGGCTCCAAATAGTGAGTTCAATATCTTAGGCTTCACTCAAGCTCCTCCAAATAGCTCGTTTACTCCAAACAATGAGTTCGACGCCTTGCTCTACGCTTGAGCTCCGCCCATAACTCATGGCTCCAGACAACGGGTTTAATGTTCTACTCTTCGCTTGAGCTCCTTCAACAACGAGTTCAGTGCCCCGCTCGCCGCATAAACTCCATCCACTACTTGTTGGCTCTAAACAACAAGCTTAAATTCTGCTCTCCGCATGAGATCCTTCAACTACTTGTTGGCTCCATGCAACGAGCCCATTGCCTTGGTCTTCGCCCAATCACCACTAACAACTTGCCGGGGCCAAACAATAAGTTCAAGCTCTAGTGCATCTCATAGCTCTCCCCACAAACTCGCTGGAATCAAACGGTAGTTTCTACATCAGCTCTATCTTAGAGTTATCTCTACAAACTCGCTGGGAACGACAGTTTCTACATCAACTCTATCTCAGAGTAGTCTACACGCTTGTTGGACACAAACAATAGGTGTAACACCCAACTCTGTCATAGAGTCTCCTCTAAACTTGTCGGGGTCAAACGGCAGTTTCCGGACCAACTCAATCAAAGAGTTTCCTCTATATGCTTGCTGGGTGCAAACAGCAAGTGCAACATTCCACTCCATCACAGAGTTCTCCACACGCTTGCTGGGCGCAAACAATAAGTTCAACACTCAATTCTGCCACTGAGTTCTTTCCAAACTTGTTGGGAACAAAAAACAAGTTCAAGCTCAAGTGCATCTCACAGCTCTCCCTACAAACTCGTAGGGGTCAAAACGGTAGTTTTTGGATCGAATCAATCAACGAGTTGACCCTACACGTTTGCTGGGCACAAACAACAAGTTCAGTACTCAATTCTCCCACTGAGTTCTCTCCAAACTTGCTGGGAATAAACAGCAAGCTCTACGTCAACTCAGCCACAGAGTTGTCTCGAACGTCACCGAGGGCAAACAGCCGTTCCTACATCAACTCTATCTCAAAGTTGTCTCCAAACTTGCTGGGCACAAACGACAAGCATGAGCGTCCACCTCTATCTCAAAGTAGCCTATACGCTTGCTGGGCACAAACAGCAGGTGCTGTAATGCCCCGATTTTTATTTATGAAAATTACTTATTTATTTTGCACGTAGTGTGCACGTGCAGTTTTCGTAATATGAAATCTTATAATTATTTTCCTTATGAATGATGAGTGTATGAATATATATATGTATATGTGTTCTTTAAATTATTTTTTATAAAAGGCCCTTTGTTTCAAACAAACTTAAGCCCAAAATCTAATTTAGTTATTTTGTAAAAACTAATATTTTGGCCCATCAATGTAAGCCCATTAATTAATTGTTTGAGTAACAACTTGTGAGGTAAAACTTTTTTTTAAAAGATTATTTTTATAAAAATGTATAATGTACAAGTTTTTATTATGGAGACTAGAATAGCACGTGCATGCAACATGGTGTGCATTGCACACTATTCTTCTTTGGCCGGTTTGGAGAAGTGGGTATCATGCATGGGTGGTTACCTAGTTGTGGGTAGTTACTACAACTCCTACTCTCATCCGAGCCCTCCATCTCATAACCATCTACTAAATCCAAGCCCTCCATTTCACCCAAGGATTTAGTATAAATACTCCCTCACTCATTTGTTTCTTTTACACTAAGAATTTCACTTATAAGAGAGACATATTGTAAGAGAGTTGAGAGTGAGTATTTTGGAGACCGATCATCACTACAGAGGGAGCTTCGGTGCGGAGCAAGGAGCAAGGAGTCGTGCATCGCATTAAGAAGGTTTACGGGATTCGTCATTTCGTCAACAAGGTGGGTGTTTCTCATGACTTCCAGAATAGAATTCATGTTAGAATTGAGATTGAATTGTGTATGTATGTGTAAACTGAAGTGATAGAATGATTGCTTAATTGAAATCTTTCATGCTATATGTAATGTGAAGGATTGATAAAGAACTAATGATAATTAGAGAACTGAAAATGACCTGTACAGTCGACCGATCATGTGAGCAGTCGACTGGTACGTTGAAATAAAATATGTACAGTTCAGAATTCCATGAAATGATGTATTTTAAATCCTGATTTCCTAGCATGCTAAGTTTGGAATTGGTATTTATCTCCGTAGACAAGTAATACAAGTGTATGATTAAAATTGTATTTAGATAAAAGAAAATACTAGTTGTGCGAAATTTACACTTAATTGAAAACTATGTTGTGATGTTAATAAATCGATAAGAATCACATATTTGTGCTGACAATGAACATATTGTAGTGTGACAAAAGTGTTGTGTGTTAATTGAAGAACAGAAGGGAGAGATGATCCCCTAATTTGAAAATTTATCCTGTTTCAGTCGACCAAATGTATGTAACAGTCGACTGTACTAAACTTGAAAAGTTGTATGATTGAACTCTGTAGAACAGTCGACTGGTTTGAATGACAGTCGACTGCCCCGTAAATAATATTTAGATTTTGAACGCTGCGGAACAGCTGACTAGCCATGTGCAGCAGTCGACTCTTCCGAGCAGTTATTGAAGAACTTTATTTGGATGAACAAGTCGACTGGATAAGTTCTAAGTCGACTATCCAGATCAATTTTTGACATTTCAGCAATTTTATGATTTGTTTTATGATAAAGATTGTGAATCTTATGTTGAATATTGGTTGTGACAGTTTAGAAGAAGTAAACTCAATTTGTCCTTGCATGAATTTATATGAAGTGAATTATTTATTAGAATAGGTGAAAGTTGTGTGACTGTGAAAGCTTTGAGCATGAAAAAGAAAATCTGCGTGATTATGAAAATGAACTCATGAGCTGGAAATGCTCAATCTTTGGAAATTGTGAATTGAAATTGAAACAAAAGAGTAGCTAAGTCTCCCACCGGCAATTGGAAATAAATGAAATGAAATTTGAAAAGAAAGACCAAGGTTGGTCATGTTGAATGAATAATTAAGTCCGGTTTAGTGGAGAGGCTAACTCTAAAGCTGATTTTGTTCATGATTCTAATAAAATAAGGACTAGATACATAGTGAAGATGTGATGAAAGTAAGAGAAAAACATTGAGTATGAGGGTCATTGGATTGGCAGTGAGAGAGTATCCCAGGATGTCCCATGATGAGTCATGATAGGGCGTGGATACTGCTCCAGAGTACCGTCCCGGTGGCGACGCTCGTGGGGTATTTGACGACTACGGGTAGTGTCATGTCTATGATAGGAGCTGAATTACCACAGGATGCCTGCATGATGAGTCATGTGTCAGTGCGTTGGGATTCCCTTTAGGGCGCCTAGATATGAGTTCGTATGTCAAAAAACATCTAGGATACTTACCGTAGTTACAGTAGTAGATTAAGTCATGACGAGGGATTGAACCCTACAAGATGAAGTACGATTAAGGGCTTGCCCTCGGACCTATGTAGTATGGGATGCATAGAATCCGAACAAGTGCGCATTAGTGTCATTTAACATAATAACTGCATTAAGGACTAAGTGCACAACCACCACACGACATCAACAGGATAATCCCTTTTAGTTTTGATCTGTGAACAAGTTTGTGATTTGTTAAGAAATGAGAATCGTTATACTGTTTCTGGCATAGAAAGGATGGCCATGTATAATTATCGTCGGTTAAATAAACTGACGTACCCACAGTTTTATATGCAGGATAATTGGCTTGGTAAAGGTTAAAGGAGAACCGATGCTCAAAGATAATTTATTGTTGTATCGTTTGTATAATGTCGTAATTATTTCCGCTGTCATTATTTGTAAATTATTGATGTATATGCTTCCGCTGTGAAATGCAAAGTGTAAAATCTCATGTAACTCTGGTGTGATATGGAAAGTTTTAATTCCTTGTAAAATTGTACCGAATGAGACGCAAAGATCCTGTGAAAATCTCGAATTCAGTTGTATTTGGAATTCGGGGTGTTACAGAGTGGTATCAGAGTTTCGTTTCACACTGGTACAAATTTATAAGAAACGACACCCTAGAAGTGGACATTAGAGTGTGTGTTTGAGTCTAGAGATTTAAATGTAAGTGACTTACATTTGTGTTGCTCTATGACTTATGTTTTCTTCCTCTCTATTTCTAAAGATGGCTGATCACTTCGACCCTGCTGGCGACGACAATTGGCATATCATTGAGGAAGAGTACTATCCTGGACAAGCAGATCCCGAGGAAGAGTACCATCCTGGGCAAGCAGATTCTGATGAAGAGCAATGGCCTGAGTCTCGAGAGATTACCCCACCTCCAGACTCGTCTGATGATTCTTCTTTTGATGAAGAAGAGGGACCAGTTTCGAATAGTCTTGTTGCATCTCTTCAGAGGCAGGTTGAATCACTACGGGAGAGAGTTGGATTGTTGGAAGCTCAGTTGGCCAAGCGCAAGGACGACTTTTCAGTTCTCAGTCATCGTGTATGGGAACTCGAGAAGAGGAAGAATATGACCGATGTGCTGAAGGAAGAAGTTGATGAACTACGGGGAGAACTTTGTGAAGCGAAGTGGAACCATAGGAGTTAGACTGTTATAGCTTCTACTATTTTTATTCTGATGTCAAGAAATGTTTTTCAATTCGAATGTATAAAGTTTGGAATTCAATGAAATGCAAGTTGACTTAAAATTCATGTCTTATACTTCGAATTTAATGGATCTTTTGCATCAGAATATGGCTAGAAGAGGAGCTAGAAATGGTGAAGGTCTAGATCTGGAAACGGAACTTGTAAGGGTCTATCAGACACTCAACGCCGTGGCCATGAATCAGAACCAAGGAAGGGTACCTGTGAATCCAGTGCCCAAGGCGATTAAACTAGTGGAATCATTCAAGCGGATGAAACCACCTGTATTCGAAGGGAAGTCAGACCCTGATGCAGCTGACAACTGGATTCGTCAGATAGAGACCATCTTCGAAGTGCTGGAGACCCTGGAAGGTAGCAAGATGAAGTTGGCGACTCTGCAGTTTGAGAAGGATGCAGCTGTTTGGTGGCAGTCGATGAAGCGGACAATGGGAGGCATAGTTCTTGGCTGGGAGGAATTTTTGGAAGAATTCCACAGTCACTATTTCCCCTCCGATGTCTAGGAGAAAAAGGCTATGGAGTTTCTGTCACTACAGCAAGGTGGCATGTCAGTGAGGGAGTATGAGACCAAGTTTACTCAGCTCTCTAGGTATGATCCTGAGTTAGTGATGGATGAGGCGAAGAAGGCTCGTAAGTTCGAGCATGGTTTGAGGCCGAGCTTGAGGTCCCGGATGATACCTCTTGGTATCAGGAGATTTGACAAGTTGGTCAAGCGAGCAGCAGCCACGGAGACAGACATGGAGCAGTTTCATGTTGTTCAAAATCGAAGGAACAACTGGCAGTCTGGAAAGAGGCCTGCAACTTCTGGGAGTTTTAAGGGACAACCATCTACACAAAGGTTCAAACCGACAGGGGCGAACGCTATTAGTGTGGTTGGAGGACCTAGGAACAATGCGGTGAGACCTCCTGCGGTAACTTGCTTCAACTGTGGTGAGACGGGACATTACAAATCCCAATGTCTCAAACCACGGACTGGAAATCACATTGTGCCAATGCAGCAGACTGGGAAGAGACCGTACCAATCAGGGCGAGTATTTGCCTTGACCGAAGCTGATGCCGATGAGGTTGATCATGTCATCACTGGTACGAGGGCGGATGTTTAGAGGCTCATGTTGTTTTCTTTTCCCGCTTATTTAGTGAACTGTTGCGTAATAAGTATGTATTATGTAACAGGCAAACTTTATTTGAATGGAATGAAAGCTGTTGTTCTGTTCGATACTGGATCATCTCATACTTTTGTGTCTCCTAAATTTGCTCAAGTGTTGGGAGTTGAACCGAAGATCTTTTCAGGCAAGATCTTAGCAGTTGCTACTCCATCAGGGGAGACTTTAACCACTGATCGGTACTATGCTGACTATGAGATCGTGATTGGTGATCAAATCTTTGGGATCGATCTGATCGAGCTGAATGTTTTGGGAGTCGATGATCATTGGCATTGATTAGATATCGGTGTACAGTGCAAGCATCGAGTGCAAGACCAAGACGGTAACAGTGAAGGCTCCAGGTGGACCTGAAGTCACTTTCCAAGGGAAGAGGAGATGTTCAGAGTTGGGGGCTGCTATCAGCCAGAAGAAAGGGATTCCGGCAGAGGTGCAGTTGATTCCTGTGGTTCGGGACTATCCGACTGTGTTCTTGGATGATTTTTCTGGGTTACCCCCACATCGTGATGTAGAGTTCAGCATCACTGTTCAACCAGGAAGTGCACCCATTTTTAAGGCACCGTATAGGATGGCTCCAGTGGAACAGGATGAGGTGAAATGGCAGATTGAGGAACTGTTGGAGAAAGGCTTTATTCAACCTTGTGTGTCACCTTGGGGAGCACCAGTGCTTTTTGTAAGAAGAAGGATGAATCGATGAGGATGTGTATCGATTACCGAAAGCTGAATAAGGTCACTGTTCAGAATAAGTATCCTATTCCTCGAATTGATGACTTGTTCGATCGTCTATAAGGAGCAGCTGTTTTATCCAAAATAGATCTTCGATCAGGATATCACCAAGTTCGAGTGAAAGCTGAAGATGTGTACAAAATTGCATTTAAAACTCGACATGGGCATTACGAATTCTTAGTTATGCCATTTGGAGTGACAAATGCACCCACAATCTTCATGGACATGATGAACAGAGTTCTGAGGCCGTTCATTGATTCATTCGTCGTGGTGTTTATCGACGATATTCTCATGTACTCCAAGTCAGAGGAGGAGCACACTGAGCATCTAGCAGCAGTTTTGGGGAAGCTGGTAGAGCAGGAGTTGTATGCCAAGTTATCCAAGTGTGATTTCTGGAAATCTGAAGTGGCATTTCTAGGTCACATCCTTTCTAAGGAGGGAGTGGCAACTGACCCTCAGAAGACAGAGGCAGTGAGAGATTGGGCAAGGCCTACTACAGTGAAGGAAGTCAGAAGTTTTCTTGGATTGACTGGATATTACAGGAGATTCATTCAAGATTATGCTCAGTTGGCCGTGCTGCTTACTGGTCTGACCAAGAAGAATGTGAACTTCAAGTGGACTGAACAATGTGAGGCAAACTTTCAGGAGTTGAAAGAGAAACTGACTACTGCACCTATTTTGGCTTTGCCTAGAGCAGGTGTTGAGTATGATGTTTACAGCGATGCTTCACATCGTGGGCTTGGTTGTGTCTTAATGCAAGAAGGAAAAGTGATCGCATATGGGTCTAGGCAACCACGACTGCATGAGAAGAATTACCCGACTCACGATCTGGAGTTGGCTGCGATTATCTTTGCCCTGAAGCAATGGAGACATTATGTGTATGGTGAGAAGCTGAACATGTACACAGACCACAAAAGCTTGAAGTACATCTATCAGCAGAAGGATTTGAATTTGAGGCAGCGGAGATGGTTGGAGGTACTTGAGGACATTCGTCCGGAGATTAAGTATCACCCAGGGAAGGCTAATGTTGTTGCTGATGCACTTAGTCGCAAGAGCAGACTGGCGAGCTTGATTACAACTCAGTGGCAGTTGGCAGAGGAGTTGGATCGGGCAGGTATTGAAGTTGTTCTGCATGACTTGGGAGCATCCTTAGCTCAGTTGAGACTTCAACCGACACTGAACGAAAGGATTATTGCAAGTCAGAAGGCTGATGCAGAGTTTCAGAAGATGTTGGAGCAGGTTGGTGTTGGCAAATTGCCTGGATTTCAAATCAGGGATGGAGTGCTGTGGTTTGGAGAGAGGTTGTGTGTTCCGGATCAGGCGAACCTGAAAGAGAGTATCCTTCAGGAGGCGCATGCTACTCTTTTGTCTGTACATCCTGGGAGTACCAAGATGTAAAGGGACATCAAACCGCATTTCTGGTGGTCAGGTTTGAAGCGGGATGTGGCCAAATTTGTGTCGAGGTGTGAGGTTTGTCAATAAGTCAAAGCCGAGAATCAAAAACCTGGAGGTCTATTGCAACCGTTACCTATTTCGGAATGGAAGTGGGATAACATCAGTATGGATTAGATTACGGGTTTACCCAAGAGTTCTAAGGGCAATGATACGATTTGGATTATAGTCGATCGATTAACCAAATCTGCTCACTTTTTGGCAATGAAACTTACTGCTTCGATGGACAAGTTGGCTGAGATGTATGTTGGTGAGATTGTCAGGCTTCATGGCGTTCCGTTGTCGATTGTATCCGATCGAGATGCGGGTTTACTTCGCATTTCTGGAGGAGTCTTCAGACAGCTTTGGGTACCAAGATGGAGTTCAGCACTGCTTTTTATCCCCAGACCGATGGGCAGACCGAGAGAGTCAACCGTATTCTTGAGGATATGCTTCGGTGTTGTATACTAGACTTTGGAGGCATTTGGGAAAGGCACTTACCTTTGGTAGAGTTTGCCTACAACAACACTTTTCAGCCTAGCATCGGGATGACGCCGTACGAAGCTTTGTATGGCAGGAAGTGTCGGACGCCTGTTTGTTGGTTTGAAGTTCGGGAGCGTCAATTGTTTGGTCCTGAGCTTGTGCAGCAAACCTCTGAAAAGATTGATCTGATCAGGAAGAGAATGGTAGAAGCTCAGAGCAGGCAGAAGAGCTATGCAGACAACCGGAGAAGAGACCTTGAGTTTGAGGTTGGTGACTTTGTCTTTCTGAAAGTATCGCCCAGTAAAGGCGTGATCTGTTTCGGCAAGAGTGGGAAGTTAGCCCCGAGGTTTATAGGCCCGTACAAGATATTGAAAAGGATCGGGAAAACTGCTTACCGGCTTGAGTTACCGGAAGAGTTGTCTCAGGTACACAATGTCTTTCATGTGTCTATGCTGAGAGGTTATATTCCAGATCCGAGTCATCATTTGCCTGAAGTGCCGGAAGGTTTGCAGTTGGATCTAAATTACATCGAGTCTCCTGTCGAGATTGTTGATCGTCGAGAGAAAGTCTTGAGGAATAAGACGATACTGATGGTCAAGGTAGTCTGGAGAAACCATTTGGTTGAAGAGGCTACTTGGGAATCTGAGGAGAGGATGTTGAGAGATCATCCTGAGCTTTTTGTTTGATTTGTATTTTTGTATTTTCTTATGCTTGCTTTTTGTTCCTCGCTCTTGATTGTAGTTCCGGGGACGGAACTATTCTAAGAAGGGAGTGTTGTAATGCCCCGATTTTCATTTATGAAAATTACTTATTTATTTTGCACGTAGTGTGCACGTGCAGTTTTCGTAATATGAAATCTTATAATTATTTTCCTTATGAATGATGAGTGTATGAATATATATATGTATATGTGTTCTTTAAATTATTTTTTATAAAAGGCCCTTTGTTTCAAACAAACTTAAGCCAAAAATCTAATTTAGTTATTTTGTAAAAACTAATATTTTGGCCCATCAATGTAAGCCCATTAATTAATTGTTTGAGTAACAACTTGTGAGGTAAAACTTTTTTTTAAAAGATTATTTTTATAAAAATGTATAATGTACAAGTTTTTATTATGGAGACTAGAATAGCACGTGCATGCAACATGGTGTGCATTGCACACTATTCTTCTTTGGCCGGTTTTGGAGAAGTGGGTATCATGCATGGGTGGTTACCTAGTTGTGGGTAGTTACTACAACTCCTACTCTCATCCTAGCCCTCCATCTCATAACCATCTACTAAATCCTAGCCCTCCATTTCACCCAAGGATTTAGTATAAATACCCCCCTCACTCATTTGTTTCTTTTACACTAAGAATTTCACTTATAAGAGAGACATATTGTAAGAGAGTTGAGAGTGAGTACTTTGGAGGCCGATCATCACTACAGAGGGAGCTTCGGTGCGGAGCAAGGAGCAAGAAGTCGTGCATCGCATTAAGAAGCTTTACGGGATTCGTTATTTCGTCAACAAGGTGGGTGTTTCTCATGACTTCTAGAATAGAATTCATGTTAGAATTGAGATTGAATTGTGTATGTATGTGTAAACTGAAGTGATAGAATGATTGCTTAATTGAAATCTTTCATGCTATATGTAATGTGAAGGATTGATAAAGAACTAATGATAATTAGAGAACTGGAAATGACCTGTACAGTCGACCGATCATGTGAGCATTCGACTGGTACGTTGAAATAAAATATGTACAGTTCAGAATTCCATGAAATGATGTATTTTAAATCCTGATTTCCTAGCATGCTAAGTTTGGAATTGGTATTTATCTCCGTAGACAAGTAATACAAGTGTATGATTAAAATTGTATTTAGATAAAAGAAAATACTAGTTGTACGAAATTTACACTTAATTGAAAACTATGTTGTGATGTTAATAAATCGATAAGAATCACATGTTTGTGCTGACAATGAACATATTGTAGTGTGACAAAAGTGTTGTGTGTTAATTGAAGAACAGAAGGGAGGGATGATCCCCTAATTTGAAAATTTACCCTATTTCAGTCGACCAAATGTATGTAACAGTCGACTGTACTAAACTTGAAAAGTTGTATGATTGAACTCTGTAGAACAACCGGCTGGTTTGAATGACAGTCGACTGCCCCGTAAATAATATTTGGATTTTGAACGCTGCGGAACAGCCGACTGGCCATGTGCAGCAGTTGACTCTTCCGAGCAGTTATTGAAGAACTTTATTTGGCTGAACAAGTCGACTGGATAAGTTCTAAGTCGACTGTCCAGATCAATTTTTGACATCTCAGCAATTCTATGATTTGTTTTATGATAAAGATTTTGAATCTTATTTTGAATATTGGTTGTGACAGTTTAGAAGAAGTAAACTCAATTTGTCCTTGCATGAATTTATATGAAGTGAATCATTTATTGGAATTGGTGAAAGTTGTGTGATTGTGAAAGCTTTGAGCATGAAAAAGAAAATCTGTGTGATTATGAAAATGAACTCATGAGCTGGAAATGCTCAATCTTTGGAAATTGTGAATTGAAATTGAAACAAAAGAGTAGCTAAGTCTCCCACTGGCAATTGGAAATAAATGAAATGAAATTTGAAAAGAAAGACCAAGGTTGGTCAGGTTGAATGAATAATTAAGTCCGGTTTAGTGGAGAGGCTAACTTTAGAGCTTTGATTTTGTTCATGATTCTAATAAAATAAGGACTAGTTACATAGTGAAGATGTGATGAAATTAAGAGAAAAACATTGAGTATGAGGGCCATTGGATTGGCAGCGAGAGTGTATCCCAGGATATCCCATGATGAGTCATGATAGGGCGTGGATACTGCTCCAGAGTACCGTCCCGGTGGCGACGCTCGTGGGGTGTTTGACGACTACGGGTGGTGTCATGTCTATGGTAGGAGCTGAATTACCACAGGATGCCTGCATGATGAGTCATGTGTCAGTGCGTTGGGATTCCCTTCAGGGCACCTAGATTTGAGTTCGTATGTCAGAAAACATCTAGGATACTTACCGTAGTTACAGTAGTAGATTAAGTCATGACGAGGGATTGAACCCTACAAGATGAAGTACGATTAAGGGCTTTTCCTCGGACCTATGTAGTATGGGATGCATAGAATCCGAACAAGTGCACATTAGTGTCATTTAACATAATAACTGCATTAAGGACTAAGTGCACAATCACCACACGACATCAACAGGATAGTCCCTTTTAGTTTTGATATGTGAACAAGTTTGTGATTTGTTAAGAAATGAGAATCGTTATACCGTTTCTGGCATAGAGAGGATGGCCATGTATAATTATCGTCGGTTAAATAAACTGACGTACCCACAGTTTTATATGCAGGATAATTGGCTTGGTAAAGGTTAAAGGAGAACCGATGCTCAAAGATTATTTATTGTTGTATCTTTTGTATTATGTTGTAATTGTTTCCGCTGTCATTATTTGTAAATTATTGATGTATATGTTTCCGCTGTGAAATGCAAAGTGTAAAATCTCATGTAACTCTGGTGTGATATGGAAAGTTTTAATTCCTTGTAAAATTGTACCGAATGAGACACAAAGATCCTGTGGAAATCTCGAATTCAGTTGTATTTGGAATTTGGGGTGTTACAGGTGCGACATCCAACTCTGTCATAGAGTTCTGTTTAAGCTTGTTGGGAACAAACAACAAGTTCAGCACACAACTCAATGAAGGAGTTGTCTCTACACGCTTGCTGGGCGCAAACAGCAGGTGCAATGTCCCTCTAAGCTTGCCAAGCACAAATGGCAAGCTTGAACGTTCACCTCTATCACAGAGTCCTCTACACGCTTGCTGGGTGCAAATAGCAAGTTCGGCACTCAATTCTGCCACTGAGTTATCTCCAAACTTGCTGGGAAAAAACAGTAAGCTCTACGTCAACTCAGCCAAAGAGTTTTCCCTACACGCTTGCTTGGTGTAAACAGCAGGTGCAACATCCAACTCTATCACAGAGTCCTCTCAAAACTCACCGTGATCAAATGGCAGTTACTACATCGACTCTATCTCAGAGTTGTCCTTACACGCTTGCTGGGTGCAAACAGCAGGTGCAACATCCAACTCTGTCATAGAGTCCCCTCCAAACTCGCCAGGACCAAACAGCAATTTTTACATAACTCTACCGCAGAGTTGCCTCCACAAACTCGCTGGGATCAAATAGTGAATCCTATGTCGACTTAGCCACGATTCGCCTCTATAAACTCGCCAGCGCCAAATGGCAGTTTCAGCACCAACTCTCTCTCAGAGTTGTCTCCAAACTCGTCAGGACCAAACGGTAGTTTCCGCATTGACTCTATCTCAGAGTTCACTTCAAACTTGCCAGGCACAAACGGCGAGCTTGAACGTTCAACTCTATCTCAGAGTTGTCTTTACACGCTTGCTGGGTGCAAATAGCATGTGCGACATCTAACTCTGTCATGGAGTTTTCTCTAAGCCTGTTTGGGACAAACAACAAGTCCAACATCCAACTCTGTCATAGAGTCCTCTACGAACTCGCCGGGATCCAACGACAGTTCCTACATCTACTTTATCTTAGAGTTGTCTCTACACTCTTGCTGGGCGCAAACAGCAGGTGCAATGTTTCCTCTAAACTTGCCGGGCACAAACGGAAAGCTTAAACGTTCCACTCTATCTCCGGGTTGTCTTCAAACTCACAGGGATCGAACGGCAGTTTTCACGTCAACTCTATCTCAGAGCTCACTCCAAACTTGCCGGGATCAAACGGCCAGCTCAACGTTCGACTCCGTCGCAGAGTTCTCCAAACACACTTGTCGGGCACAAACAACAAGCTCAAAATGCTCAACTATGTCCCGGATATGTCACAACGACTTGTTGGGATGAAACAACAAGTTTGTGAACAACTCTCTGATCACAACCAACTATATGTGTACAAAATCCACCAATCGACGGTGATCGAATAAAAAGCTGGGTATACACATATAAGTAATTATATATGTATATATGAGTTGTTGCACATACACAACAATAAATATATGTACAAAATTACTTATATGCACACCCAAGCACAATATTGCTCCTACCTCAACGAGGAGACACCCCAACAGAGACGAGCCAACTCCAATCAAAAGCGAGATTTTTTGGAAGACTAGACGATGGGTAAACTCACATGAAGATACACATATATGTATTTGTTGCCGATACACGAAACATATATGAATATTTTTGTGTGAACCCAATCCCTAGTTAAAAACTCCCCAAAAAAACTCCCAAAACAATCCCAAAAAGCACTCTCGGTGAGCTCAGAAGAGTAAAAGGTGCAAACGGGTCAGATTTGCTACCCAAACCTGCAAGGGAATTCAAAGAAACAAGGGGAAAGGCACTAACGGGTTGGGTTTGAACCCGCGAACCCGCAACCGCTCCGTTAACTCCTTCTTCCTCTTCTTTAGAGTTTGAGGGCCAAAACTCTGTTCGAAGTTCTCGACCTCCACCACCACTTCGACTCGTCCTCTCCTCTCGCTCAAATGTCGGCCTCGACGCTCTCGCCTCCTCTCAAATACTCCGACATCAAGCTCTGCCGTTCCGAGCTCATGAGCACCCACCTCGACGTCAAGCTCCACCGAAAACAGAGCATCCAAAGCTCCAAAAAATCCTAAGTATATAGCTCGGCGAAAGCATCCTATCTCCATTGCTCGGCGAGACAAGCTATCCCATTGCTCGGCGAGATAAGGGCTCGAGTCCATAGCTCGGCGAAAATGAGCTATCGTAGTTCAGCGGGGCACTCCATGGCCGTAGCTCGCCGAAGAATTCGAACCCATAGCTCCGCAAGAGATTCCCGTAGCTCGGCGAACCTATAGCTCGGCGAAAGCGACGTCCCCATAACTCGGCGATCCATAGCTCGCAGAAGCCTCGCCATCTCCATAGCTCGGTGACACTTCGAAAGCTCCATAGCTCGGCGAAGTGACAGCGTCCATGGCTCGGTGAAAGCGAGGTCCCCATAGCTCGGCGATCCATAGCTCACCGAAGCCTCGCCATCGCCATAGCTCATCAAAAGCCCCATAGCTCGGCGACGCTTCGAAAGCCCCATGGCTCGGCGAGTACGAGCACCACAGCTCGGCGAGATCCTCATGTACATAGCGCGGCGAAGTCTCCTTCTGCATAGCTCCGTGAAGGCGGATCCACCATGGCTCGGCAAAGTTTCGAGCACCTTAGACTCGGCGAACTCGAGAGCTCTATAGCTTGGGGAGACGATGTCCTCCATAGCACGGCCACGGCGAGGTATCCCCACAGCTCCAGAATCGTCGAAGGAGGCACCTGCCGAGCTACACATCGAAGGAGACGAAAGTAGCTCGGCGATTTCGTCGGCCGAGCTAGGGGTGGAAGAAGACAGCCGTGGACCGCTAGATCACCACGAAAATCGCACCAGCTTCTGATCAACACCCCAAACTTTTTTGGCTTGATCAAGTTGTTTTCTGCCGTCTGATCACCTCAGCGCGCGAGCCAGGCCATGATCCGCACCTTAGATCGCGTCAAAATGCGCGCCAGATCTGATAAATTCAGAAAAACAATTTAAAATTATTTTTAATTCGAAAAATCAATTAAAAATTCAAAAATAATTAAAAAATTCAAAAAATAATAAAAATTGAATTTATTAATTATAAAATTCGAAAGAGTGATTTTGAGATTGTAGAACATTCCATAAAATTTGGAGAAATTCGAAGAACTATGGAAAATTCTCAAAAAATTCCCAGAAAATTCCAAAAAATTCAGAAAAATCCGAAAAAATATGGAAAAATCCAGGATTATATTCACTGCCTTCGGAAGCCACAGATCAATTCCAAGTATCTACGAACACTCCGACTGCTAAGATTATTCGCCTGATTCTAAAATAAGACGTACTACTTCCCGAAAGCCATGCAAATCGCCTTCCAGGAGTGGGGGGCTTATGATGATGGTAAAAATTGCAACAGATCAGAGCCGTACTGTAACGCTCCGAATCCCAAATACACTGAATTCGAGATGTTCTACAGGATCTTTTCGCTTTTCTTAGTACAATTTTACAAGGAATTAAAACTTTTCACTATACATCAGAGTTTACATCAATATTACACTTTTCATTTGCACAGCGGAAGTAAAATTTACAACAATTAAACAAATGTACAACAACATGGTACAATCTTTAAGCGTCCTTTTCTCTTTAATCTTTTAACATGCCGTTTACCTGCATATAAGACTGTGGGTACGTCAGTTTATTCAACCGACGATTATTATACACGGCCATCCTCTCTATGCCGGAAATAGTATAACTCAATTTTCCATATTTAACAAACACAAACTTGTCACATTCCAAATAAAGGGAATACCCTAATGATGTCGTGTTGTGATGGTGCACTTAATTCTTAATGTATTTATTTATGTTATATGACACTAATGCGCACTTGTTCGGATTCTATGCATCCCATACTACATAGGTCCGAGGGCAAGCCCTTAATCGTTCTTCAACTTTATAGGGTTCAATCCCTCGTTATGACTTAATCTACTACTGTAACTACGGTAAGTATCCTAGATGTTTTCTGACCTACGAACTCATGCCTAGGCACTCTGGAGGGAATCTCATCGCTGACATGACTCATCATGCAGACATCCTGTGGTAATTCAGCTCTCACCGTAAACATGACACCACCCGTAGTCTTCGAACATCCCACGAGCGTCACCACCGGGACGGTACTCTGGAGCAGCATCCTCACTGATGCGGTTTATTTCGGGGAGACGTGTGGATGCACCAGGTGTGAGTTCGGACTCAATTTGTATTGAAGGAGAAAGCTGCTCGTCTGACGACCCTCGGCTGACCGGGCGGCACCTGCGGCGGGCTCGGAATGAGGCGGAGATCTGGGCACGGATCAGAGGGTTCGGATCCGAGGTCTTGTGTACCTGCAGACGGTCCTGAAACACCGGGGTTTATCCCGGTGGCGGACCCTCCGACGATCTAGTCAGTCTCTGTGAGAGAGTAGCAATAACTAGGTGAATTTTAGTGGCAAAAGATTGATTACCTGAAAAGATGGGTGAGGGTCTAGTATTTATAGAGAATGCCAACCGGGTTTGGATCCGCTTGGGGGCCGGGTCTGAACCCGAAAGCCCATGGGCCTGACGTGGCAGAAGGCCCAGGGGGTTTAGGGCAGACGTGACCATACCAGGAGTGGTATAGGGCTGACGTGGCAAAGTCTTTGGTGGTATTTGGAGCTGACATGACAGATCATGGGGCTCCTGTGCCTTTGGGGGAATCGGACGGCCTAGGCTGCGCCGGGTCCTTGCCAGACTGGACGGACGGCCCGTGGGGCTGTCGCGGATCGGAGGCCGAGGGCCATTGGGGCCCGTCGGATACGAGGAGACTAGTTCTGTAGGAGTGAACTCGAGGTTCGGCGCCGACCCGATAGGGGCTCGAAGCCGAGCCAGATTGTTGTTTTTACCATCTTTGGAGTGAGAGCTGTACTGGGCCCTGAGGCCATTTTTACCCTACCACACAAGCCCCCCACTCCTGCGGGGGTGCGGGAGCTAGCCGTGGAGGAGTGTTCATGGTCGTGGAAATGGGATGGCGAACCGCTGGGCCTTCATAAGGGGGTTGCCCCGAGGCTTGACCGAACCTCGAGCTGGCGAGGGTTTATGGGTAGGTGAGGGCGATGGCGAACCGTTGTATCTTCCGGAGAAGAGTACCCTGGTGCTCGACCGAACCTCGAGATGACGAGAGATTATGTGTCGACAAGGGTGATGGCAAGCCGTTGTTTCTTCTTGAGAAGAGTACCCTGGTGCCAGACCGAACCTCGAGATGAGGATGGATTATGGGTCGGTAAGGGTGATGGCGAGCCGGTGTATCTTCCAAAGAAGAGTACCCTGGTGCCAGACCGGACCTCGAGCTGGCGAGGGATTATGGGCCGGTAAGGGTGATGGCGAGCTGTTGTTTCTTCCTGAGAAGAGTACCCTGGGGCCAGACCAAACCTCGAGATGAGGAGGGATTATGGGTCGGTAAGGGTGATGGCGAGCCGGTGTGTCTTCCGAAGAAGAGTACCCTGGTGCCAGACCGGACCTCGAGCTGGCGAGGGATTATGGGTCGGTAAGGGTGATGGCGAGCCGTTGTGCCTTAGAAGGATTAAGCGGGGTGGTCTGCTGTCTTTACGGAGCATTGAAGGCGCTCCGGGATCTGTGCAGGTGTTCCAATTTCCTAGGGGCATCAATGGCGCCGCCTAATAAATGCATGGCGCATGGGCTTCCGTCGTTTGGCTTTCCCAACGCCATAGTGGCAGGTCAATGGTGGAGGTTATAAATACCTAATTCCCCCCTGAGGATTCGATCACAGCAAGGGTGGTCCATTGGCCGCCAGAGGTGTCTGCTTCGGCGGACGTCTCTTTCTTGCAAAATTTTATCCCTGAGTGTCGGAGAGGTGGTTATTCTGTCGCCCGGATCTTCTCTTGGATCTGATGGCCTCGATATGGTAGTCAGATCTGGGAGAGATCGGGGCAAGAGGGATAACGACCGAAATCTGGATCGGGGGATAAGGAGCCTCGGATTGGTGGTGACTCTGCCGTCCGGATCCTTTTTCGGTTCAGACGGCCCTCACACGGTTGTTTGGCTCGAGAGATATCCGGACGGGAGTGGTACCCACCGTATTCTGGACCTGAGGCTGAAGAGCCTCGGATATGGGGGGCGATCCGCTTTCCGATAGGGTCCCCGGCGATGGTGGCTTTTCTCCCACCTTTGAACAGTTTGGGGTTTCGGCTGCCGAGGCTGTAAGCCCCCAGCTGTTCGCGGGTGAGAGGGGAGCCGACCGAGCCCGGGAGCCCAGGGCGTAGGCGATGGTGGCTATTCTCCCACCCGGGAACAATTCGGGGTTTCGGCTGCCGAGGCTGTAAGCCCCGAGTTGTTCGCGGGTGAGAGGTGAGCCGACCGAACCCTGGAGCCTTAAATCTTAAGTAAAATATTGTCTCCGCCGAGCACTCCATCCGAACCGACCCCTGTGCAGGGCTGCCAGCCTGGCACTGGGTGACGTCAGCAGCGTACGTTTCGAGGACGTGGCACGATTTTCCAGGCGGCAGTTGCACGTCAATCGGTGAATAGTAACTGCGGAAATCGAGGAGTCATTTCCATCCTCTATAAATGTTCTCCCCTCTCCTCCCATCGCCCACTTCTTTCTCGCTCCTTTTCAAAAAATCTTCCAACTTTTCAGTGTTCGTCCCTTCAGTTTCCTGCAGCAGGCTCGTTCTTCCGAAGTGACCCCAGGTTAGTTGGTAAGTCTGTTTAGCTTAGGCACAGATGGACAGGGCTCAGTCTGGCTCATCAGCGTCGACGTCTGGGGGGGGAGTGAAGCCTGCCTCCAAATCGACTTCGTGGGAGGAGCCGGTAGGCGAGGAGGAGGTGGTACACAATGTGAAGCCGTTGCGATCTCGGAGGCATTTCGTGGTGGATAGTAGTGACTCTGAAGAGGGGGGCGGTAGTTCAGATGAAGTTCGGACTCTAGGGTTGGCTTCCGGAGAGGAGGGTGGTCCCGAAGGGGATGGCGCCGAAGGGACTCGGAATCCGACCGGTCTGGGGCGATTGTCTACACCCTCGCCGGAACGAGCCAAGAAGAAGAGGGCTCCGAAGAAGAAGGGGTCGAGGACCGGCGGCTTGAGTCAGGTGCCTGTTTACAGTAACTTGATGACAGGGCCGTCTGTACAACCCAAGCCTTTCCGTTGCTACCCCGACGATCTCTCCGATAAGGAGCTATCTGGGGTCCAGCCGTCGTCGCCGAGCCGGAAGAGGGTGAAGGTGGACGCACTCCCGACCGTTCTGGAGGCAGGTGACTTAGGGGCTCTGCAGTTGGCATACTACATAGGGTCCAGTTATGAGCTCATGCTGCCGAACTCTACTCTTCGGCCGACCGACCCCCTGCCGGATAGGTATTGCATCTTCCCCGTGGATGCCTTTATCTCCGGACTGAGGCTGCCAATCCACCCATTCATTCGGGAGGTGCTGAATTGGGCGTCCTTGGCGCCGATGCAGTTTGGGCCGAACTCCTGGAAGCAGATCATCTGCTTCGTGCTGATGTGCGAGGAGCAGAAGGTACCCCTGCGGCTGAATGTGTTCCGAG
Source organism: Hemerocallis citrina (assembly GCA_017893485.1). Classification (NCBI taxonomy): domain Eukaryota; kingdom Viridiplantae; phylum Streptophyta; class Magnoliopsida; order Asparagales; family Asphodelaceae; genus Hemerocallis; species Hemerocallis citrina. Next base: position 193,789,689 of record CM030368.1, on the reverse strand, counting down.
CGATGTTGATGATCGGCTCATCGGCAGAGGGAGTATACTATATCTCGCCTCGAGGTAAGGGGAAGGTAGTCCACGGTCACCCAGATTCTATCAAGTTTTGGAAGAAAAAATATCTGGTGATCCGGAGTGAGGATCCTTGGGATATCCCTACTCGGTGGAACCACTCTAAGCCGAGCTACGAAACGCCGAGGCCGAGGGACCTGACGGCTGAGGAGTGGAGGTTTGTTGAGCGCCTCCGTCTGTCGTACAGCATCAATTGGGCGAAGGTGACAGAGGCCCACCTGGCGAGCGTCGGACTGAGCCCGGCCGTGCTTAGTATGTGGTTGTTTCTTTTCTCTCGATCTCCTTGTACTTTCTTGCTCATTGTTCTTAATGGATTTTTTTACAGATATGGATGAAGAATCGATTAAGGCGCTGAGGCTCGCTATGAAGAAGAAGAAGGCCGAGAAGAAGGGGGACGCGGCGAAGACGACCGACTTGTCCCAGGCGGTCTCCGAGGCCCCAATTCAGCCGAGGGCCAAAAGGACTCGCTCGGAGACAGGCGGGGACGCGGTGGTTCAGGGGGGCTTGGATCAGGGCAGGGCTGCTGACCTCGATAAGGGGAAGGGTCCCCTGGTGGATCCCGGGATAGAGGAGAGACTTTGGCGACCGTGGGTGCCGAATTGGTCGATCCGCGAGGGTGACTGCCTGGTCCGAGGGCGCCAGGCCGTGGAGGTTGCAGATAAGCTGGCGACCCCCCGGGACCGTTCGGATATGAAGGCCCAGACCCTGGACGAGGCGTACGTGCGCCTTGCGCAGGCCAATGTGCTGGTAAGTTAACCGAACCCACTTGCTTTCAGATTATGTTGCTAAGAAGGATTTCTTAGTAGTGTCTGGCTACTGCAGGCGACCGTGCAGGGGGCCCACGTGAGAGGCCTTTATGAGGCGGCTTTGCAGCAAGAGCGAGACCGGGCTGACAAGGCCGAGCAGGAGGTGAAGGAGTTGAAGGTAGAGCTCGAAGGCTCTCATAGGAGAGAGACGGAGATGAAGGCGGCCTTCGACAAGGAGAAGGAGGAATGGGCGAAGACGATGGCGGCTCAGGAGAAGATGTCGGCGAAGGACAAGGATGAGTTGACGGAGTCGTGTCAGCTCCTGGTGATCAAAGCCCAGGACAACTGTTATGCAAAGGCCCTCAGTCATGTGAGGCACTTCTATCCGACTATCGACCTGTCCAACTTCGAGTTTGATATGGAGATTGAGGGGACACCGAAGACCCCTGGCGAACAAGGGCCTGATGATGACCCGGCTGCCGACCCCCCCGTGAACCCGGCCGACACTGAGGTGGGAAAACAAGCTGTATAATTTTGTCCTTCTTTTTCATCCTCTCGATTGTATTTGCCTTCCGCGGACTGGCCACCGCATTTTTTGTATGGAGAAACTAAATTTATAAAATGAGGGTTTTTGGCTGGCCAAGTGTTTTGACCTCGAATATTTCCGAACCTCCTTGCTTATATGTTTTGAGTGGGCTGGTTTTCTTGTAGGTTATGGCTCCCCCTCCTGAGGCGGACCCCCGTCGTTCCGACGTGGCGTGGCTTCGGAGCAAGGTTGAGGCCCTGGAGGCCACTTTGGTTCGGTACCGTAAGGGGGCCCGTGATACTGATGCGGCCTTCAATTATTACAGGAACAAGTCTGAGGCCCTTAGTGAGGAGGCAAGCCGGCTGAGGAGGGCGATGGCGGATCGGGAGCTCGGGGGCATCGGTCTCGAATATACTATGTCTAGTCCCTCGGTGCAGAGGCCCTCCTCTGAGAAGCTACTTCGTGATGTGATAGTGGAGAAGGAGATGGAGATACACCGTTATAGGACGATGTTGGGCGTCTCGATATCTTCCTCGGGGGGTCGGCGAGCGGAGGGGGTTCCCTCTGCGTTGCTTCTGATGGAGCGTATGCGACCCGTTGATGCCCAAAGCTCCGTGGCCGGTGCATCGACTGTGGCCGAGTCGAAGGACCGTCATGACAAAGAGAGAGTTCCAAGTCGTTCGGTCGGAGTGATCCCGTCCTTCGCTGGATCCGAGGGGCCCTAAGGTGGTAGTTTCCTCCAGTTTGAGAAGAGTGGAGTGGTCCTGTAACGGTCTTTGTTTGTTTTTCCAGAACCAAATAAAAGAATATGAATAAAGAAATTTTTTCCTTCTTTGCTCTGGTTAGTAGTGTAGTGAAGAGCGGCGGAGGTGAGGTTTGGCTCCGTCGATCCGTGAGGGATCGATGCGGGGTACTAGGAGGATTCCCTGGTCTGAAGCTGGGTCGAACCTACTGAGGCGCTTGGGGACGATACCGGAGTGAGAACTCGGGTGCCGATTCCATTGTCCGGTACTAGATCGGAGTTGCCGAGTCATTTAGAGTTTGACAAAAAGAGACTTCTTTTATACAAGATAGGGAGGGTCGCTGAAGTGGCCCTTTACACATGAAAGTTTACAAAAGATTTAATTTACTTTAGCCAGACTAGGCCCTAGGTTCGCTCTTCCAAGAATTTCATTAGGTGTTCGGCGTTCCAGGGTCGGATGATGGGTCGGTCGTCCATATCTGCCAGTCGGTATGTACCAGGGCGTACAGCCTCGACGACACGGTATGGGCCTTCCCAGTTGGGAGCCAATTTCCTCTTCTTGGTTGGATCAGAGACAGATAGCTTTCGTAATACCAGGTCCCCTGCCTTGATGTTTGTGGGGCGGACTTTTTTGTTGTAAAACCTCTCGATCCGTTGCTGGTAGATGCTCCTCCGGATTGAAGACTTCTCTTGCACCTCGGCGACGAGGTCCAGGTTGGCCCTCAGGCCGGACGCATTGTCGGCTTCATCGAAGGCTATGATCCGAGGAGAAGGTAATCCGACCTCGACGGGGATGACTGCCTCTGTCCCATAGGTCAGACTGAACGGCGTTTCCCCCGTGGGGATCCTCTGGGTGGTTCGGTGTGCCCATAGCACGCTAGGCAGTTCCTCGACCCACAGCCCTTTGGGGGAACTGTCGAGGCGCTTTTTGAGGCCGTCGAGGATTTACTTGTTCGCGTTCTCCGCTTGGCCGTTGGACTGAGGGTGGCAAATGGCGGAGAAACGCTGCTGGATGCCGATGTCCACGCAGAAGGTTTGGAAGTTTTGACCTTGGAACTGGGTTCCGTTGTCTGTGACGAGGACTCGAGGGATTCCGAACCGGCAAATGATGTTCTTCCAAAAGAATTGTTGCACTTGGCGCTCGGTGATGCTGGACAGTGGTTCGGCTTCGATCTACTTGGTGAAGTAGTCGATGGCGACTATCAGGAATTTCTTTTGTCCTACCGCTGGGGGGAAGGGCCCCACAAGGTCCATGTAGCGCCCCGATTTCCATATACATGGAAAACCGTGACACATGCCAAGATCTTTCCTTCAATTAGTCACGATACACAAAATGCTGGAAATTTAAAACTTTTTATTCAATACAGAGTTACCACGCAGTAATTACAATTATCAGTTTGTAATACCAACTGTAGCGCCTGCCCTTTTTCCTTTTTGACTCCAAACTCAATTCTTCCAATTTCTATATCACTTTAAACATAAACTAAAATAGTTATGTTTCAAAGGAAATTTGGGCAGAGTCTCCTTTGTATTTTTTGCCCAAAACACAGAAAAGCTTACGGAATTTTGCTCTAAATTCCGTAGCTTACATCACAGGCAATAATAATACGGGCTCCCCAGGCCAAAATGAGCATCATCACACAGGCAATATATATATATGCTCTGGGGGCCAAACTCATAACGGTTTAACAAATATCAATTGAAAAGCATAAATCCTTTTGAAAACGTAGTAAGTTTTTAGAAAATAACTTGTAAAAGCTTACCACAGCGCCCGGCACTCCACACGAAATGGTTACGGGTCAAAACCATATCCTGCCGCCTCACACTATACTTTTCATCATCATCCACATACTTATACATCAAAAATACAATTTAAAGCATAAATCTTTACTATTTACAATTAAATCATAACAACAAATTATAACTAGAGCTTCACTCCACGGAAACCTGTACCTACACCTCACCTCTGCACTGCTGGACCTGTAACAGTAGGGACCTAGGGTAGTCCATGGACTCCCTAACATCTGAACATGTAACCTCATAAATGGGAATTCACATCCAATACTCTCTGAGTCATCACCTGTATGTATATCCATACTCACTCACAACATACTTATCTTTAGTAATCATTTGAATAACCCCTCTCATAATACAATATTGATCCTATTGCCTTATATCACATATCACATCATAGGCATGTGCATTCATTTGCATACTACCACATTCATTCATGTCCAATCTAACGTCTCATTGCACATTACCATTTATATGCATTCCATCACAATAGACTCCGCATCGCCAACATGGTTTGGCAATAACATATCACACTCGCAATTCAACTTAAATGGAAAAGACACGTGTACATATAATTTATGTGCCAGTGCATGTTATGACTTAACTCTAATGTGATATTTAACTAGAACTAGGATGCTTCCTATTCTAATGTCAGCAAGTCTCCGAAAGCAACATGCAGCCCATACTACATGCGACTCCATCTCAAGCCGTTTCTCCATATATAGGGATTTGAACCCGCGTTATGAACTCTAATTGTACGCAACCTGTTCCTGACAATACTCCATGACTCTGTGAGGTTGCAGAAGGGGTCAAGTCCCCCTATGCAGTCTGCTTATGGTGTCTCCGTTTTCCACTACTACCCGGCAAGCCGGACCTCACTCGATCCCAGTATATCGGGCATCGTTCCAAAATCAAACCATAGAGTTTCGCAAGCGCAGGGCAGCGCGAAGCCTACCCTGTGGCACTCTCTGGGGTCTAGCAAGCGCAGGACTGCACCATGCATCCTGTGGCACCCCAGCCACGGTATTTCAGGAATTAACAGAGCGAGATACGCAACCCGTGTCCTCAACCTGTGAGACGGCACCGTACGTATCCCTTTAACAGGAAGGCGCAACCCAATAACACCTCCTAGTCTGCCTCCAGGGGCGAGTTAGTCATAAGGTGCCCCCTACAACCGACTCCTCTCTTCCGGCAAGGGTCTATGTAATGATTTAATAAATCACTATCCTAATGAGGTTATTATTCCTATGCAATCTTGCATAGTTTCCAATCATGGTCCAACTCATGGCCCCTCGATCCAAGACGCTGGTAATAATATCTCTCTCACTCATCCCTACCCCTAACTCGGATTCTACCAACACTCTCGGCCCACGGTCAACCTACATTGGTTAAGATCCGTCGACGCCCGAGGTGAGATCTATCCATTTCACTCTAAGGAGGTAGGATGTGGTCTTGATGGTTGATGACCCTTAGGGTAATAACATCACCCTAGATGAGCACAACAAACTGCGTATTAGCTAAGAAGCTACATACGAGTAACCAAAAATACATACGAGCTAAACAGCTACGTATAGGACCAACAGCTACATACGGGCCAGTCGAGCCGCGCATGAGATAACAACACACATACGAGCCAAATAAGCCCCGTATGAGACCAACAGCTACATACGGGCCAGTCGAGCCGCGTATGAGACAACAACATACATACGAGCCAAATAAGCTGCGTATGAGACCCACAGCTACATACGGGCCAGTCGAGCCGCGTATGAGACAACAACATACATACGAGCCAAATAAGCTGCGTATGAGACCCACAGCTACATACGGGCCAGTCGAGCCACGTATGAGCAAAACTACATACAAACAACCATTAAGGTAGTCAAACCTAGAAGCAACCAAACGTGCTTACTAGCAACTTTATCTTCTATACTTATAAGCAACAGAAGAATCTACTAAAATCAACTTAGCATGGGTTTCTTCTACAATCAACCCATCATGGGATACCTACTATAATCAACTCAACATGAGTTTCTTTCTAAAATCGACTTAAACATGATAGGTTTTACTGGAACGTCACATAGGCATGAATGGGTTCTTCACACAACTCAGGCATGGTGTTCTACTACAACTGAACCATGGGTTTCTTTCTATAACAATTCAAGCATGGATTCTTACTAGACCACAAGGGTGGATTCTTTCTCTACAACCATCTAAATCCATAGGATGGGTTCTTTTACTCGCTACTACTAACAACTCAAATGGGTTCTCTTTGGCATACACAAATAATATAGCCCTAGGAATGGGTTCTTCCTCAACCTACAACACGTAATCCACAAAAGGTGTGATCTTTTAACCCACTACCACTGACAACATCCAAAGATTGTTTCTTTATCATACTACAACTAACATAATCATCAAGTTGGGTTCTTTTAGCATCCACAATTTACTCAACTCTCAAAATGGGTTCTTTTCTTCACCTACACAAGCAATACCCTAAGGATGGTTCTTTCTACACATACATAAGTAGATAAGGAGAGCAAGCAACTAACTTAGAAGTAGAGAATCCTCACATACATAACGAATCCATTATATAGGTTTTATATACTCAAGGATAGTAAATTTCCCCATACGCCTCATCCATAAATCATGTCACCTCTTCAGTTCATCCAACTTCTTTAAAATGTCAATTACGTATATAGAACCATATACACCATATCTTGATATCCTCATATGATTGTAACTCATCCCCATATACACATATATGTTATTCAATCCTCCCTTTAACATCACTTCATAAATAAATCATACTCACCACATTCTTATAATCACATGATACATAATAAATCGATACTCACATAATTCTTAACATACAAAAACACGTAATAAATTAACACTCACTATTTTCATCAACCCACAAAAATATATATAATTAAACTAACTCACATATTCATCAAACCACAAAATAAATAAATATACTAACTCACTATATTTTATAATCATAAAATATATATAATAAATTAGTACTCACGTATATCTTTAAACCACAAAAATATATAAATAATATAACTCACATAATTTTTTAACACACAAAAACACACAATAAATTAACTCACATATATTTTTTATAATCACAAAATACGTATAATAAATCATACTCACATATTCCGCGAAGATCCAAAGCGCCGTGCCACCTCGCATCCAATGGTCGCAATATATCATATTCCGCGAAGATCCAAAGCGCCGTGCCACCTCGCATCCAATGGTCGCAATATATCCTTCGCGAAGTCCAATCGAAAATCCGACGCTACCACGATGTCGAGAATCCTTCCATTAATCTAACCCTCAACTTAATTCGAAATTGACGAAGGAATGGAGGTGGATTTTGAGGTGGGGAAGAACCGTCGATGGGTTCGTTTGGGTTTGTTTTGATCGGGATGAAGAAGAAGAACGAAGGAGGAAGAGGAAAGGTGAGGGTCGGGGTTCTTTTTGCTTTGGCTGGGCGTGGACGGAAGAGGGAGGAAGGGAGGGAGGTCGGGGGTTTTCTTGCGTCGACATCGAACAAGAAGGGAGAAGGAAGGAAGGAGAAGAAGAAGGAAGAGGGAACGGGGGGTCGGGGGTTTCGTTCGATCGCCGGCGTGGACGGGGAGGAGGAAGGAAGGAGGGCTGGGGTCTTCTTTTGGGTTCGGTTTGGGAAGCGAACGGGAAGAAGAAGAGGGGAAGAAGAAGGAGAAAGGAAGGAGAGAGAGAAAGGGGGTTTTTGTAAAAATGGGGAAATAAACAATAATAGATGATAAATATCTAGGGGAAGGTTTCATATAAGCCCTCTAACTTCAATACATTTCGAATAAAGCCCACTCTCTATTTTAATAATTCCAAACAATACAAAATACATTAAAACTACTTTGTAGATAATCCGTATAAAAATAATTTAATCTTGAAAATAACAATAATATAAAATAGACAATATATCTTATATTTCTCAATTAAAATAATTTTTATCAGAAAATACATAATCGCGCGAAATTCTCAATCGCGCACACATTTCGATGCAAAATAGCCATATGCTATTTTCGGGTCGTTACAGTCCATGCCCCACATGGCGAACGGCGTAGGGCTTGCCAGGGATCAGAGATTGGCTTGAGGAAGCCTCTTGATAGGGGAGAATCTTTGGCAGGGGCCGCACCTCTTGACTAAGTCTTGTGAGTCTTGGAGCATGGTTGGCCAATAGTACCCCTGATTCAGGGCCTTCCAAGCAAGTGTCCTGCTCCCCATGTGGCATCCGCCGATCCCCTCATGCAGGTCTTTGAGGGCGTAGCTGGCCTCGTCGTTGGCGAGACAGCGGAGGTATGGTTTGCCGTCGGCCAAGGTGTATGAGCGCTTGAAGAGGATGTCATCAATCATAACAAACCTTTCAGCTCGGACTCTGACTCGTCTGGCTTCGGCTCTGTCTTCAGGAAGCTCGGCATTGATTAAGAATCTTCGAATGGGAGTGGTCCAGTCGTCTGGGCTGGTACCATTTTGCACACACATCGCCTCCGGCTCTGGGTCACTGATACTTGGTTTCAGGAGGATTTCTATGAGCACCGTTTGATCGAGACCCTCGAAGGAGGAAGAGGCGAGTTTGGACAACGCGTCCGCTTGGGCGTTCTGTTCCCGGGGGACTCTGATAACCGTGGCGCAGCTGAAGGACGCCAGGAGTCGTCGGACTGCCGCCAAATACTTCATCATGTGCTCATCGCAGGCTTCGTATTCTCCGGTGATCTGATTGACCATGAGCTGAGAATCGCTGAAGGCCCGGATTTGCCTGGCTCCGGCTCGGTGGGCGAGGGTTAATCCGGCGATCATGGCCTCGAATTCTGCCTCGTTGTTGGAGGCCGGAAAGTTGAGGCGGAGGGAGTATTGAAGTAGGAATTGGTCGGGGCCACGAAGGATGATGCCAGCCCCACTCCCCGTTTCGCATGACGAGCCGTCGACAGAGACCTCCCAGGTCGGATCTGAACCCTCGATGTTGGGCTGCTCGGAGATGGTGCACTCAGTTATGAACTCGGCGAGGGCCTATCCTTTAATGGCCACCCTCGGCTGATAGCTGATGTCGAACTGACTCAGCTCAATTGACCACTTGACTAAGCGGCCGGAGTTTTCGGGCTTGTGAAGGACAGTCTTTAGTGGCTGGTCGGTCAGTACTTGGACGGAGTGGGCCTGGAAGTAAGGACGAAGCTTCCGGGTTGCCATGACCAAGGCATAGGCTACCTTCTCTATCTTTGCGTACCTCGTCTCGGCTGGGAGTAGCACTTTGCTCACATAATATATCGGCCTTTGAACCCCTTCCTCTTCTCGGACGAGGATGGCACTGAGGGCGCTATCCGAGGCGGACAGGTAGAGCCAAAGCGGCTCGCCTGGCTCGGGCTTGCTGAGGAGAGGCGGGTTGGCGAGGTATTGCTTCAGCTGTTCGAAGGCTTCTTGTTGATGGGTACCCCACTCGAACCCCCCTTTCCCGCGCAAGGCCTTGAAGAAGGGGAGGGACTTCTCCCCTGATTTAGAGAGGAAATGGCCGATCGCCGCCAATCGACCCGTGAGCCTCTGAACCTCCTTGACATTCCGAGGTGGGGACATGTCAATAATGGCTTGGATTTTCTCGGGGTTTGCCTCAATGCCGCGTTGGCTGACGATGAACCCCAGGAATTTCCTAATGGAAACGCCGAAGGCGCATTTAGTCGGGTTGAGCCTCATGTTGTGACGTCGGAGGACACCGAAGGCTTCTTCGAGGTCGGCGACGTGGTCCGGCCCGGCCCGGCTCTTGACGAGCATGTCGTCGACGTAGACTTCCACGTTGCGGCCAATCAGGTCTTTGAAGATTCTGTTGACGAGCCGCTGGTACGTGGCTCCGGCATTTTTCAGCCCGAAGGGCATAACGCGGTAACAATAAAGACCCTGGTCGGTGACAAACGAGATCTTGGAGATGTCTGGTGGAAACATCCGGATCTGTTTGTACCCTGAGAATGCGTCCATGAAGGACAGTAGCTCATGTCCCGAGGTTGCATCGATTAAAGCGTCGATGCGGGGGAGGGGGAAAGGATCTTTCGGACATGCTTTATTAAGATCCGTGAAGTCGATGCAGATACGCCAACCCCCCGTTGCCTTCTTCACCATGACGACATTGGCCAACCACTCGGGGTAGCTGACTTCCTGAATGAATCGAGCGGACAAGAGCTTGTCCACTTCTGTCTTTACAATTTGTTGCCTCTCCGGGGCGACTTTGCGTCTCTTTTGGACTACCGGCTTAGAGTCAGGGATGACGCTTAGTCGATGCATAATTAAGTCTTCGGAGATCCCGGGCATGTCGGAGGGCTTCCAAGCGAAGAGATCAACGTTGCGACGGACGCAGGCGATGATGTCTGTCTTCAAGTCCTTGGTGAGCGAGCGGCTCACCCGGAACCATTTTGATTCGTCCTCGGCGTCGAACAGGACCTCTTCTAGTTCGTCGACAGGCTCGGGAGCTGGGTCATCCCTCTCGGGTTCGAGTTCGACGGCGTCGAGGGGGAATACACCCCCTCCGATGGCGTTTATGTAGCACGACCGCGCTGCTTCGTGGCTACCCCGGACGATGCCGACCCCTTGGGGGGTAGGAAATTTGAGTTTTAGGTGGTAGGCCGAAGGTACCGCTTGGAGGGAGTTCAGTCCGGGTCGGCCGAGAATGGCGTTGTAAGCTGCCTTGAGGTTGACAATCATGAAATCCATGGATTCGGTCCTCTTGACAGGAGCCGATCCTGCGGTGACGTCGAGGGTAATAACCCCCTCTATCACGACAGGAGTGCCGGAGAATTCATGCAATGTGTATCCGGCTGGTTTGAGCTTCCCTTTGGGTAACTTGAGGCTCTCGAAGGCTTTGAGGAAAAGAATATTTACCGAGCTGCCGTTGTCGACGAGGATTCGGCGAACCTCACAACTAGCCATGTGGAGGCTAATGACGAGGGCATCGCAGTGGGGTAGGCGAACGCCTTCGAGGTCTTCTCCTGAAAAGGAGATTGGCCTCGGTTGTAGTTTGAGCGAGGGGTTGTCTTGGACAGCGTTCACCTCTCGGATGAAGGCTTTTCGGGACGTATTTGATTCTCCTCCCATTGGCCCCCGTGGATACAGTGCAAGATAAATGGCATCTCCGCGGCTCCTTCGGACTCATGATTCCGACCCTGGATGCGGTTTGGAGTAGGGTTCGGAGGTGAGAGCCGCTGGTTCCTAGCACCTTGCCGATCCCGTGGGCCTTCCTCCCCGGGGGTCCGTTGGAGAGCTCCGAGAATTTCCCTTCGGAAGTCCTGGAACTCCTTGTAAGCGACGGGGGCTCCCTCGACCCTGTTTGGTCGGTCTGAAGGTCATCTTCCGATGCGGCTGAGCTCGGGCCTCCGTCCCTCGGGCGGAGGTCTGGGATGGTTCGGGGCCGGGTTGGAAGCGGCCCTTCCCCTGCTGTGGTTAGCCTGTCGGTTGATGATTATCCCTCGTTGGTTGGGCTGGACTTGACGGGTGACGCTCCTTTGGGACCCGGATGGGGAGCCCTGTGTTTTGAAATGCGTGGCTCGGCGTTAGCAGTTGGTGGTGGCGAATCCCGTCGGTTGACAGAGGAAGCGGCCCCCTTGCCCTTGAAGGCCATGAGAGTCCGGCTATCGAGGTCCCTTTATGGTCTGGCTCGGGTCGGCTTCTGGAGCAGTGTTTCCCACAGACGGCGCCAACCTGATGTGGTTTATTTCGGGGAGACGTGTGGATGCACCAGGTGTGAGTTCGGACTCAATTTGTATTGAAGGAGAAAGCTGCTCGTCTGACGACCCTCGGCTGACCGGGCGGCACCTGCGGTGGGCTCGGAATGAGGCGGAGATCTGGGCACGGATCAGAGGGTTCGGATCCGAGGTCTTGTGTACCTGCAGACGGTCCTGAAACACCGGGGTTTATCCCGGTGGCGGACCCTCCGACGATCTAGTCAGTCTCTGTGAGAGAGTAGCAATAACTAGGTGAATTTTAGTGGCAAAAGATTGATTACCTGAAAATATGGGTGAGGGTCTAGTATTTATAGAGAATGCCAACCGGGTTTGGATCCGCTTAGGGGGCCGGGTCTGAACCCGAAAGCCCATGGGCCTGACGTGGCAGAAGGCCCAGGGGGTTTAGGGCAGACGTGGCCATACCAGGAGTGGTATAGGGCTGACATGGCAAAGCCTTTGGTGGTATTTGGAGCTGACATGACAGATCATGGGGCTCCTGTGCCTTTGGGGGAATCGGACGGCCTAGGCTGCGCCGGGTCCTTGCCAGACTGGACGGACGGCCCGTGGGGCTGTCGCGGATCGGAGGCCGAGGGCCATTGGGGCCCGTCAGATACGAGGAGACTAGTTCTGTAGGAGTGAACTCGAGGTTTGGTGCCGACCCGATAGGGGCTCGAAGCCGAGCCAGATTGTTGTTTTCACCATCTTTGGAGTGAGAGCTGTACTGGGCCCTGGTTGGGCCCCCAGGCCATTTTTACCCTACCACACTCACCCAGACTCATCATGGGAATTTCTGGGATACGCTCTCGCCGCTATCCAATGGCTCTCACTCATGTTTTTCTCCTACTTTCATCACATCTCCACTATGTGCTAAATCCTTAGTTTTTATTAGAATCATGAATAAAATCAAAGCTCTAGAGTTAGCCTCTCCACTCAACCGGACTTATTCATTTATTCAACATGACCAACCTTGGTCTTTCATTCCAATTTTTCATTTCATTTCTTTCAATTGCCGGGGGAGACTTAGCTACTCTTTCATTTCAATTCAAATTCATAATTACTAAAATCTAAGCATTTCCAACTCATGAGTTCAATTCATAATCTTAATAGATTTCTTTTCATGTCATAGCTTCCATATTCATTTAATTCTCATAATTCACAATAAATAATTCACTTCATGTACATTCATGCAAAAGCAATAGAGTTTACCAATATCCATATTCACAGTCTCTAACACAACACAAATTATAAGATTTCCGAAATATCAACAGAACACTCTGGACAGTCGACTTGGAACTCTACCAGTCGACCCATCCAGTCAAAAATAGTTCATCAATAACGCTCGGAAGAGTCGACTGCTGCACATGGCTCGTCGGCTGTTCCGCAATTTTCTTTCTCAAAATATCATACAGTTAACAGTCGACTGTTCCAAATCAGTCGTCTGTACTGGGTGGTTCAATCATATACTTATCATGCTCGGTACAGTCGACTGCTTCAAGCATTTGGTCGACTGAACAGGTTAAAACTTCATTTACACATATCACATTATATTCGTGCCAACATAGCATGTAATCTCTTATCTGTTTATTAACATCATAATGTAGTTTCAATTGAGAGTAAAGTTCGCATAACTAATGTTTCTTTTCTTCAAAGAAAAATACTGAGCATGCACTTCATTTACTCATCATTTACTTGCATACAATAACAACACATTAAAATACGTTGTGCCATTGAATTCTGAACTATATATACATGTTTCATTTCAATGAGCCAGTCGACTGTTCACATTCCCAGTCGACTGTATGTGTCATTTTCAGTTCCCCAATTATCACTAGTTTCTTTTCAATCATTCATATTTTCTAGATTGTATACCACATGGAGAATATTGATTTAGCAACTGTTCTACCGCTGTGGTTTGCATACGTATACACAAATAAATCTTTAGTCTTAATAAGGATTCTAATTTAGAAATCATGAAAAACATTCGCCTCGTATCAGTCGACTTGTCCCCTTGACAGTCGACTACATAGACCATTTTCAATTCTTTTTACAATGTCGTTTACCAGTAAAGTTGCATACAATTTCTCATCCATAGATTGATCAATCAATAGATCATTTTCCAATTAAATGTGTACTCTTATTAATCATTTTTCATGCATCATTATTCGATTCAATACTAGCATGTTTCCTAGTTAGAAATAAAGAAAATTGAACCCACCTTATTAACGAAAATAACCGAAATCCAGAAAACTCCTTAATGCAAAGGACGGCTCCTTGCTCCTTGCTCCACGCTGAAACCTCCAGAAAAATGATGCCCGGCCTCCACAAAACAGTCACACACAATTCTCTCACAATATACCTCTCTTACAATATGATCTCAGTTGTAAAAGAAACAATGGATGAGAGGGGGTATTTATACACCAAATGGAGTGAGATGGAGGGCTAGGATTCAATAGATGGTTATTGAATCAAAGGCTAGGATGCACTAGGGAGTTGTAAAAACCACCCACACCCTAAATAACCACCCACAACTCACCCCCACTTCTCTACCCAATCCGGCCAAGATAGTGTGCTTATGCACGTGTTCATGGAGTGCACGTGCAAGCACAAACCACCCTACAAGAAATTTGTACAAGTCTTTTTAAAAAAAAAATGTTACACATTACATGTAGCGCCCCGATTTCCGACACTGGGAAACCGTGACACGAGCCAAGATCTTTTCTTCAATTAGTCACAATACACAGAAAAACAGGAGAATTTAAAACTTTTTATTCAATACACAAAGTGTTACAAGTCTGAATATTGTACAACTGTAATACCTTACAATAGAGTTACAATATTGCCTTTACATTTCTAAGTATTACAACCTTCACGTCTTACATCAGAGTACTTCAAAACAAATACATAATCAATACATATACTGCAGCGGAACTAAACATAATACTGACTCCTTGCTTTCCTTGCCTTGAGTCCTCTTGAATCTCGCCATTGTACTTCGGCGATCCAGTACCTATGGAAGTGGGGACGTCAGTATTCACTGACGCTTAAAGGCTGATCATATAGCAGCGAATCTTCCAAACAATATACAAAATATAGCAATAGTGTTGGTGTAGTTTAAGTGTTCGTGAGTGCTATGACTAGACTCTAATGCGATACTTAAAATAGAACTAATTATACACAACCCGTTCCTGACAATACTCCATGACTCTGTGAGGTTGCAGAAGAGGTCAAGTCCCCTTATGCAGTCTGCTTATGGTGTCTCCGTTTTCCACTACTACCCGGCATGCCGGACCTCACTCAAACAAGGTTGCAGGTGCGGTCTAGTTCCGCCACTGCAGTCATATAGTGGTGTCCATGTTTGCCACTATTGCCCAGTGTACCGGGCCTTAATCCAAAATCCAAATCATAGGGTTTCGCAAGCGCAGGGCAGCGCGAAGCCTACCCTGTGGCACCCTCTGGGGTATCGCAAGCGCAGGACTGCACAATGCATCCTGTGGCACCCCAGCCACGGTATTTCAGGAATTAACAGAGCGAGATACATAACCCGTGTCCTCAACCTGTGAGATGGCACCGTACGTATCCCTTTGAAGGGATGCTTCCTATTCTAATGTCAGCAAGTCTCCGAAAGTAACATGCAGCCTATAAATACATGCGACTCCATCTCAAGCCGTTTCTCCATATATAGGGATTTGAACCCGCGTTATGAATTCTAATTGCACACAACCTGTTCCTGACACCTACACGTGACTCGCGAGGCTGCAGATGTGGTCATGTGCCACTGTTGCATTTCGCCCGTGGTGTCTATGTTCGCCACCGCGACCCGGCTAACCAGACCTCACTCAAAATAGACGAACCCAATATATCGGGCGTCATAACAAAAATCAAACCATAGAGTTTCGCAAGCGCAGGGTAGCACGAAGCCTACCCTGTGGCACTCTCTGGGGTATCGCAAGCGCAGGACTGCACAATGCATCCTGTGGCACCCCTAGCCACGGTACTCCAGGAATTAACAGAGCGAGATACATAACCCGTGTCCTCAACTTGTGAGACGGCACCGTACGTATCCCTTTGACAGGAAGGCACAACCCTGTACACCACCTATGATCTGCCTCAAGGGACGAGTTAGTGTAAGGGGCCCCCTACAACTGACCCCTCTCTCCCGGCAAAAGGGTTTAAGTAAACTGATCCTTATAAGTCACTATCCTAGTGATGTCCCTGGCTCGAACAATCCTAGGGATGACGATATTATAACACAACATGCTAGGCCTTAAATTAGGCTTCGCAAGACAACTCTACTAGGCCGCTCAACCTAGATTTACCAGAATCCTTCAGGACCCGGTTCGTGGCTCATCGATCCAAGACTTTGGCCGTTGCGAATATATACGCATGCCGCTACCCTAGACTTGGATTCTGTCTATACTCCGGTCCTCGATCAACCTACCCTGGTTAAGATTCGACGGTACACAAGGAGCGACTCCTCCACAGTTCCTTAGGGTAGAAACATATGTCTTGATGGTCGATAGCCCTTAGGGTGGTAACATCACCCTAGATAGCGCAACTAACTGTGTACTAGCTAACAAGCTATACACGAGTAATAACCACATACGAACCAACTAAGCTACGTATGAAACAATAACTACCTACGAGCCAGGCGGGCCTCGTAGGAGAAAACCACGTACATACCGGACAAATAAGCCGCGTATGAGACCAACAGCTTCGTACGGGCCGGTCGGGCCGCGTACGGGACAACTACCTACATACGAGCCGACTAAGCTACGTATGAGACCCACAGCTACATACGGGCCAGTCGAGCCACGTACGAGCACAACTGTGTGCAAACAACCATACAGGTAATCAATCCTAGAAGCAACCAAACGTGCTTACTAACAAACTTAATCTTCTACTATTAGAAGCAACAAAGGGATCTACTAGTAGTCTATGACCGGTATTGTACTAGGGAAGGACCGAAGGCGATAAAATGGCCTTTATCGGACTAACTATCCCTAGTGGTCTTCCCAATCCTTCCTACTTCAACCTATTGCGCCTTAAGTATGGCATACAATTACAAGCAGCTTCCTACGACAATCAATCATATAACACAACCACCATGATATTCCTATGTATGAATGTGATTAATGCTTATACTTACATTGAGCTCAAGCATGAAAATCACTAATGTCCTTAAACATAAAATTCTCTATAGTCAATCGTAGGTTACCAATTGAGCATGGAAGCCTACTACTTATCATAACCAAACACCACCACCCAACTAAGCAATATTCCAAGGTATAGTAGGTAGTCCTAACACTACTCCTACAACATTCTAAGCAAGTATTATTCTAGCATGGTATAGAACCCAACATAAGTCACCACAACTAGCCATGGGTAGTTTCTTTACCCTAAGCATGAACATCCTAGTATGGGTATCCTTAACTTAACATGATTAATAATTAGCATGATACCTACTTACTTAGCATGAATCATGATCATTCACCAACATAGCATGAACAAACACTTATCTAAGCATGGGTACCATGTAAACACGAGTATTCATATAAACTAGCATGGTACACAACTTAATTACTATTAAGCTAGTATGGCATAGATAGAACTAGCATGGTATATTACCTACTTACAATCAAACTAACATAGTATACACTTCTCTACCATTTATCTAGCATGGTATACAACTTGTGTACAATTTAAACTAGCATGATATGCAAAATACTTACAATTTAGCTAGCATGGTATATCGCTTTCCAACCATTAAATTAGCATGGTATATGATTTTATCATGGATCCTACAACACTCTAGGAACAATAAAATTTATCCAAACATGGTAGGAAACTCTTGGATTGAATCCTACAACATTCTAAGCATAATTAATTAATCCAAGCATGGTAGGAAACTCTTAGAATTTGTCCTACATCATTCTAACATCATTAAGCATGCTAGGTATTTTTAGAATAAACCCTACCATTAACCAAGCATGAAACATGATAGGATATTTTTAGAATACATCCTACAACATTTTAAGTATAAAAGCATGGTAGGATATTTTTATAAACAATCCTACAACATGTTAAACATCAAGCATGATGGGATAATTTTATAAAACATCCTACAGCTAATTAAGCATAGAATCATGGTAGGATACTTTTAGCAAAAGTCCTACAACTAACTAAGCATGAACATGGCTTCTAATTATTTTTAGAAGCAAAGCTACAACTAACTAAGCATGGTAAACATGGTAGGATATTTTTAAAGCAATCCTACAACTAACTAAGCATGGTAAACATGGTAGGATATTTTTAAAGCAATCCTACAACTAACTAAGCATGGATATGGCTTCTAATTATTTTTAGAAACAAAGCTACAACTAACTAAGCATGGTAAACATGGTAGGATATTTTTAAAGCAATCCTACAACTAACTAAGCATGGTAAACATGGTAGGATATTTTTAAAGCAATCCTACAACTAACTAAGCATGGATATGGCTTCTAATTATTTTTAGAAGCAAAGCTACAACTAACTAAGCATGCTAAACATGGTAGGATATTTTTAAAGCAATCCTACAACTAACTAAGCATGGATATGACTTCTAATTAATTTTAGAAGTGATCCTACAATACAAGTAGCATGGAAATGGCTTCTAAACATTTTTGGAAGTAATCCTACAATATAAGTAGCATGGAAATGACTTCTAATTAATTTTAGAAGTGATCCTACAACATAAGTAGCATGAATAAGGCTTCTAATCATTTTTAGAAAAGACCCTACAACATAAGTAGCATGAATAAGGCTTCTAATCATTTTTAGAAAAGTTCCTACAACATAAGTAGCATGAATATGGCTTCTAATCATTTTTGGAAGTAATCCTACAATATAAGTAGCATGGAAATGACTTCTAATTAATTTTAGAAGTGATCCTACAACATAAGTAGCATGAATATGGCTTCTAATCATTTTTAGAAGTAATCCTACAATATTAGTAGCATAAATATGTCTTCTAAATATTTTTAGAAGTAAAGCTACAACTAACTAAGCATGGATATGGCTCCTAATTATTTTTAGAAGCAATCCTACAATATTTTTCTACTACTACTACTCCTATTTTAAACAAAGCATAATTATCTACTACTACTACTACTTCTATTTTGATCAACACATAACTATCTACTACTACTACTACAACATACAACTTACTACTATTACTACTACTTCATTAATCAACATACATGCTACTACTACTTCATTTTATTACATACTACTACTTATTATTTTAGCTTACTACTACTTAGTTCTTTATTATAACTAGTGATAAAAGGAAGATCATCTTTATTTTATTTTTCTTTACAACTAGTAAAAGAAAAGGTCTTTTTAATTAACTACACTAGTGATTAAAATAAAAGAAAGATCTTTTTGTTAAGCTACAACTAGTGATTAAACAAAAAGAAGATCTTTTTATTAAGCTACACTAGTGATTAAACAAAAGAAAGATCTTTTTATTAACTACAACTAGTGATAAAAGAAAAGGATCTTTTTATTAAGTTACAACTAGTGATTAAAATAAAAAGAAGGATCTTTTTATTAAGTTACAACTAGTGATTAAAATAAAAGAAAGATCTTTTTGTCAAGCTACAACTAGTGATTAAACAAAAAGAAGATCTTTTTCATATTTACAACTAGTGATCAAATAAAAAGAAAGATCTTTTTATTAGACATATGCTTTTATTTTTTTGTTCAAGTTTAATCAAGAGTCCTACAACCCACAATGGTTGTAAAATGAATGCTCATATGCTTATGTTTTAAGTCCTACAACCACTCATGGTTGTATGTTCAACATTATGCAATGTGTAAGTTTCTTTAGTCCAATAATATACAAACAACCACTTCAATAATAAAGCTATGATCTTTATAAATTAGTACTTACTACTACTACTCTTTTTCTTTCTCTTTCACTTACTACAACATACCACAAACCCAAAAAGAACAAAACAAAACAAGAAGGTAGAAGGAGAAGTCAAACAACAAAACAACAAACAACAAACAAACAAACAAACAAACAAACAAAGAATCAAAGTGAAGAAACCCCCACCTAGTTCTCTTGTTGGAAGAACTTGCTAGCATAACTTCTCATTCCCCTAGCTTTAGAAATCTTCTACTAAACCTACAAGAGAACTCTCAAATTAGTATGAGACTTTCTCTCTTTCTTTTCCTTTCTTTTCTTTCTTTCTTTCTTTCTTTCTTTCTTTCTTGTTTTCTAAAATGAGAGAAGGAGGAGAATGAAGGGCTATTTATAGAAGGAGATGGGAGGGGTAAGTGCACCCAATGGCACAAAATAACCCCAAAACAAGGAGGGCCGGCCATACCATAGGAGGGGGGGAGTGGTGGAGGTGGTATGTGAATGAGGTGTTATGTGGGTGTGGGGTTATGTGAGGGTTTCTAGAAGGGTTTCCTTGACCTTGTCATGCACACTTAACCTAGGTTAAACACTTCTAAACCCTAACAATCTAATAGATTTTGTCATGACAAAACTAGTGTTGTCCAAAAATACACAACACATAATTTGTATGATGCACTAATCGACATACTACTCGTTCGTGCGCATATATGTCCGTATACCGGAAAATCTTCGCATAATCCGCATAAAAATAATTAAATCTTGGAAATAATAATAAAATAAATTTTATTATTAGTTCGGAAGATCACGGTATCAATTTGATACAATGCGGATATATACTGACCGATATCTGGATACAGATGATGTCTAGGAGCAAACCGGGTAAAAATCACCAAAATGTTCTAATTTTGGAATTAAAACAAAATAATAATAAAATAATAATTTATATACGGTAATATCCGTCCGGGATATTACATTACAAGTTGTAGAAAAATAAGAAAGATTAAATTCATGGGCTTAAATTAATTGGGCCAAAATAATTATTTTAGAAGAAAATAAGTAAATTAACATTTGGGCTTTAGGAAAAATACTTTATAAAAACAATGTTCTTACTCATCATGTTAAAAATACTAGCAAAAAATATTACACGTGCACACCACGTGTAAAAGTAGATAATTTTTCATATATTTGAAAAATCAGGGTATTACAACACTCCCTCCTTAGAATAGTTCCGTCCCCGGAACTACAGTCAAGAGCGAGAAAAACAAAATACAACACAACACAAGAACAAAAGAATACAAAGATACAATCAAGCAAAGAGCTCAGGATAGTCCTTCAACATCCTCTCCTCAGATTCCCAAGTAGCATCTTCAACCAAATGGTTTCTCCAGACCACCTTGACCATCGGTATCGTCTTATTCCTCAAGACTTTCTCCCTACGGTCAACAATCTCTACAGGAGACTCGATGTAATTCAGATCCAACTGCAAACCTTCCGGCACTTCAGGAAAATGATGACTCGGATCTGGGATATAACCTCTCAGCATAGACACATAAAAGACATTGTGCACCTGAGACAACTCTTCCGGTAATTCAAGCCGGTAAGCAGTTTTTCTGATCCTTTTCAATATCTTATACGGGCCTATAAACCTCGGGGCTAACTTCCCGCCTTTGCCAAATCGAACCACACCTTTACTGGGTGATACCTTCAAAAAGACGAAGTCACCAACCTCAAACTCAAGGTCCCTTCTCCGGTTGTCTGCATAGCTTTTCTGCCTGCTCTGAGCTTCCACCAACCTTTTCCTGATCAGATCAATCTTCTCAGAAGTTTGCTGTACAAGCTCAGGACCAAACAACTGACGCTCCCCAACTTCATACCAACAAACAGGTGTCCTGCACTTCCTGCCATACAAAGCTTCGTACGGCGCCATCCCGATGCTAGCCTGAAAACTGTTGTTGTAGGCAAACTCTACCAAAGGTAAATGCCTTTCCCAACTGCCTCCATGTAGCGCCCCGATTTCCATATACCGGGAAACCATGACACGAGCCAAGATCTTTTCTTCAATTAGTCACAATACACAGAAAAACAGGAGAATTTAAAACTTTTTATTCAATACACAATGTGTTACAAGTCTGAATACTGTACAACTGTAATACTTTATAATGGAGTTACAATATTGCCTTTACATTTCTAAGTATTACAACTTTCACATCTTACATCAGAGTATCTCTCACTTAACAGATAATCAATACATATACTGCAGCGGAACTAAAACATAATACTGACTCCTTGCTTTCCTGGCCTTGAGTCCTCTTGAATCTCGCCTTTGTACTTCGGCGATCCAGTACCTATGGAAGTGGGGACGTCAGTATTCACTGACGCTTAAAGGCTGATATATAGCAGCGAATCTTCCAAACAATATACACAATATAGCAATAGTGTTGGTGTAGTTTAAGTATTCGTGAGTGCTATGACTAGACACTAACGCGATACTTAAAATAGAACTAATTATACACAACCCGTTCCTGACAATACTCCATGACTCTGTGAGGTTGCAGAAGAGGTTAAGTCCCCTTATGCAGTCTGCTTATGGTGTCTCCGTTTTCCATTACTACCCGGCATGCCGGACCTCACTCAAACAAGGTTGCAGGTGCGGTCTAGTTCCGCCACTGCAGTCATATAGTGGTGTCCATGTTTGCCACTATTGCCCAGTGTATCGGGCCTTAATCCAAAATCCAAATCATAGGGTTTCGCAAGCGCAGGACAGCGCGAAGCCTACCCTGTGGCACCCTCTGGGGTATCGCAAGCGCAGGACTGCACAATGCATCCTGTGACACCCCAGCCACGGCATTTCAGGAATTAACAGAGCGAGATACGTAACCCGTGTCCTCAACCTGTGAGATGGCACCGTACGTATCCCTTTGACGGGATGCTTCCTATTCTAATGTCAGCAAGTCTCCGAAAGTAACATGCAGCCCATAAATACATGCGACTCCATCTCAAGCCGTTTCTCCATATATAGGGATTTGAACCCGCGTTATGAATTCTAATTGCACACAACCTGTTCCTGACACCTACACGTGACTCGCGAGGCTGCAGATGTGGTCATGTGCCACTGTTGCATTTCGCCCGTGGTGTCTATGTTCCCACCGCGACCCGGCTAACCGGACCTCACTCAAATTAGACGATCCCAACGTATCGGGCGTCATTCCAAAAATCACACTATAGAGTTTCGCAAGCGCAGGGCAGCGCGAAGCCTACCCTGTGGCACTCTCTGGGGTATCGCAAGCGCAGGACTGCACAATGCATCCTGTGGCACCCCTAGCCACGGTACTCCAGGAATTAACAGAGCGAGATACGCAACCCGTGTCCTCAACCTGTGAGATGGCACCGTACGTATCCCTTTGACGGGAAGGTAGGACAAGGACGCTTCCTATTCTAATGTCAGCAAGTCTCCGAAAGTAACATGCAGCCCATAAATACATGCGACTCCATCTCAAGCCGTTTCTCCATATATAGGGATTGAACCCGCGTGACACATTCTAATTGTACACAACCTGTTCCTGACACCTACACGTGACTCGCGAGGCTGCAGATGTGGTCATGTGCCACTGTTGCATTTCGCCCGTGGTGTCTATGTTCCCACCGCGACCCGGCTAACCGGACCTCACTCAAATTAGACGATCCCGACGTATCGGGTGTCATTACAAAAACCAAACCATAGAGTTTCGCAAGCGCAGGGTAGCACGAAGCCTACCCTGTGGCACTCTCTGGGGTATCGCAAGCGCAGGACTGTACAATGCATCCTGTGGCACCCCTAGCCACGGTACTCCAGGAATTAACAGAGCGAGATACGCAACCCGTGTCCTCAACTTGTGAGACGGCACCGTACGTATCCCTTTGACAGGAAGGCACAACCCTGTACACCACCTATGATCTGCCTCAAGGGACGAGTTAGTGTAAGGGGCCCCCTACAACTGACCCCTCTCTCCCGGCAAAAGGGTTTAAGTAAACTGATCCTTATAAGTCACTATCCTAGTGATGTCCCTGGCTCGAACAATCCTAGGGATGACGATATTATAACACAACATGCTAGGCCTTAAATTAGGCTTCGCAAGACAACTCTACTAGGCCGCTCAACCTAGATTTACCAGAATCCTTCAGGACCCGGTTCGTGGCTCATCGATCCAAGACTTTGGCCGTTGCGAATATATACGCACGCCGCTACCCTAGACTTGGATTCTATCTATACTCCGGTCCTCGATCAACCTACCCTGGTTAAGATTCGACGGTACACAAGGAGCGACTCCTCCACAGTTCCTTAGGGTAGAAACATATGTCTTGATGGTCGATAGCCCTTAGGGTGGTAACATCACCCTAGATAGCACAACTAACTGTGTACTAGCTAACAAGCTATACACGAGTAATAACCACATACGAGCCAAGTAAGCTACGTATGAAACAATAACTACCTACGAGCCAGGCGGGCCTCGTAGGAGATCACCACGTACATACCAGCCAAATAAGCCGCGTATGAGACCAACAGCTACGCACGGGCCGGTCGGGCCGCGTACGAGACAATAACCTACATACGAGCCGACTAAGCTACGTATGAGACCCACAGCTACATACGGGCCAGTCGAGCCACGTACGAGCACGACCGTGTGCAAACAACCATACAGGTAATCAATCCTAGAAGCAACCAAACGTGCTTACTAACAAACTTAATCTTCTACTATTAGAAGCAACAAAGGGATCTACTAGTAGTCTATGATCGGTATTCTACTAAGGAAGAACCGAAGGCGACAACAGCCTTTATCAACTAGTTATCACTAGTGGTCTTCCCACTCTCACTACTTCGACCTATAATGCCTTAAGCACGGCACACAATTGCAAGCAGCTTCCTACGACAATCAATCATATAACACAACCACCATGATATTCCTATGTAAGAATGTGATTAATGCTTATGCTTACATTGAGCTCAAGCATGAAAATCACTAACGACCTTAAACATAAAATTCTCTATAGTCAATCGTAGATTACAAATTGAGCATGGAAGCCTACTACTTATCATAACCAACCACCACCACCCAATTAGTATGAACAAGCAATGCTCCAAGGTATAGTAGGTAGTTCTAACACTACTCCTACAACATTCTAAGCAAGTATTACTCTAGCATGGTATAGAACCCAACATAAATCACTACAACTAGCCATGGGTAGTTTCTTTACCCTAAGCATGAACATCCTAGTATGGGTATCCTTAACTTAATATGATCAATAATTTGCATGATCCCTACTTACTTTGCATGAATCATGGTCATTCACTAACATAGTATACACTTCTCTACCATTTATCTAGCATGGTATACAATTTGCATACAATTTAAACTAGCATGATATGCAAAATACTTACAATTAAGCTAGCATGGTATATCGCTTTCCAATAATTAAACTAGCATGGTATATGATTTTATCATGGATCCTACAACACTCTAGGCACAATAAAATTTATCCAAACATGGTAGGAAACTCTTGGATTGAATCCTACACATTCTAAGCATAACTAAGTCACTCAACATAATAGGAAACTTTAGGAATGAATCCTACAACATTACCAAGCATGCTAGGAAAAGAATCCTACAACATTCTAAACGTTAAGCATGGTAGGATATTTTCTTAGAAAAAGTCCTACAACATCCTAAACATAAAGCATGATGGGGTAATTTTAATAAACATCCTACAACTAATTAAGCATAGAATCATGGTAGGATATTTCTAGCAAAGATCCTACAACATAAAGCATGATGGGATAATTTTAATAAACCTCCTACAACTAATTGAGCATGAAGATGGCTTCTAAATATTTTTAGAAGCAAAGCTACAACTAACTAAGCATGGTAAACATGGTAGGATATTTTTACAAGCAATCCTACAACTAACTAAGCATGGATATGGCTTCTAATTATTTTTAGAAGCAAAGCTACTACTAACTAAGCATGGTAAACATGGTAGGATATTTTTACAAGCAATCCTACAACTAACTAAGCATGGATATGGCTTCTAATTATTTTTAGAAGCAAAGCTACTACTAACTAAGCATGGTAAACATGGTAGGATATTTTTACAAGCAATCCTACAACTAACTAAGCATGGATATGGCTTCTAATTATTTTTAGAAGCAAAGCTACTACTAACTAAGCATGGTAAACATGGTAGGATATTTTTACAAGCAATCCTACAACTAACTAAGCATGGATATGGCTTCTAACTATTTTTAGAAGCAAAGCTACAACTAACTAAGCATGAATATGACTTCTAATTAATTTTAGAAGTGATCCTACAATATAAGTAGCATGAATATGACTTCTAATTAATTTTAGAAGTGATCCTACAATATAAGTAGCATGAATATGACTTCTAATTAATTTTAGAAGTAGTCCTACACATTAGAAGCATAAATATTGCTTCTAAATATTTTTAGAAGCAATCCTACAACACTTTACTACTATTACTACTCCTATTTTAATCAAAACATAATACACAACTATCTACTACTACTTCATTCTTATCAAGAGCACCACATACAACTTACTACTACTACTACTTTATTCACAACAAAATCACAACATACAACTATCTATTACTACTACTTCATTCGCAATAAAATCACAACATACAACTATCTATTATTACTACTACCCTATTAATCAACATACATGCTACTACTACTTCATTTTATTACATACTACTACTTATTACTACTACTTAGTTGCTTACTAATCCTTGTTATTACTAGTGATAAAAGATAGATCCTTTTTATTTTACTTTACAAAAGAAAAGATCTTTTTAATTAGCTACAACTAGTGATTTAGAAATGAAAGAAAAGATCCTTTTTAATTAATTACAACTAGTGATTATAAATAAAAGAAAGATCTTTTAATTAATTACAACTAGTGGTTAAATAAAAAGAAGATCTTTTTATTAAGTTACAACTAGTGATTAAACAAAAAGAAGATCTTTTTAATTATTTCTACCACTAGTGTTTAGTAAAGAAAGAGAAGATCTTTTTGATTATTACATTAGTTCAATCAAGTCCTACAACCAACAATGGTTGTATTGTTCAACAATATGCAATATGTATGGTTCCATATCAAGTCCTACAACCTTACATGGTTGTATGCAAAAGTTATGTGTATGTATCTTTTTAGTCCAAATAGTTAACAACATTCAAATGAGAAAACTCATACAACCACACCACTACAAAGTAACCATACCAAAAGAAAATTAAACAAGAGGGTAAGAAGAAGAAGAACATCAAAACCATCATTCAAATAAACAAACAAACAAACAAACATACAAACAAAGAAAGCATGAAGAAACCCCCACCTAGTTCTCTTGTTGGAAGAACTTGCTAGCATAACTTCTCCTTCCCCTAGCTTTAGAAACCTTCTACTAAACCTACAAGAGAACTCTCAAATTAGTATGGGACTTTCTCTCTTTCTTTTCCTTTCCTTTCTTTCTTTCTTTCTTTCTTTCTTTTGTTTTCTAAAATGAGAGGAGGAGGAGAAGGAGGGGCTATTTATAGAAGGGGATAGGAGGGGGAAAGTGCAAATGTGCACACCAAAAATGCACAAAAGCCCTCCCATAATTTATGGGCCGGCCATACTCCTAGGAAATGTAGGGGTGAGGTGGAGGGAGGTGTATGTGGTGGAGGTTGATGTGGAGAAGAAGTTTTCTAGTAAGGGTTTTTACTTAGGCTTCTTATGCATACAAAAACCCTAGATTAAACCTCCTAATCAAACCCTAACCCTCTAATTAGGTTGTCATAACAAGGCAAGTGTTGTCCAAAAATACACAACACACAATTTGTATGACGTACTAATCGACATACTACACATATGTGCGCCTATATGTCCGTATACCGGAAAATCTTTGCATAATCCGTATAAAAATAATTAAATCTTGGAAATAATAATAAAATAAATTTTATTATTAGTTCGGAAGATCACGGTATCAATTTGATATAATACGGATATATACTGACCGATATCTGGATACAGATATGTCTATGGATAAACCGGGTGAAAATCACCAAAATATTCTAATTTTGGAATTAAAACAAAATAATAATAAAATAATAATAAAATATCAATTTATATACGGTAATATCCGTCCGGGATATTACACTCCAAAGTCTAGTATACAACACCGAAGCATATCCTCAAGAATACGATTGACTCTCTCGGTCTGCCCATCGGTTTGCAGATGAAAAGCAGTGCTGAAATCTGTCTTGGTACCCAAAGCTGTCTGAAGACTCCTCCAGAAATGCGAAGTAAACCGCGCATCTCGATCAGACACAATAGTTGAAGGAACACCATGAAGTCTGACAATCTCGCCAACATACATCTCAGCCAACTTGTCCATCGAAGCAGTGAGTTTCATTGCCAAAAAGTGAGCAGACTTGGTCAGTCGATCGACTATAACCCAAATCGTATCATTGCCTTTAGGACTCTTAGGCAATCCCGTAATGAAATCCATACTGATGTTATCCCACTTCCATTCCGGAATAGGTAATGGCTGTAATAGACCTCCGGGTCTCTGACTTTCGGCTTTGACTTGCTGATAAACCTCACACTTCGCCACAAATTCCGCCACATCCCGCTTCAAACCTGACCACCAGAAATGCTGTTTGATGTCTTTATACATCTTAGTACTCCCAGGATGTATCGACAAAAGAGTAGCATGCGCCTCCTGAAGAATACTCTCTTTCAGGTCCGCCTGATTTGGAACGCACAGTCTATCTCCTAACCACAGGACTCCATCAATGATTTGAAATCCGAGCAACCTGCCAGCACCAACCTGTTCCTTCATCTCCAAGATATCAGCATCAACCTCCTGAATCGCAATGATCCTTCCATTCAGTGTAGGCTGAAGCCTCAACTGAGCCAAAGATGCTCCCAATCCTTGCAAGACGACCTCAATACCTGCTCGATCCAATTCCTCAATCAGATGCTTCTGAGTCGTAATCAAACTGGCTAAACTGCTCTTGCGACTAAGTGCATCAGCAACAACATTAGCCTTCCCAGGATGATACTTGATCTCAGGTCGCATGTCCTCGAGCACTTCCAACCATCTCCGCTGCCTCAGATTCAGATCCCTCTACTGATATATATACTTCAAGCTCTTGTGGTCCGTGTACATGTTCAATTTCTCACCGTACACGTAGTGCCTCCATTGCTTCAAAGCAAAGATAATCGCAGCCAACTCTAGATCATGAGTCGGGTAATTCTTCTCATGTGGTCGTAGTTGCCTAGACCCATAAGCGATTACTCTACCTTCTTAGGACACAACCAAGCCCACAATGTGAAGCATCGTGATGTGTCTAATTTATATACAAATATTTGTACTCATTTACCTATTAAAATGGCTTGTTTTCGTTGATATTGTCTATAATTCATTATATTTCTATAAGATTTCACTTAATTAATTATTTTTGAAGAAATAGTATTTTTGATGCAAAAAGTGAAGATTTGTGGCTAAAAATCAACAAACAAAGTAAGACAATGGATTTATCAATTTTTATTGTTTTGTTGATTTAAGAGTTTTTAATAATTTTAAAAGGATTTTTATACGCTAATATGATATAAAGTTAGTTTAATTAATTTTAAACTAATTTAATTTATTTTATTTAAAAATCCTCACTTCAGATTTTATTTTGTGTATGCAGCAGCACGTGGTGGAAATAAAAGGAAGAAAAGAAAGAAAGGGAAGTAAATAAAATTCTGGGTTATAAAAGGAAGGAAATAAAGGAAGAATGTGGACTTTTATGCAAAAAGCGCAACCCTAATTCTCCTTCCCGTTCTCTATAAGAAGAAGCAAAGAAGAGAGAGATGATGAAGAGGTGACGGCTGTACAATAACACAAAAGAAGAAAAAAGAAAAAGTAAGAGAGAGAAAGTGTGTGCAAGTTCCAAGGGACTACAGCACGTGTGGACAGTAGGGCTGCTCTTCATCGGCACAGTTTTCGAAGTGCACCCAACGAAGCTGTGTGACCAAACGAACTCGGACATCTGGCGAATTCCTCCTCTCTCTTCCAGCGTGCGGCACATCAACAAGAGAAGCAGCACACACGCAGCCACATCAAACAAGGGAAGCAGACAATCGACGTGACTTGGCACGCGGGACCCACCCCTTCTGCGTGCTGACCCAGGCGACTCTGACGCGCGACAGGACTGCTGACGTGGCGTGCGGCACAGAGAGAAGCATGGTTTTCAAGGGCAGCAGGATTCAATTTTAAAGGGGTTTGCATTAAGAATTTTGTACTCTTTTAATCTTTCTTCTCCAATTTTTTTATTGCAATCCAAAACACTTTTATTAGTTGCAAATGAATATGAACTGAAATTATTGTTCTAGAGGCTAAGATGTAGCCGAGTTTTGAACACAAATTTTAATTCCTTCTTATTTCTCTATTTTTCCTGATTGTGTTTTAATTTTTATTATTTATGCGTACAACATGGTGGATAGACATTTGTATGATTTTTCAAATCATAAAGAGACCGAACAGGTAATTTGTGATTAATAAAAATTAACACCGTATATTGGAGGACGTGACCGTTAAGAAATCCAATTTCTCAATTAATAATTTGATGGATAGGCGAAGAGTTAGTTGAGAATAATTTTTAGACTACGTTGATAGAGTGGTTAATATCTTTAGCATTTTGGTCGACAATTTGGGAAAGATAATATTTTTATTTATAAGGAATAATAATTTGTGTGTGTGATAAACGAGGTGAATCAAGAGCCCTAGAACAAATTTTACTATTAAACAAAGTACAAGA
This sequence comes from Hemerocallis citrina, assembly GCA_017893485.1. NCBI lineage: Eukaryota > Viridiplantae > Streptophyta > Magnoliopsida > Asparagales > Asphodelaceae > Hemerocallis > Hemerocallis citrina. The sequence continues at coordinate 193,759,327 of CM030368.1, read as the reverse complement.
GCTTCATAGTTTAACAGCCCTCTCCCTCTTCACAAATTTAGATAGATTTAATTAGATTAATTTATTTTAGTTGTTTTATCATTAATAAAATTCGATCTTCCAAATAGTGATTCATCTAGCGATATCGGTACTCAATAAAATATCTAGTCCATGTGGGTTCGACACTCTACTCATCTATCTATATTACTTGTGCGATTTTGTACACTTGCAAAAATTCACATCACATCGCTATAAACATCATACTCAACACCTGCTCTAGGCAAAGCCAAAATAGGTGCAGTAGTCAGCTTCTCTTTCAACTCCTGAAAGCTCGCCTCACATTGCTTAGTCCACTTGAAGCTCACATTCTTCTTGGTCAGTCCAGTAAGCGGCACGGCTATCTGGGCATAACCTTGAATGAATCTCCGGTAGTATCCAGTCATCCCAAGAAAACTTCTGACTTCCTTCACTGTAGTAGGTCTAGCCCAATCTCTCACTGCCTCTATCTTCTGAGGGTCAGTTGCCACTCCCTCCTTAGAAAGGATGTGACCTAGGAATGCCACTTCAGATTTTCAGAAATCACACTTGGATAACTTGGCATACAACTTCTGCTCTTCCAACTTCTTCAAAACTGCTGCCAGATGCTCGGTGTGCTCCTCCTCGGACTTGGAGTACACGAGAATATCATCGATAAACACCACGACGAAAGAGTCAATGAACGGCCTCAGAACTCTGTTCATTAAATCCATGAAGATTGCGGGTGCATTCGTCACTCCGAATGGCATAACTAAGAATTCGTAATGCCCATGTCGAGTTCTAAATGCAGTTTTGTGCACATCTTCAGCTTTCACTCTCACTTGGTGATATCCTGATCGAAGATCTATTTTGGAGAAAACAGCTGCTCCTTGTAGACGATCGAACAAATCATCAATTCGAGGAATCGGATACTTATTCTGAACAGTGACCTTATTCAGCTCTCGGTAATCGATACACATTCTCATCGATCCATCCTTCTTCTTTACCAAAAGCACTGGTGCTCCCCAAGGTGACGCACTAGGTTGAATAAAGCCTTTCTCCAACAGTTCCTCAATCTGCCGTTTTACCTCATCCTGTTCCACTGGAGCCATCCTATACGGTGCCTTAGAAATGGGTGCACTTCTCGGTAGAACAGTGATGCTGAACTCTACATCACGATGCGGGGGTAACCCAGGAAAATCATCCAAGAACACAGTCGGATAGTCCCGAACCACAGGAATCCCTTGCACTTCCACAGGAGTCTCTTCCTTGCGGATAGTTGCCACCAGCTTAGAACATTTCTGCTTCTCTTGGAAAGTGACTTCAGGACCACCTGGAGCCTTCACTGTCACCGTCTTGGTCTTGCACTCGATGCTTGCACTGTACACCGACATCCAATCAATGCCAATGATAACATCGACTCCCAAGATAGTCAGCTCAATCAGATCAATGCCAAAGATTCTGTCTTCAATCACAATCTCGCAATCAGCATAATACCGATCAGTGGTCAAAGTTTCCCCTGACGGAGTAGCTACTGCTAAGATCTTGCCTGGAAAAACCTTCGGTTCAACTCCCAACACTTTAGCAAATCTAGGAGACACAAAAGTATGAGAGGATCCAGTATCGAACAATACAACAGCTTTCATTCCATTAAGATAGAGTTCGCCTGTTACATAATACACACCATTACGTAACAGTTTCACAATATAAACGGGAAGAAAAAATGACGAAAACCACTAAACATCAGCCCTCGTACCAGAGATGACCTGATCTGCCTCATCAGCATCAGCTTCCGTCAAGGCAAATACTCGCCCTGGTTGGTACGGCCTCTTCCTAGTCTGCTGTATTGGCACATTGTGATTGCCAGCCCGTGGTTTGAGACATTGAGATTTGTAATGTCCCGTCTCACCACAGTTGAAGCAAGTCACCGCAGGAGGTCTCACCACATTGTTCCCAGGCCCTCCAGCCACACTGATAGCGTTCGCCCCTGTCGGTTTGAATCTTTGTGCAGATGGTTGCCCCTTGAAACTCCCAGAATTGGCGGGCCTCTTCCCGGACTGCCAGTTGTTCCTCTGGTTCTGAACAACATGGAACTGCTCCGTATCCACCTCCGTCGCTGCTGCCCTCTTGACCAACTTGTCGAATCGCCTGATACCGAGAGGTATCATCCGGGATCTCATGCTTGGCCTCAGTCCATGCTCGAACTTACGGGCCTTCTTCGCCTCATCCATCACCAGTTCTGGCACATACCTAGAGAGCTGAGCAAACTTAGTCTCATACTCCCTCACTGACATGCTGCTTTGCTGTAGCGACAGAAACTCCGTAGCCTTCTTCTCCTGAACATCGGAGGGGAAATAGTGACTGCGGAATTCTTCCAGAAATTCCTCCCAGCCAAGCACTATACCTCCCATGGTCCTCTTCATCGACTGCCACCAAACAGCCGCATCCTTCTCCAGTTGCAGGGTCGCCAACTTGACCTTACTGCCTTCCGGGGTCTCCAACACCTCAAAAATCGTTTCCACTTGCCGAATCCAGTTGTCAGCCGTATCTGGGTCTGACTTTCCCTCGAATACATGTGGTTTCATTCTCTTGAACGATTCCACCAGCTTAATTGCCTCGGGTACTGGATTCACCGGCCCCCTTCCTTGGTTCATAGCCATTGCATTCAGCGTCTGGTAGACCCTTGCAAGTTTAGTCTCCAGATCCAACCCCTCACCATTCCTAGCTCCTCTTCTCGACATATTCTGATGCAAAAGATCCATCAAATTCGAAGTATAAGACAAGAATTTAAATCAACTTGCATTTCATTGAATTTCAAAGTTTATACATTCGAATTAAAAACATTTTGACATCAGAAGTGAAAATAGAAGCTACAACAATCTAACTCCTACGGTTCCTCTTCGCTTCTCGAAGTTCTCCCCATAGTTCATCAACTTCATCCTTCAGCACATCTGTCAGGTTCTTTCTCTTTTCAAGTTCCCAAACCCGATGATTGAGAACAGAAAAGTCGTCCTTCCGCTTCGCCAGCTGAGCCTCCAACAATCCGACTCTCTCTCGCAAGGTTTTTACCTACCTCTGAAGAGAAGCCACAAGACTACTCATAACTGGTCCCTCTTCTTCATCGGAAGAAGAATCGTCAGACGAGTCTGGAGGTGGGGTAATCTCTCGAGATTCAGGCCACTCCTCCTCATCAGAATCTGCTTGCCCAGGGTGATACTCGTCCTCGGAATCAGCCTGTCCAGGATGGTACTCTTCCTCAATGATATGCCAGTCGTCGTCTCCAGCAGGGTCAAAGTGATCAGCCATCTTAGAAATAGAGAGGAAGAAGCATAAGCCATAGAGCAACACAAATGTAAGTCACTTACATTTAAATCTCTAGACTCAAACACACACTCTAATGTCCACTTCTAGGGTGTCGTTCCTTATAAATTTGAACAAGTGTGGAAAGCGTAGAAAAACGTGGCTCTGATACCACTCTGTAACGCCCCGAATCCCAAATACACTGAATTCGAGATGTTCTACAGGATCTTTTCGCTTTTCTTAGTACAATTTTACAAGGAATTAAAACTTTTCACTATACATCAGAGTTTACATCAATATTACACTTTTCATTTGCACAGCGGAAATAAAATTTACAACAATTAAACAAATGTACAACCACATGGTACAATCTTTGAGCATCCTTTTCTCTTTAATCTTTTAACATGCCGTTTACCTGCATATAAGACTGTGGGTACGTCAGTTTATTCAACCGACGATCATTATACACGGCCATCCTCTCTATGCCGGAAATAGTATAACTCAATTTTCCATATTTAACAAACACAAACTTGTCACATCCAAATAAAGGGAATACCCTAATGATGTCGTGTTGTGATGGTGCACTTAATCCTTAATGTATTTATTTATGTTACATGACACTAATGCGCACTTGTTCGGATTCTATGCATCCCATACTACATAGGTCCGAGGGCAAGCCCTTAATCGTTCTTCAACTTTATAGGGTTCAATCCCTCATTATGACTTAATCTACTACTGTAACTACGGTAAGTATCCTAGATGTTTTCTGACCTACGAACTCATGCCTAGGCACTCTGGAGGGAATCCCATCGCTGACATGACTCATCATGCAGACATCCTGTGGTAATTCAGCTCTCACCGTAGACATGACACCACCCGTAGTCTTCGAACATCCCACGAGCATCACCACCGGGACGGTACTCTGGAGCAGCATCCTCACCCAGACTCATCATGGGAATTCCTGGGATACGCTCTCGCCGCTATCCAATGGCTCTCACTCATGTTTTTCTCCTACTTTCATCACATCTTCACTATGTGCTAAATCCTTAGTTTTTATTAGAATCATGAATAAAATCAAAGCTCTAGAGTTAGCCTCTCCACTCAACCAGACTTATTCATTTATTCAACATGACCAACCTTGGTCTTTCATTCCAATTTTTCATTTCATTTCTTTCAATTGCCGGGGGAGACTTAGCTACTCTTTCATTTCAATTCAAATTCATAATTACTAAAATCTAAGCATTTCCAACTCATGAGTTCAATTCATAATCTTAATAGATTTCTTTTCATGTCATAGCTTCCATATTCATTTAATTCTCATAATTCACAATAAATAATTCACTTCATGTACATTCATGCAAGAGCAATAGAGTTTACCAATATCCATATTCACAGTCTCTAACACAACACAAATTATAAGATTTCCGAAATATCAAAAGAACACTCTGGACAGTTGATGCGGTTTATTTCGGGGAGACGTGTGGATGCACCAGGTGTGAGTTCGGACTCAATTTGTATTGAAGGAGAAAGCTGCTCGTCTGACGACCCTCGGCTGACCGGGCGGTACCTGCGGCGGGCTCGGAATGAGGCGGAGATCTGGGCACGGATCAGAGGGTTCGGATCCGAGGTCTTGTGTACCTGCAGACGGTCCTGAAACACCGGGGTTTATCCCGGTGGCGGACCCTCCGACGATCTAGTCAGTCTCTGTGAGAGAGTAGCAATAACTAGGTGAATTTTAGTGGCAAAAGATTGATTACCTGAAAAGATGGGTGAGGGTCTAGTATTTATAGAGAATGCCAACCGGGTTTGGATCCGCTTGGGGGCCGGGTCTGAACCCGAAAGCCTATGGGCCTGACGTGGCAGAAGGCCCAGGGGGTTTAGGGCAGACGTGGCCATACCAGGAGTGGTATAGGGCTGACGTGGCAAAACCCTTGGTGGTATTTGGAGCTGACATGGCTGATCGTGGGTCTCCTGTGCTTCTGGGAGAATCGGAGGGCCTAGGCTGTGCCAGGTCATCCCCACGCCTCGCCAGGATGGGGGGACGGTCCGTGGGGCTGTCACGGATCGGAGGCCGAGGACCACTGAGGCTCGTCGGATACGAGGAGGCCAGTTCTGTGGGGGTGAACTAGAGGTTCGGTGCCGACCCTGCAGTGGTTCGAAGCCGAACTAGATTGCTGTTTTTACCATTTTTGAGTGAGAGCTGTATTGGTCCCTGGTTGGGCCCCAAGCCATTTTTACCCTTCCACACAAGCCCCCCACTCCTGCAGGGGTGCGGGAGCTAGCCGTGGAGGAGTGGTTATGGTTGTAGAAATGGGATGGCGAATCACAGGGCCTTCATGAGGGGGTTGTCCTGATTGTTTAGAGCGAGCCTCGAGCCGGCGAGGGTTTAAGGATCGGCAAGGGTGATGGCGAGCCGTTAAAACTTCCTGAGAAGATTACTCTGGTGCTAGACCGGACCTGAAGCTGGCGAGAGATTTGGCGGGTCAAGGAGGGCGATGGTGAGCAGTTGAGCCTTCCTGAGAAGACTACCCTGGTGCTAGACCGGACCTCGAGCTGGCAAGGGACTACGGGTCAACAAGGGTGATGGCGAGCCGTTGAGCCTTCCTGAGAAGACTACCCTGGTGCCAGACCTGACCTCGAGCTGGCGAGGGATTACGGGTCGGCAAGGGCGATGGCGAGCCGTTGGCCTTCCTGAGAAGACCACCCTGGTGCCAGACCTGACCTCGAGCTTGGCGAGGGATTACGGGTCGGCAAGGGCGATGGCAAGCCGTGAAGCCTTCCTGAGAAGACTACCCTGGTGCTAGACCTGACCTCGAGCTGGCGAGGGATTACGGGTCAACAAGGGTGATGGCGAGCCGTTGGCCTTCCTGAGAAGATCACCCTAGTGCTAGACCTGACCTCGAGCTTGGCGAGGGATTACGGGTCGGCAAGGGCGATGGCGAGCCGTGGAGCCTTCCTGAGAAGACTACCCTGGTGCTAGACCTGACCTCGAGCTGGCGAGGGATTACGGGTCAACAAGGGTGATGGCGAGCCGTTGGCCTTCCTGAGAAGACCACCCTAGTGCTAGACCTGACCTCGAGCTTGGCGAGGGATTACGGGTCGGCAAGGGCGATGGCGAGCCATGGAGCCTTCCTGAGAAGACTACCCTGGTGCTACACCTGACCTCGAGCTGGCGAAGGATTACGGGTCAACAAGGGTGATGGTGAGCCGTTGGCCTTCCTGAGAAGACCACCCTGGTGCCAGACCTGACCTCGAGCTTGGCAAGGGATTACGGGTCGGCAAGGGCGATGGCGAGCCGTGGAGCCTTCCTGAGAAGACTACCCTGGTGCTAGACCTGACCTCGAGCTGGCGAGGGATTACGGATCAACAAGGGTGAGGGCGAGCCGTTGGCCTTCCTGAGAAGACCTCCCTGGTGCCAGACCTGACTTCGAGCTTGGCGAGGGATTACGGGTCGGCAAGGGCGATGGCGAGCCGTGGAGCCTTCCTGAGAAGACTACCCTGGTGCTAGACCGGACCTCGGGCTGGCGAGGGATTACGGGTCGGCAAGGGTGATGTCGAACTGTTGTGCCTTAGAACGTTTGAGCAGGGGTAGCCCACCGTTTCTGAGGAGCATTGAAGGCTCTCCGGGATCTGTGTGATGGTCCAATTTCCGAGGGGCATTAATGGCGCCGCCTAATAAATGCAGATGGCGCATGGGTTTCCGTCGATTGGCTTTCCTCGTGTCATAATGGTTGGTCTATGGGGGAGGCTATAAATACCTCTCCCCCCACAGCGGGTTTGATCACAGCAAGGGTGGTCTATTGGCCATCAGAGGTGTCTGCTTCGGCGGACGCCTGTCTTTTGCAAAAAATTTTAACCCTGGCAGTGTCGGAGAGGTGGTTACTCTGCCGCCCGGATCTTCTCTTGGAACTGATGGCTCTTAATACGGTAGCCAGATCCAGGGGAGATCAGGGCGAGAGGGGTAACGGCCGAAATCCGTACCGGTAGATAAGGAGCCTCGGATTGGTGGTGGCTCTGCCGTCTGGATCCTTTTTCGGGTCAGACGACCCTGACACGGTTGTTTGGCCCGAGAGAGATCCGGACGGGAGGGCACCAACCATATTCCGGTCTTGGGGCTGAAGAGCCTCAGATAGAGGGGTAGTCTCCGATCAGGGGTTGGCCAATTTGTCTTCCGATAGGGCTCCAGGCGATGGTGGTTTCTGTCCCACCCTCGAACAGTTCGGGGTTTCGGCTGCCGAGGCTGTAAGCCCCGAGCTGCTCGGGGGTGAGAGGGGAACCGACCGAGCGCTGGAGCCCGGGGCGTCTGTCGAAGGACGGTGCCTTAAACCTTAAGTAAAACGTTTTCTCCGAACCGACCCCTGAGTCTGGCTGCCAGCCTGGCACCTGATGATGTCAGCAGCGCATGTTTCGAGGACGTGGCGTGATTTTCCAGGCGGCAGTTGTATGTCAATTGGTGAATAGTAATTGCGGAAGTCGAGGAGTCGTTCTTATCCTCTATAAGTATTCCCCCCTCTCCTCCTCTCGCCCACTTCTTTCTCGCTGCTTTCTTTCTCAAAAAAATCTTCCAACCCTTCAGCGCTCGTTCTTGCAGTTTGCTGTACTAGGCTCGTCCTTCCGAAGCGGCCCCAGGTTAGTTGGTAAGTTTGTTTAGTTTAGGCACAGATGGATAGGGCTCAGTCCGGCTCGTCAGCGTTGACGTCCAGGGGGGAAGTGAAGCCTCTCTCCACATCGACGTCGTGGGAGGAGCCCGTGCTTGAGGAGGAGTCAGTGCATGCTGCGGAGCCTTCCGATTCAGTTTCGTGGGAGGAACTAGTAGGTGAGGGGGAGGTGGTACACAAGATGAGGCCGTTACGCTCCCGACATCCCTTCGTGGTGGAGAGTAGCGAGTCGGAGGAAGCCAGTGATGGTTCGGACGGTATCCGTGTACTGGAGTTGTCTTCCGAGGAGGAGGGAGGCGAGGGCGACACAGTAAGGAGATCCACTGTTCAGGGTGCGGGTTCGAGTTTCATGCCGATAGGCCTGGGGCCATTATCTACTCCCTCGTCGGAGCGAGCCAAGAAGAGGATGAGGGCCCCAAGGAAGGCGGGGTCGAGGACTGGTGGTTCGAGCCAGGCGCCTATTTTCTGCAATTTGATGACAGGTTCGCCCGTACAGCCGAAGCCTTTCCGTCAGTATCCCGACGACCTTTCTGACAAGGAGCTCTTCGGTGTGCAGCCCTCTTCGCCGAGTCGGAGTAGGGTGATGATGGATGCGATCCCGACTGTCTTGGAGGGCGGGGACTTGGAGGTTCTGCAGCTGGCGTATCACATAGGGCCTGGCTACGAATTGTTGTTGCCGAGCTCTACTCTGCGCCCCACCGATCCCCTTTCTGCTTGGTATTGCGTCTTCCCGGTGGACGCCTTTATCTCCGAGCTGAGGCTGCCAGTCCACCCGTTTGTTCGGGATGTGCTGAACTGGGCCTCCTTGGCGCCAATGCAGTACGGGCCGAACTCTTGGAAGCAGATTATCTGCTTTGTGCTGATGTGTGAGGAACAAAAGGTACCCCTACGGTTGAATGTGTTCCGTGCGATGTTGATGATCAGCTTAGCGACCTAGGGAGTTTACTACATCTCTTCCCGGAGTAATGGGAAGGTCATTCACAGCCACCCGGACTCCATCAAGGAATGGAAGAAAAAATATCTGGTGATCCGGAGTGAAGAGCCCTGGGACATTCCCACTCGATGGAACCACTCCAAGCCGAGCTATCAAACACCGAGGCCGAGGGATCTGTCGGCCGAGGAGTGGGGGTTTGTCGAGCGCCTCCGTCTGTCACCTAGTATTGATTGGACAAAGGTGACGGAGGCCAACTTGGCGAGCGTTGGACTGAGCCCAGCCGTTATGTGTATGTAGTTGTTTCTTTTCTTTCGGTCCTTTCGTACTTTCTTGCTCATTGCTCTTAATGATTTTTTCTGCAGATATGGACGAAGCATCGATCAAGGCAAAGAGGCTCGCCATGAGGAAGGAGAAGGCCGAGAAGAAGGGGGAGGCGGCGAAGAGGCCGAGGGGGTCATCCTTAGTCATCTCGGAGGCCCAGCTCGAACCGGGGACCAAGAGGATTCGCTCGGAGATGAGCAAGGGGGCGGCTGCTTCGAAGGGCCAGGGCCTATCGAGGGCATCCGTTCTTGACAAGAGGAAAGGTCCCTTGGTTGAGGTCGAGGAAGAGGACCCGGTGGTGGAGTTGCTGCGGCAGCGGTGGGCGCCGGACTGGTCGGTTCGGATGGGGGACTGTCTGACCGAGGAGGCCCAGGCCGTTGAGGTGGTGGAGAAGTTGGCGACCCCTCGTGACCGCAAGGCGATAGAGGGCGAGCCCGTGGAGGTGGCGTTCACGGGCCTGGCGCAGGCCACCGTGCTGGTAAGTCCGTCGACCCTATCCTCCTTGTTAATTTTTCTACGGAAGTCTTTTCCTCATCTGCGCTTGTTGGTCGTAGGCTTGCATGCAGGGGGCTAACATGAAGAACCTCTACGAGGCGTCCCTGGCACAAGAGCGAGCTCGGGCGGAAAAGAGCGAGCGGGAGATGAAGGAGATGCGGATCGAGCTCGAGGGTTCGCACAAGAGGGAGCAGCAGATGAAGCTCGAGCTCGAGGCCAAGGATGCGGAGTGGGGGAAGAAGGTGGCCTCCTTGAAGAAGAAGTTCGCCAAGGAGAAGGAGGAGGTGACGACTACGGGTCAGATGATGGTGATCAAGGCCCAGGACGAATGTTATGCGAAGGCGCTCAGTCATGTGAGGCATTTCTACCCGACCATCGATCTGTCCAATTTTGAGTACGACATGGAGATCGAGGGGACATCGAAGACTCCTGGCGAAGAAGGGCCTGCTCTCGACCCGCCTGCCGACCCCCCTGTGAATCCGTCTGTCGACGCTGAGGTGGGACAATAAGTTGTATAATTTTGTCTTTCTTTTTTCCCTCTCTCGACTGTATTTGCCTCCCGCGGACTGGCCACCGCATTTTTTGTAAGAAGTACTTAAATTTATAGGAAAAAAGTTTTTTGATCGCCCAAGTGTTTTGACCTCGGGTATTTCTGAACCTTCTTGCGTATGTGTGTTGAGTTGGCTGGTTCTCTTGTAGGTTGCGGCTCTCCTTCCCGAGGTGGACCCCCATCGTTCCGACGTGGCGTGGCTCCGGAGCAAAGTTGAGGTCCTGGAGGCCGCGTTGGTTTGCCACCGAAGGGGAGCTCGTGACACTGATGCGGCTTTTAACTTTTATCGGAATAAGTCTGAAGCCTTAAGTGAGGAGGCGAGCCGGCTGAGGAGGGCGATGCTGGATCGGGAACTCGACGGTGCGAGCCTCGGACAGGCCGTGTTGAGTGCCGAGGCCCTCTTCTGAGAGGTTACTTCGCGATGTCTTTGTGGAGAAGGAAATGGAGATACACCGTTATAATATTATGCCGGGTGCCTCGGCATCTTCCTCAGTGGGTCGGCAAGCGGAGGGGGTTCCCTCTGCGCTGCTGCTGTTGCAGCGTATGCGACCGGATGACGCCCAGAGCTCCGTGGCTGGGGAGTCGATCGTGGCTGAGTCCAAGGACCATCATAACGAGGAGAGGGATCCTAGTCGCTCGTTCGGAGTAATCCCGCCCTTCACCGGACCCGAGGGGCCCTAAGATGGCGACTTTCTCTAGTTTGAGATGAGTGGAGTGGTCCTGTAACGGTCTTTGTTTGCTTTCTTAGGACAAAATAAAAGGGTACGAATAAAGAATTCTGTTCATTCTTTGCTTCGGCTGGTAGTGTAGTGAACGGTGGCGGAGGCGAGGTTCGGCTCCACCGATCCGCGAGGGATCGAAGTGGGGCCTTAGGGAGAGTCCCTAGCCTGGATTCGGTTTGAGCCTACCGAGGCGTTGGGGACGATACCGGAGTGAGGACTCAGGTGCCGATCTCATTATCTGGCGTTAGGATTTTGACAAAAAGAGATCTCTTTCGTATAAGATAAGGAGGGCCGCTAAGACGGCCCTGTACACATGAGTGTTTACACAAAAACATATTTACATTTAGCCAGGCTAGAGCCTATGTTCGTCCTTCGAGGAGTTTCATTAGGTGCTCGGCTTCGACTGGGATCTCCTCCCGCTCGGTGACAGGTTTGGAAGCAGGGCTGTCCCTTTCAGGTTTGAATTCGACGGCGTCGAGGGGGAACACGCCTCCCCCAACGGTGGTCATGTAGCACGATCGCGCTGCTTCTTGGCTGCCTCGGACAACGCCGACTCCTTGCGGGGTGGGAAATTTGAGTTTCAGATGGTAAGCCGAAGGCACCACTTGGAGGGAGCATAGTCCAGGTCAGCCGAGTATGGCATTGTAAGCCGCCTTGACGTTGACCACCATGAAGTCCATGGACTCGGACCTCTTGACAGGAGCCGATCCTGCGGTAACGTCGAGGGTCACAATCCCTTCTATCACGACAGGGACGCCGGAGAACCCGTGCAAGGTGTATCCGGCCGGCTTGAGTTTGCCTCTAGGTAACTTGAGATTTTCGAAGGCTTCGAGGAAAAGAATATTAACCGAGCTGCCGTTGTCGACGAGGATTCGTCGAACTTCACAATTAGCCATGTGGAGACAAATGACGAGGGCATCGCAGTGGGGTAGGCGAACGCCTTCGAGGTCCTCTCCTGAGAAGGATACCGGCATCGGTTGCAGCTTGGGCGAGGGGTTGTCTTGGACAGCATTCACCTCTCGGATGAAGGCTTTTCGGGAAGTATTTGATTCACCTCCCATCGGCCCTCCGTGGACACAGTGCAAGATGAATGGCATATCTGCGGCTCCCTCGGAATCGGGATCCCGACCCTGGATGCGGTTCGGAGGAGGGTTCGGAGGCGAGAGCCTCCGGTTCTTAGCATCTCGCTGATCCCGTGGGCCTTCTCGGGTAAATTCTCGGAGGTACCCTCTTGAGATGAGTTCTTCAATCTCGTCTTTCAGGGCCCGGCATTGGTCGGTTTCGTGCCCGTGATCTCTGTGAAAGCGGCAGTAGAAGCACTGATCTCGATTCTTGTTGTTATTAGATCGAGGAGGTACTCGGACAATGCCTTTGTCTTCGATTTCTAAGAGGATGGCGGATACGTTATGCGTCAAGGGAGTGTACCTCTCGAAGCGGGGGACCGGCGGGACCTTCTTCATGGCCCCCGCATCCCTCGGAGCTTTCTTTGATGGTTTGACTTCTTCGGCCTTCCGCTTTCCCTTCCCGGTGGCCTCCCTGGCATCTTCGGGGTTAAGGGCCTCTTCTGCCCTAATGTATTTCTCGACCCTGTTGAGGAGGTCGGGGAAGTCGACGGGGGGTTTCTTCGCCAGAGAAGCCTTCAGCTGTCCGTGACGGACGTTGTGCCGAAATGCCGCGGAGGCGACGCCAGGATCAAGGGAGGAGACCGACCTTGCCTCTGCGGTAAACCTCCGGACGAACACTCTGAGGGACTCCCCCTCTATCTGTCTGAGCCCAAGTAAAGAAGCGCTGGTCCTTTCGGCCTTCCGACTGGTGACAAAGTGGGCAAGAAAATTGCCCTCTAGCTGGTCGAAGGAGTAAATGGAGCCGGGGGCGAGCTTCGAGAACCATTCCCGAGCCGGACCCCGAAGGGTGGCGGGGAAGGCTCGGCACAGCAGGGGATCCGAGGCGCTGTGAATCATCATGAGGGTTTTGAAACCCTCCATGTGATCAGCCGGATCTCCCTCGCCGTCGTAGGTCTCGAATTGAGGTGGTCGAAAATTCCTGGGTATTTCCACTTGGAGGATGGGGGCGGAGAAAGGAGGACGGACAGGTCTGTACCCCTGAGCCGCTCGTTGGCCGCTGTCTCCTATGTGATCGAGGCGATCCTCCATTTTTTGGAGGCGCCTTAGGAGTATGCCATCGTCCTCTAGCTGGATTGTTGATGGGCGGGACACGCTCGTCTCGGCATCCGACCCGGTTTGGGAATGGAGGGTTTCCTCCCGGGGGGCCCGTCGGAGAGCCCCAAGAATTTCTCTTCGGAAGTCCTGGAATTCCTTGTGAGTGACGGGGGCTCCCCCGACCCTGTTCGGTCGGTCTGAAGGTTGCCTTCCGATGCGGCTGAGTGCTGGCCTCCGTCCCTCGGGCGGCGGTCTTGGATGGTTCGGGGCCGGGTTGGAAGCGGCCCTTCCCCTGCTGCGGGTAATCTGCCGGTTGACGATTATCCCTCGTAGGTCGGGCTGGACTTGTTGGGTGACGCTCTTCTGGGACCCTTGATGGGGAGCCCTGTGTTTCGAAATGCGTGGCTCGGCGTTAGCAGTTGGCGGTGGCGAATCCCGTCGGTTGACGGAGGAAGCGGCCCCCTTGCCCTTGGAGGCCATGAGAGTCCGGCTGTCGAGGTCCCTTGATGGTCTGGCTCGTGTCGGCTTCTGTAGCAGTGGTTCCCACAGACGGCGCCAACCTGATGCGGTTTATTTCGGGGAGAAGTGTGGATGCACCAGGTGTGAGTTCGGACTCAATTTGTATTGAAGGAGAAAGCTGCTCGTCTGACGACCCTCGGCTGACCGGGCGGCACCTGCGGCGGGCTCGGAATGAGGCGGAGATCTGGGCACGGATCAGAGGGTTCGGATCCGAGGTCTTGTGTACCTGCAGACGGTCCTGAAACACCAGGGTTTATCCCGGTGGCGGACCCTCCGACGATCTAGTCAGTCTCTGTGAGAGAGTAGCAATAACTAGGTGAATTTTAGTGGCAAAAGATTGATTACCTGAAAAGATGGGTGAGGGTCTAGTATTTATAGAGAATGCCAACCGGGTTTGGATCCGCTTGGGGGCCGGGTCTGAACCCGAAAGCCCATGGGCCTGACATGGTAGAAGGCCCAGGGGGTTTAGGGCAGACGTGGCCATACCAGGAGTGGTATAGGGCTGACGTGGCAAAACCCTTGGTGGTATTTGGAGCTGACATGACTGATCGTGGGTCTCCTGTGCTTCTGGGAGAATCGAAGGGCCTAGGCTGTGCCAGGTCATCCCCACGCCTCGCCAGGATGGGGGGACGGCCCGTGGGGCTGTCACGGATCGGAGGCCGAGGACCACTGAGGCTCGCCGGATACGAGGAGGCCAGTTCTGTGGGGGTGAACTTGAGGTTCGGCGCCGACCCTGCAGTGGTTCGAAGCCGAACTAGATTGCTGTTTTTACCATTTTTGAGTGAGAGTTGTATTGGGCCCTGGTTGGGCCCCAAGCCATTTTTACCCTTCCACAACAGTCGACTTGGAATTCTACCAGTCGACCCATCCAGTCAAAAATAGTTCATCAATAACGCTCGGAAGAGTCGACTGCTGCACATGGCCAGTCGGCTGTTCCGCAGTTTTCTTTCTCAAAATATCATACAGTTAACAGTCGACTGTTCCAAATCAGTCGTCTGTACTGGGTGGTTCAATCATATACTTATCATGCTCGGTACAGTCGACTGCTTCAAGCATTTGGTCGACTGAACAGGTTAAAACTTCATTTACACATATCACATTATATTCGTGCCAACATAGCATGTAATCTCTTATCTGTTTATTAACATCATAATGTAGTTTCAATTGAGAGTAAAGTTTGCATAACTAATGTTTCTTTTCTTCAAAGAAAAATACTGACCATGCACTTCATTTACTCATCATTTACATGCATACAATAACAACACATTAAAATACGTTGTGCCATAGAATTCTGAACTATATATACATGTTTCATTTCAATGAGCCAGTCGACTGTTCACATTCCCAGTCGACTGTATGTGTCATTTTCAGTTCCCCAATTATCACTAGTTCTTTTTCAGTCATTCATATTTTCTAGATTGTATACCACATGGAGAATATTGATTTAGCAACTGTTCTACCGCTGTGGTTTGCATACGTATATACAAATAAATCTTTAGTCTTAATAAGGATTCTAATTTAGAAATCATGAAAAACATTCGCCTCGTATCAGTCGACTTGTCCCCTTGACAGTCGACTACACAGACCATTTTCAATTCTTTTTACAATGCCGTTTACCTAGGGATGGCAACTGGGCCGGGTCAACCGCCGACCCACCCGCGACCCGGCCCACGAACCCGGCCCGCTTAACACCTTCACGGGTTCGGGTCGAACCCGGTGAACAGTACCGGGTCGACCCGGGTCGCCATTTATGCGAATTGGATTCGCGAAACCCGGCCCACGAACCCGCTCAACCCGCGAATCGGACCTGCCAACCCGCGGGTCGACCCGCGAATTGAATTCGCGGAACCCGTTACGGGCCGACCGTTCGACCCGCGGGTCGAACGGGTCGAAACCCACGGGTCGTGTGGCCGTTGTGAGTGTGCGCAGGCTCTGGCTGGCAGCAACGGCTCTTAGAGCCGTTTGCTGCTGGCCGTTGCTTCTTTTTTTTTTTTTGTTTTTTTTTTTTTGTTTTTACCCACTTCTAACCTTATAAATAGCCCCCAAAAATCTCCAAAAAAATCACACCTTCCTCTCTTACTCTCTCTACTATTATACATCAAAAAAAAAAAAAAATTTGAACAATTGTAGTAATCATCAAACAAGTGTACAAGGAGGCGTATACACGATCAAATTTTGGTCGTATCGGCGAAAAAAATTCAACGTCTTCAACTCTCTTCAACCATCGGCTCAAATCTACTTCAACCTCTTCTCAATTCAACTCTTCAATTGCGAAATCGGCAAAGCGCTCCTCCATCTTGTCTATTATTTTCTAATTTTCACGGTTTTTTTATATACGCGTATTCCACGGTGAACGGTATCAAAATATCTCTATCTCTCTACTATTTTTTTTTTTGCGTTGTAGTTAAAATTATTGTTCGTTTTTTGAACTTCTCTATCTCAAGATTCTCAACCCTCTTGTTTTTTAGTTTTTTTTTTGTATAATTCACCGCCACTACTTAGTAGATTTTTTTTTACATACCACATTACTACATTATGTCTAGATCACGCGGTAGCGGTCGTAGCGGACAAGATTCCTCCTCCTCTTCACGTAGGCCACCAATTGTCCCTATTAGTGAGCCCGCCCAAGATTACATTGATCCTACTATGGAACAATGGGGTACACACGACATGGATGTTGTAGGTGGCATTCAAATAGAAGAAGAACAACAACAACAACAACCCGAAACCACACAAACCCGTAGTAGTAGGAAAAGTAGAGGAGAAACTAGCGATTGGCACAAGTTTTATGAGTATATCCCGGACGAAAATATTCCGGGTGTAGGTTTGAAAGTGTGTAAAACATGTAGCAAAACATACAAATTCAAGAGGGGTGACGGGACCGGTACAATTAGTAGACACATACAACATAATCACAAAGAACTCCTTGATCAAATACAAGGCCAACAAAAAATTAACCCTAGGACCGGTCAAGTAGATAGCCACCCTTATGATCCCGAACTTGTTCGTCGGGAAATGGCCCGATTAGTAATTAAGGAAGAGTTACCATTTTCCTATCCCGAGAGTAGGAACTTGGAAAACTTTAATCAAACCGCCTTAAACCCTCATTTTAGGAGAATTCCGAGAAACACTTGCAAATCGGATTGTTTTAAAGTGTATGTTGAAATGAAGGACGCGTTGATTGCAATTTTATGGAGTTTAACTTGTAGGGTTAGTTTAACTTCGGATGTTTGGACGGGTGTCAACAATATTCCAACGATGGGAATAACCTGTCATTGGATCGACAATGATTGGATTCTTAATAAAAGAATCATATCACTTGCGTCGTTGCCGTATCCCCATAGTGGCGACGAAATAGCAAACCGTATTATAGAAATTTGTGATGTTTTTCATATTCGCGATAAAATTATGGCTATTAGTTTTGATAATGCATCTAACAACAATGTAGCAATTACTACTTTAAAATCTGTATTAAACCCTCCATCTGACAAAATTTTTCATGTTAGATGTGCATATCATATTATAAATTTATGTGTTCAAGACGCATTAAAAATAGCTGATCCATATATACATAAAATTAGAAATTGTGTACATTTCATTGCATTAAAACCAAGCATTCTACAAGAATGGAAAGCTTGGTGTAGAGTTAGGAAAGTTCCTTTTAGAAAATTTCCAAAGGATGTTAGACACCGATGGAATTCTACTTTTGATTTACTTAATGTTGTCACCGAATATAAAGCAGTTGTAAATGATTTTTGTATCGCACAAAATATGCCTAATTTTGAAATGACTCCCGCCGATTGGTTTTTTGCTGAAGCTTTGTTGAAATTTTTAGAACCTTTTAAAACCGCAACTTTAAAGTTTTCTAAAACATATGAATCTACTTCTAGTAGCATTTTTATTGAATTAGTTAGCATGGTACAAATATTTAACGAAATGTTAAATGATGTCTATATTAGTAACATTGTAATACCTGCATTTCAAAAATTTTTGAAGTATTATTTTCCTCCTCCGATGTTGATTTGTGTTGCTACTGTTATGGATCCCCGTATCAAATTAGAAGGTACGAAGAATTTGATACAAATGTTTTTTGGATTTTTAGAGAACAATGTAGAATTAACAATTGATTGCGATCAGTTTTTAGTTCAGTTTGAAACTACCTTAAATAACTTGTATGATTATTATGATAGACGTTTTGCTTCTAGTGGTACAACTTCTGTAGTTAGTTCTTCGTCTGGTAGTTCTAGAGATAAGGGTAAAAGTAGAATTGGTGATAGAACATTTAGTTTACTTGAACAAATTCAATCTAAAAAACCTAGGACTAATCAACCAAATGAATTAAATTGGTATAACCAACAGGATACTGAGCCTACTATTTCTCCACTAGATATTTTACAGTGGTGGAAAGAACATGAACACACTTTTAGTATTCTGTCAATTATGGCTAAAGATTTGCTAACTCCTCCTGTCTCTACAGTTGCTTCTGAGAGTGCATTTTCTACAAGTGGCAGGGTTCTATCTGATTACAGAAATAGGTTGAAGCCGGAGTCGTTGGAGATGCTCGTTTGCACAGAAGACTGGCTGAAGGCTGAAGATAGGACGCAAGGAAAAGCACTATCAAGTTCAACAAGTGGGAGCAACTCGCCCGAAGATCAACAACAAGAACAACAACAATGACAACACTTACAATAGCTTTCTCTTGTTATGTCAAATTAGAAAACTTGTACTCAATTAAAATTGTATATAACAAATATGTTATTGTATAAAACTTATTTGTGAATTGAATTCTTCATTTCGTTATAAATTGTTCAAATTGTATAACTTAAATTCATATGAATAAAATTCCAAATTTTGTTGTCATTTTCACTCTTTCAATCTTATTATTAGTCTTCACTCTTCAACGATTTTTTTTGTTTATTAATATTATTAATTACTTAGTATTATAATTAAACATCATTTGGGGACATTTGAAGAATTGTAGTATTATTACTTATTATTATTATTACTGAATTTAATGAATTGTATTATTATTACTTATAATACTAAGTATTATTACTTAGTGAACTTAGTATTATTACTTAGTATTATAATTACTTATTGATATTTGATAGTTTTACTTACTTGGGGATATTTCCCCAAAATTACTTACTAATATAATTACTTACTTAGTAACATTCAAACATAATTTTTGAAATATCCCTCAATTTGATACTAATACTACGTAACTTAGTAATATAATTTTTTAAGAATTGTAGTATTCATAATTCATCAAACAAAGATATGATTGTTTGTATACAAGTATACAACATTCAAAAAATTATTATTATTATTATTTTAATTTAAACTAAAAAAAAAAAAAAAAAAAAAATATTATACGGGCCAACCCGCGGGTCGACCCGGCCCAACCCGGGTTGAGCCCTAAAGGGTTCGCGGGTTGGGCGGGCCACCCATTTGAGAATGTAACCCGGCCCGGCCCGGCCCGTATAGGGGACCAACCCGGCCCGGCCCGGTTATGAATTCGTCCCAACCCGTCCGGGTTGGGCCCGGCCCGGCCCGAGTGACCCGTTCGCCATCCCTACGTTTACCAGTAAAGTTACATACAATTTCTCATCCATACATTGATCAATCAATAGATCATTTTCCAATTAAATGTGTACTCTTATTAATCATTTTTCATGTATCATTATTCGATTCAATACTAGCATATTTCCTAGTTAGAAATAAAGAAAATTGAACCCACCTTATTGACGAAAATAACCGAAATCCAGAAAACTCCTTAATGCAAAGGACGGCTCCTTGCTCCTTGCTCCACGCTGAAGCCTCCAGAAAAATGATGCCCGGCCTCCACAAAACAGTCACACACAATTCTCTCACAATATACCTCTCTTACAATATGATCTCAGTTGTAAAAGAAACAATGGATGAGAGGGGGTATTTATACACCAAATGGAGTGAGATGGAGGGCTAGGATTCAATAGATGGTTATTGAATCAAAGGCTAGGATGCACTAGGGAGTTGTAAAAACCACCAACACCCTAAATAACCACCCACAACTCACCCCCACTTCTCTACCCAATCCGGCCAAGATAGTGTGCTTATGCACTGTACATGGAGTGCACGTGCAAGCACAAACCACCCTACAAGAAATTTGTACAAGTCTTTTTTTAAAAAAAATGTTACACTTACAAATTATAGAAAAATAAGAAAGATTAAATTCATGGGCTTAAATTAATTGGGCCAAAATAATTATTTTAGAAGAAAATAAGTAAATTAACATTTGGGCTTTAGGAAAAATACTTTATAAAAACAATGTTCTTACTCATCATGTTAAAAATACTAGCAAAAAATATTACACGTGCACACCACGTGTAAAAGTAGATAATTTTTCATATATTTGAAAAATCAGGGTATTACACGTACGATCCCTGCACAGATCTCAAAGCATCTACACGCAGATTAGCCATCACAGGCCTATTTTACAGGTCTGGGTCCACTCTGAGACATGGGCTTCTCTCAAGCCCATAAAAAGTGACAGACTAGGCCCACTAAGAGAGACATCCAGCCCATGATCGCTCGGAGTCTCATCTCTTATCCTCTCACAGAGATATCTTATCTCTTCAGGGGGGAGACATGAAAGATCCGACGGTCACGATTCGGCTTCTAGAATGTCTCCCAAGCCTATAAATACTCATCTCCCTCCTCAGTCTCCAGGTAATCAACAATTCACCAGTTTTACTCTCTCTCTCTTTCTGGTTTTGACTTGAGCGTCGGAGGGTCTGTCGCCGGGGGCCACCCCCCGGTGTTTCAGACGTTTTGCAGGTCCGTCGGCCGCATCATCCACAGTCCAATTCAGATCACAGGAGGTCAATCAACGATCCAGATTCAACCTCAGGAACTCTAAAGTCTTTTAACGGCCAAGGTACAGGTTTGACTTTTAGTAGTTTCTATCAATTATTAACTCACTATCTGTTTGCTCCCACACCGAAAAAAGCAGCAACACATGTTTCGCGTGAATCCCTAGGTTACCCTGTTAAAAGATTCTATAAAGCATGCATGCATGTACGTTTTCTATAGCGAGATACGGGGTGGTCATCTCCCTTGAGTGTGCATCATAAAGGAAACCCTCTAGTAATGTCCTCATTCTCTTCTTGCACGCATCGTAGATTTTTCTATAGGAGATGGAGATGTTCATCACACTTGAGCGTGCATCTTAACACAAAACCTTGTTAAATATTCTCATTCTGTCAGGAATTAAAGGGTTACCTAATCAATGAAGGGATTCACACTGGAACATGATACAAAGTACTTTTTTTATTTTTTTGGACCAGAGAAAGAATTTATTTTTTTAATTAGTAATTTATAAAGAATAATCTGCGCGCATTTCGTTATTTTTACAAAAGTATGATTGCATTTTCTCTTATCAATAATTATGTGCAGTGATTTGTGCATCCATGAATCTTGTTGGGCATTCTAAACGATCCATTCAATACAAGAAATTTGATATATACCAACAGATATCTGTAGTGACGGGTCACTAAAACCGTGGGTATATGCATCATATACCTACAGACGTGTAGTAAACTGTGGGTATAGGTATTATATAGCTTTAGAGTTTTTAATCTGTAACTATAAATTTTACTGACGGGGTAAAACACTGTGGGTATAGTCTGCCCCACTAAAAAAATTTAAGTTATTTATCCGATCGACAATTAAACCCCCCAAATTATTTCATTTGCCCCCCAACTTTTTCATTTTTCCCCTAAATCCCGAATCCCCCAATTTATACACTCTCACTCACACCCATCTCTCTCTCTCTCCTCTCTCTCACCTGAATTCCCGACTCACCACGTCGCCGTCGTCATTCGGCCACGTCGTCCCTCTCCCACCATCGTCGTTGCTCCTCCTTTGCCACCGTCGGCGTCGTCTTCCTATACAAGAGGCCCTCTCTCACGCACGCAGAGGGGGTGCAAATCTTGGACCAGATTACATGCGGTTTGTGTGTGCCCGAACGTCCTGTGGACACGAATGCTGGACCGACATAACCCACCCCGTGCAGAGCCACGTTTTGATATAGTTTTGATTTTTTTTTTCTTTGTAAACGGTTGAAATAAATGCATAAACGTCTTGCGGACATGAATGCTGGACCGACATAACCCACCCCGTGCAGAGCCACTTTTTGATACAGTTTTGATTTTTTTCCTTTGTAAACGGCTGAAATAAATGCATAAATGGTTTTGTCTGCCGTTTCAGTGCAGTATTAAACATTTGTCTCTCATTACAGTGTACGCATTCGATTTATTGTTTGTAGTTATACTGAAGGCATTCAAAGGCATTGACTACTGTCTCCCGTTACAGTATGCGCATTCAATAGATTATCTGCAGTTACACTGAAGGTATTCATAGCCTTGTCTGCCGTTACAGTCTCTAACCCTGGCCCTATAAATAGAGCCCCCCTCACTTTCTTCCCTGCATTAAATCCCGTCTCTTCCTCTCTGTTCAGTTCCGTTCGTAAGTTAATTCGGTGATAGAGTTTTGATGCTGCCAGTTCGAGAGTGTTACATGGTTTCTGCGTGAACACTCTTCGTCGTTGCATCCTGAGAGATAGAAGCCTCAACTAGCTCCAGCACCCGGACGAGGCTAAAACTGTTTGAAGGAGATTGTGTGCTACACAAGCCTCGACGCTCCTCTGTTTTAATAATCATCTGGTTTGTAATTTTATTGTTTTCATTTTCATTTCATTTCATTGGTTTTTTATTACTCTCCTCCTTCTCTGGTTTTTGTGCCTCTCAATCATTTGTATTTATGCTAACCATTTTGTAACCAAAGTTGTAACAAAGAGAATAAATTTCTCGAAGTTGGTTTTATTGTAAACAAATTTTGTAACAATCTTAAAATAGTTTTACTTTCATCTCGATGGATTTATTTCCTTTGCTTTTGAGGTACTTCTTTTCTTTTTCTTTAATCTGGAAAACTTACACTCGTGTTGTGTACTTTTCAGAATCGAAATGACTAATGCATCGGAGAATGTTATTGTGTCTAAAACGGTCCAAGTGTCGGTTACTGATACGACACAAGTATCGAATGCTGCTGCGGCACGAGTACCAATGCCAACCGTTCTACCTGTCTCGGTCTCCGATGGGGAAAAACTTAAGAAGTTCAACAGGCAGAATTTCAAAAGGTGGCAACAGAAAATGATGTTCTATTTGACCACATTTAATCTTGCAAGATTCTTGAACGAAGAAGCTCCAAATCTTAAAAAAGATGAGCAAGATAACCAAGTTATCGCCGCTGTGGATGCTTGAAAAAATATTGATTACTTATGTAGGAATTACATAATGAACGGATTAGCCGATTCTTTGTATAATGTATACATTGACAAAAGAACTACTAAAGAACTTTGGGAATCACTAGACCATAAGTATAAAATTGAGGATGTCGGCACTAAGAAATTCATTGTGGGCCGCTTCCTAGACTATAAAATGGTAGATTCTAAAATAGTGATCAGTCAAGTTCAAGAAATACAACTGATCTTGTATGAGATTCATACTGAAAGTATGAGCTTAAGTGAAAGTTTTCAAGTTGTATGTATAATTAAAAATTTACCACCAGGCTGGAAAGACTTTAAGAATTACCTAAAGCATAAGGAAAAAGAAATGGGCATTGAAGATCTCATTGTCAGGCTTCGTATTGAAGAAGACAATAGAAAATCTGAAAATGTCGGAGTCATCAGTCATGCGGCCAAGGCAAATGTAGTGGAACATAAACAACGTTCCGATAAGCACAACAATAAGGGTCCCAAGTTGGGGCCTAAGGGAGGAATCTCCAAGAAGCTGAAGTTTCAAGACAAGTGCTTCAATTATGACAAGATGGGTTACAAGTCTACTGATTGCAGACTACCCAAGAAGAACAGGAACAAAGAAGCACATATTATTGAAGACATTGCTCAAGACGTTTCTGATATCAACCTCTCAGTTGTGGTCTCGGAGGTGAACATGATGGGTTCAAACCCCAAGGAATGGTGGATTGACACTGGAGCTACTCGACACGTGTGCTCCAACAGAAGTATGTTCTCCTCTTTCGAACCATTAGAGAATGGGAAGAAGATGTTTATGGGGAACTCGGCTACTTCAGAAATCAAGGGCCAAGGTAAGGTGATCTTGAAGATGACTTCTGAAAAGGAACTGATTCAGAACAATGTTGCATATGTTCCTAAAATCAGTAAGAACCAGATATCTGGTTCATTGCTTAATAATCACGAATTTTGTTTAGTGTTTAAGTCAAACAAATTTATTTTGTCAAAAAGTGGAATGTATGTTGGTAGAGGATACATGAGTGGTGGAATGTTTAAACACAATGTAATGACCATGGTCAATAATATCAATAAAGCTAGTTCTTCTATTTATATGCTTGAGTCTTCTAGTTTATGGCATGATAGACTAGGACATGTTAATTATGATACTTTGTGTAGATTAATTTACTTGAACTATATACCAATATTCTAAATTGATTCCAAACACAAGTGTGAAACTTGTGTTGAGGCAAAACTGACAAGATCATCTTTTAAAAGTGTTGAAAAACACTGAACCTCTTGATCTAATTCACACTGATATTTATGATTTGAAAATGATACAAACAAGAGGTGGTAATAAATATTTTATTACCTTCATTGATGATAGCACAAAATACTACTATATATATTTCTTAAAAGCAAGGATGAAGCTATAGAGAAATTTGTTCTCTATAAAAACGAAGTTGAGAACCAACTCAACAAAAAAATTAAGGCCCTAAGAAGCGACCGAAGTGGAGAGTATGAATCGCAATTTGCTGACACTTGTGCTAAGCATGAGATTATACATAAAACTACAGCGCTTTATTCTCCTCAATCCAATGGTGTTGTTGAGAGGAAGAATCGTACATTGAAAGAAAGGATGACTGCAATGTTAATAAGTTCTGGTTTGCCACCAAACTTGTGGGGAGAAGCTATACTTTCGGCTAACTACCTTTTAAATAAGGTACCCAAAAGGAAAGAAGAAAAAACTCCATATGAATTATGGAAAAGAAGAAAGTCATTCTACAATTGCTTGCGAATGTTGGGATGTCTTTCCAAGGTGGCAGTACCTCCACCTAAGAAAGTGAAAATAGGACCAAAAATGGTTAATTGCATTTTCATTGGCTATGCACTTAACAGTAGTGATTATCGGTTCTTGGTATACAAATTCGATATCACTGATATACCAAAGAACACGATAATGGAGTCTAGAAATGCATTGTTCTTTAAAGATGTATTTCTATGTAAGTCAAAGGAGGAACCAAGTTCCTTCAAACGAACACATGAGACTATTAGTGAAGATAGTGAAGACCAAGATGAAGAAGTTGAGGAGGAACCTCGACGCAGTAAAAGAACAAGAACAAAAAAATATTTTGGTCCGGACTTTTTGACTTTTATGCTTGAAGGTGAACCTCAAACCTTCGAGGAAGCAGTGAACTCTAGTGATGATCCTCTATGGAAAGAAGCCATTAAGAGCGAAATTGATTCTATCTTGGAAAATCATACCTGAGAACTAGTGGATCTTCCACCACATAGTAAAACTTTAGATTCCAAGTAGATCTTCAAGAGAAAAATGAAACCTGATAGATCAATTGATAAATACAAGGCAAGACTTGTAATTAAAGGTTATAAACAAACGGAAGGTTTTGATTACTTTGATACATATTCTCCTATGGCGAGAATAAATTCTATTGGGAAGGTACTTGCAATAGCAGCTCTGTGCAATCTTGAAGTACATCAAATGGAGGTGAAAACAACATTTCTGAATGGAGATTTAGATAAAGAAATCTACATAGAACAATCTGAGGGATTTTCAGCTCCAGGACATGACAAGAAAGTGTGTAAACTGGTAAAGTCATTATATGGCTTGAAACAAGCTCCAAAGCAGTGGCATGAGAAATTTGACAATGTCATGATGACAAATGGCTTCAAGATCAATGAATGTGATAAATGTGTATATGTCAAAGACACAGAAAATGGATATGTCATTATATGTTTGTATGTAGATGACATGCTTATTATTGGAAGCAATGATAAGATGATTAAATCAGTTAGAAATGTGTTGAACTCGAGGTTTAACATGAAAGACAAGGGACTAGCTGATGTTATATTGAGAATTAAAATTACAAGAATATCAGACGAGCTTATCTTAAGCCAGTTACATTATATAGACAATATTCTTGGAAAGTTTGATAAAGATAATTCTGGAATTGCCAGAACTCCAATCGATCTAACTCTACACTTATCCAAGCATAAAAGAGAGAGTATTTTTCAAGTAGAATACTATACAATTATAGGCAATCTAATGTACTTGTTGAGTTGTACAAGACCAGACCTAGTCTATGCAGTTAGCAAACTACAGTTAGCAAACTAAATAGATATACGAGTAACCCTAGAAGCGAGCATTGGCAAGATATTACAAGAATACTGAAGTACTTGCGTTTTACTCGTAACTATGGGCTGCATTATACAAGGTATCCGGCTGTGTTTGAAGTAGTGATGCGAACTGGATATTTAGTGATAATTCAAAATCCATTAGTGGCTATATATTTACACTAGGTGGTGCAGCCGTTTCTTGGAAATTCTCAAAACAAACAGTGATCGCTAAATTCACGTTGGAATCTGAATTTATCGCACTGGACAAATGTAAGGAAGAGGCTGAATGGTTATGCCACTTTCTTGAGGATATTCCAAGGTGGACAAGGTCTTTGCCCCCAATCTGCCTACATTCAGATAGCCAATCTGCAATTTGCAGAACACAGAGCAATATGTATAATGGTAAATCTAAATACATTCGTCGAAGACATAATACCATTAGATAACTACTCTCTACTGGGATTATCTTTGTGGACTATGTAAAGTCAAAGAATAACATTGCGGATCTGCTAACCAAAAGGTTAAACAGAGAGCTAGTTGATAAATCATCTAGGGGAATGGGACTAAAGCCCATGAAAGAACAAGTCGATACAATGGACACCCAACCTAACTGACTGGAGATCTCAAGATATAGGTTCAAAGAGACAACTAAATTGTAAAGACCAAGTTGGATCACTGTGGGGATTTTTCCATGTCCATTCCCATGATGAAACAAGGATGCCCGTAAGGTAACAGGTTAAGCTAGACTTTTAATGATTCTTATGTGTCGGATATCCGAGCAGAGTAATGCGGGTTACTCTTAACTAAGAAATCACTTATGTAAGAGGGAAGAAGGGTCGCTTCCAAGAAAATAATATAGGGCAATATTTCTATCAAACTCTCACAGAACCAAGCATATGTTCATGACCAAAATGAACATAACAGTGAGAACTAAAATATGTTAGGAAGATTTCCGTGTGAGATATGTCATCATTTACACAAATAACAGAACAGTTCAAGGACATTGTGTCTACTGTTTAGTTAGTAGTAAACATATTTTCATAAGGGAATGTTCAAAGGGTAACACCTACCTATCCTATGCAGGTCTCAACCACTGAATTTTATCACCAAGTCTGTCATGTCAGTCTACCATGTCTGTGGTTGTCAATTTTCATTCATGTGGGGAATGTTAGAAATGAGTGCATTAACACCATTTCTGAACCAATTTTTGAGAAATTTTTTGAGTAAGATCCTCAATGAATTATTGAGAGATCTTGATTGATTTTTGTTCTCCTTTGTGAGTAGATCAAAATCATATATTTATTTGCTAAAAACGGTTAAGGGGTGAAGGAGAAATTGTCTCTTAAAGTGAGATGTTTTCATTTTTGAAAATGGGTTAAGGGAACATAGTCTCACATCGGAAAAATCAAAGGAATAAGATGATATATAATAACCTCTTTCTAAGCATTGTAAGATAGCTAAACAAGAGGCTCTCTCTCGCGCGCGCATGGGGGTGCAAATCTTAGATCGGATTACATTTGGCTTGTGTGCGGCCGCACGTCTTGCATACACGAATGTCAGACCAACATA
This sequence comes from Hemerocallis citrina, assembly GCA_017893485.1. Taxonomy (NCBI): domain Eukaryota; kingdom Viridiplantae; phylum Streptophyta; class Magnoliopsida; order Asparagales; family Asphodelaceae; genus Hemerocallis; species Hemerocallis citrina. The sequence goes on along the minus strand of CM030368.1, from coordinate 193,731,682 downwards.
ACCACACCCCGTGCAGAGCCACTTTTGCTACAATTTTGATTTTTTTTGTAAACGACTAAAATGAATACAAAAACGATTTTGTCTGCCATTTCGGTGCAGTATTAAATATTTTGTCTGCCGTTACAGTGTACGCATTCAATAGATTGTCTGCAGTTACACTGAAGGAATTCATAGCCTTGTCTGCCGTTACACTCTCTAACCCTGGCCCTATAAATAGAGCCCCCCTTACTTTCTTCCCTGTACCAAATCCCATATTTTCCTCTCTGTTCTGTTCCGTTCGTAAGTTAAATCGGTGATAGAGTTCTGACACTGCCAGTTCGAAAGCGTTACGTGGTGTCTGCATGAACACTCTTCGTTGTTGCATCATGAGAGACAGAAGCCTCAACTAGCTCCAGCACACAGACGAAGCTAAAACTTTTTTAAGGAGATTGTGTGCTGCATAAGCCTCGACGCTCCTCTGCTTTAATAATCATCTGGTTTGTAATTTTATTATTTTTATTTTTATTTCATTTTATTGGTTTTATTACTCTCCTCCTTCTCTGATTTTTGTGCCTCTCAATCATTTGGATTTATGTCAAACATTTTGTAACCAAAGTTGTAACAAAGTGAATAAATTTCTTGAAGTTGGTTTTATTGTAAACAAATTTTGTAAAATTGAGTTCTCATCTTGTAGCTTCTAAGATAACAACGGCAGCAGCAACAGAAACAGCAACAATAAAGAAGTTATATTCCTCTATCTTAGAAACTTAGACTTGACTCTCTATGCATACATGGAGTTTGTTAGAAAATGAGTGTTTTAGACACCATTTACGAACCAATTTTTGAGCAATTTTTGAGTAAGATCCTCAATGAATTATTGAGAGATCTTGATTGATTTGTGTTCTCCTCCGTGAGTAGATCAAAATCATATATTGGTTTGCTAAAATCGGTTAAGGGGTGAATGAGAAATTGTCTCTCAAAGTGAGACGTTTTCATTCTTGAAAATGGGTTAAGGGAACATAGTCCTACATCGGAAATAACAAAGGAAATAGAAGAGGATATATAGTAATCTCCTTCTAAGCATTGTAAGATGGCTAGAAGAGAGGCTCTCTCTCTCGCGCACAGGGGGGTGCAAATCACGGACCGGATTACATGCGACTTGTGTGCGCCCGCACGACCTGCGGACACGAATGCCGGACCGACTTGACCCCACCCCGTGCAGAGCCACTTTTTGCTACAGTTTTCCTTTTGTAACGGCTGAAATGAATGTAGAAACGGTTCTGTCTGCTGTTTCAGTGCTGTATTAAATGTTTTGTCTGCCGTTACATTGAACGCAGTCAATGATGTCTGCCATTACAGTGTCGGCATTCAATTCGTTGTCTGCCGTTACAGTGAAGACATTCAATTCGTTGTCTGCCGTTACAGTGAAGGCATTAACAGCCTTGTCTGCCATTACGGTTTAACCCAGGCTCTATAAATAGAGGCCTCCCCTCTACTTTCTTCCCTGCACAAAACCAGGTCTTCTTTCTCTCCTTCTCTAAGTTCTTCTGTGCTGTTCTTCGGTTCCGGTTTTGTTGGTAAGTCTGGTGATAGGGTTCAAGCGTTCATACTCAGTTCGGGAGCGGTACGTGGTGCCTACGTGGTCGTTCCGAGTCGTTGCATTCTGGGAGACAGACGCCTTCGTTCGTTCCAGCAACCGAAAGAGGCGAAATCTGTTTTAAGGACACTGTGTGATACACAGGTCTCGGCTTCTCAAGTTGTAATTTTCATTTCTTCTTGTAAGTTGTTCATTTCATTTTTTCTTTTTCTTTTACTTTCGGTTTACCTTCTTTGCTGTTCCCTTCTCGGTTTTTTCGTGCCTCTCTATCTTTTCTTTGTAAAAAGGAATTTTGTAAACAATATTTGTAACAAACTTAAAACAGATTTTGGATTTCTTTGATTTCCGATTTTGAGGCACGGTTTTTTCTTTTTATTTCTTTTATCTGGAAAACTTACACTCGTGTTGTGTAAATTTCAGAATCACAATGACTACTGCATTGGACAATGTTGCTATGTCTGAAACGGTCTACGTGCCGGTTGCTGATACGACGCAAGAACCAAATGCTGCTGCGGCACGAGTGCCAATGCCCACCGTTGTACCTATCTCAGTCTCCCATGGGGAGAAACCTGAGAAGTTCAACGGGCAGAACTTTAAGAGGTGGCAACAGAAAATGATGTTCTATCTGACCACACTGAATCTTGCAAGATTCTTGAACGAAGATGCTCCAGATCTTAAGAAAGATGAGAAAGATAACCAAGTCATTGCCGCTGTGGATGCTTGGAAAAATGCTGATTACTTGTGTAGAAATTACATAATGAACGGATTAGCCGATTCTTTGTATATACATTGACAAAAGAACAGCTAAAGAACTTTGGGAATCACTAGAACATAAATATAAAACTGAGGATGCCGGCGCCAAGAAATTCATTGTGGGCCGCTTCCTAGACTATAAAATGGTAGATTCTAAAACAGTAATCAGTCAAGTTCAAGAACTACAATTGATCATGCACGAGATTCATGCTGAAGGTATGAACTTAAGTGAAAGTTTCCAAGTGGCATGTATAATTGAAAAATTACCACAAGGTTGGAAAGACTTTAAGAATTACCTAAAGCATAAGCGAAAAGAAATGGGCATTGAAGATCTCATTGTCAGGCTTCGCATTGAAGAAGACAATAGAGGATCTGAAAAAGTTGGATTCATCAATCATGCAGCTAAGGCAAATGTAATGGAACATAAATAACGTTCCAATAAGCACAACAACAATGGTCCCAAGTTGGGGCCTAAGGGAGGAATCTCCAAGAAGCCGAAGTTTCAAGGCAAGTGCTTCAATTGTGACAAAATGGGTCACAAGTCCACTGAATGCAGACTTCCCAATAGGAACAGGAACAAAGAAGCAAACTTGGTTCAAGGAATTGTTCAAGATGTTTCCGATATCAACCTCTCAGCTGTGATATCAGAGGTGAATATGTTAGGTTCAAACCCGAAGGAATGGTGGATTGACACTGGAGCTACTTGACATGTGTGCTCCAATAGAAGTATGTTCTCCACTTTCGTACCATTAGAGAATGGGGAGAAAATGTTCATGGGGAACTCGGCTACTTCAGAAATAAAGGGCCAAGGCAAGGTGATCTTGAAGATGACTTGTAACACCCCGAATTTCAAATAAGGATAAATTCGAGATTTCACATGATCTTTACTTCACTTCGTACAATTTTACAAGGAATTTAAAACTTTTCATTCACAATACATCAGAGTTCCTTTACATAGCGGAAGAATAAAAGATTACAACCATGAAATACAACTTGTATAACTTTAACATCATTTGCAACATCTTTAACTTCTAAACAGCAACAGCATATCCACTCTATAACTCCATGAATGATCCTTTACCTGCATATTAATCTGTGGGCTCGTCAGTTACTTACAACTGACGAAATGTTATACACGGCTATCCTCTCTATGCCGGGAATAGTATAACGATCTCATACTTTAACAAATCATAAAAAAAAAGATTGAATGAACAAGTAAAATGTCAAAAGTGATTATTCTAAACATAAGTGTATGTCATGTCTTAATGCCTAATGCACACATTTCTACACTAGGATGACACTAATGCACGCTTATTCAGATTCTATGCATCCCATACTACATAGGTCCGAGTGCAAGGGCCTACGTACTCCACAATACAGGGCTCGCTCCCTCGCCATGAAAACTACCCGGTAGCAAAACAAAGTTCAGACTATTCCACGAATTTGAATCCCAGCCTTGGAGTCCACCGCCGGCTGTTATAACAGATTCCACATCGTGCGAATCGTCCCGTATGTGACCCTCTAGCCCAGTATATATATATATATATACATTGGAGACGGTAAACACAAAAATCCATCCGTCCAACTACTCAAGATCTTGGAGTCCACCGCCGACCCGTCCTCATAGTCCCGGATTAAAACCGTCTCCCACAGGGCAACCTCAGTCCACCAACTGGGTCTATAGTCTTGGAGTCCACCGCCGACTATATAGAGCACCCCACTTACGTTTCCCTAAGTTTACTACATCTTCACTTATGTGCCTAAATTTTCTTAAGTTCAGGACATGAATAATTTCCATTCAAAGAATTAGTTTTACCTCCTACCGGACTTAATCAACAGATACGAGATGGCTCCTTAGCCATATCTCCAAATCATTTCTCAAATCTTTTCTTTCAATATTGTCGGTACCGAGGTCTTACTAACTCTAAATCATAAACTTTCATGTACAAGAAACATGGGTACATATACCCTTCAATAAACATGTCTTAAACTTATATAATTTCATCTTTCAATTCATTTCACAAAAGTAATCAAATCTTGTCATCATCCATGATCTAGTCATTTATTCAAGATCTTTATAGAACAAAATGTAATTCCTTTCATATATACAATTTCTATCAAATGAATATTTATCATAACCCGAGCTCCTGCAATGTCTCAAAAATAATGTCTCTCAAGATATCTATTTTTTTACTTTTCAATAAGAAAAATCTTTAAACCATTTTCTATAAATTCTTCATCATGTTTTTATGAGTACAAAGATTTTTCTTAAATTCTCAAATGCATTAGAATTTATTTAAACCACTTAAAACCCAAAAAAAAAATAAAAACTCACCTTAGACTTCGAACCCGTGAAGCCCAGGTAACACCCAACGGCACCAACCAAGAAGTCCATGTGGACTTATTGTCTAAGTCCTCATGAATTCTTTTTATGCCAACTTTCGTTTAATTTTGTTTCCAAAAGAAAATAACACAGAAAATTTTGGGGTTATCAAGTTTCGAATCCAGCCTGACAAAGAAGCAACGCAAGGCCAAACCAATAGGCCAAGTACGCACATCGACTTATAGAGAAGTCGAGTGGGTTTTATTCCAATTTTGTGTCATTTTATTGTTTTTCATAAAACTAAATTTTTCATTTGATCAATCTTCTCCACTAGTCTCCAAATAATTTATTTGGACTGAAATTTATTTATTACAGAAAATCATGTGTTTAAAACTTATATTTAATAATATCTAAATCTCAAATCTTTCTTTCTTTTCTTTTATTACAAGAATGTAGTTCATCATTTTAATCAACTAGAAACTTTGTATTACTTTACAACAAGTAAAAATAAGTTATGTGTACCCTTTTTCTATACAAAATTTCTTCTTTAAACATAAGGGAAATCTCTTCAATTATTTTAACAATTACTAGTTAACATACAAATGACAATTTCTCCTTACGTTTTATTTTAATTTTCAAACTACATGACAATACTTTGTTCCTTAATCAATATTGGTATTTATACAACTTATCAAACATAAAAAGGGAACATGAATTTATCTTCTAATTAAGACATCAAAATTCTATTATTCATCAAGCATGCAAGTCTCTACAATTAAGAAGACATAAAATCACTTACTAACATTAAGTGGATTTATTCCTTAACTTAGCAATTTCATGACAACCAATGCATAAATCTACTCTACTTCATCATATCAACATCATATACTCATTTATTTTTACTAGAACACATAGTTCTAAAATAAAAAGCATGAGAACACCCACCTCAATTGAAACTTGACTAATGAAGGGAAGAGCACCACTTTTAGATCCAATGTCCTCCTAGATCTTCTCCTCCTAGCAATGGCCACCAAGTACAAACTCTTTTTTTTTTTTTCTTCTCTTTCTTTTACTTATTTTATTTTGGTGTGGACAAAAGAGAAGAGAATGGAGCTATTTATAGGATATGTAGAGGGTTCAATTTGCATAATTACACAACCTAATAAATTGCTAAATTTAATTCTCACCTCTTCACTTCCTTAACCTCCCTAACTCCCAACTCTTCATTTTTCCACCTCTGCACATTTGAAACTCTCATAACCTACAAACTCTTCTCATCCCCACTCTCTCACACTAATTCTCTCTCTCTCTCTCCCAAAAACCAAATCGGCCTCAACTTGGATACCATCCGGGTTAACCTTGTGTGTGTGAATGCACACTTGCACACAAATGTGCTTTTGATGCTCACCGTGGGCCCCCAAGGAGAAGGCCACGTTGCCAAGGCTTTGACTGAAGTCAAGAGCACAAAACAGCTCCTTTGCTTTCTCTCTTCTCAGCCGTGGGCCCCCATCCATTCAATTGTTCACATTTAATCCTATTCCCATGCATATAATACTAACCAATTCCATTACTTTCTTTTTTTTTCAAACTTTATCATATCCACATACATGTATCATATACTATATGTAAGTTAAGTAGTTTACTTAAAATTAAAAAAATGTATCATGCATAAATACACACACTCTGAAAAATAAATACGCTCAAATATGTTCGTCGAAACACGTGCGTCGCACGTAAAATTTCGAAATGCGAAAAATCAATTTTATCAACGGAAAATTATTAAAATATAATCAAAACAATATGAGAAAATCATATTTACCAATTTTATATATTTCATGATGAAATCACTGCACGTAGAAAACACGTGCATTGTACGTGCAGAAAATCAAAAAATGCATTTTAATCAAAACAAGGGGAAAATAAATTTTAGTTTTATAAAATAGATTTAAATACATAAAAATAAATAATTTAAACCTATAGAAAATATTGTACGTAGTGGTGGAAACACGTGCATCAAAACACGTAAAAAGCACGTAAATCCTAGGGATTGAAATATTATATTTTACTTGACTGAAATCAATACGGAAAATGTATAAATAGTACGAATCCAAAATATGTAGTGAAATACATTACAAAATATACGTGCGTAACACCCAGGGGCAAAATTGTAATTTTCAATTTTGCGGGGTGTTACACTACTTCTGGAAAGGAACTGACTCTGAACAATATTGCATATGTTCCTGAAATCCGTAAGAACCTAGTATCTGGTTCGTTGCTTAATAACCACGGTTTTCGTTTAGTGTTCGAGTCGAACAAATTTGTTTGGTCAAAAAGTGGAATGTATGTTGGTAGATGATATATGAGTGATGAAATGTTCAAACTCAATGTAATGACCATGGTCAAGAATATGAATAAAGCTAGCTCTTCCAATTTATGGCATGGCAGACTAGGACATGTCAATTATGATACTTTGCGAAGACTAATTAACTTGAATCACATACCAACATTCCAAATTGATTCCAAACACAAATGTGAAACTTGTGTTGAGGCAAAACTAACAAGATCATCGTTTAAAAGTGCTGAAAGAAACACCGAACCACTTGATCTAATTCACACTGATATTTATGATTTGAAAATGATACAAACAAGAGGTGGTAATAAATATTTTATTAGCTTCATAGATGATAGCACAAAATATTGCTATGTATACTTGCTTAAAAGCAAGGATGAAGCTATAGAGAAATTTGTTCTCTATAAAAATGAGGTTGAAAATCAACTCAATAAGAAAATTAAGGCGCTAAGAAGCGACCGAGGTGGAGAGTATGAATCGCCATTTGCTGAGACATGTGCTAAGCATGGGATTATACATGAAACCACAGCGCCTTATTCTCCTCAGTCCAACGGTGTTGCTGAGAGAAAGAATCGTACATTGAAAGAAATGATGAATGTGATGTTAATAAGTTCTGGTTTGCCACCAAACTTGTGGGGAGAAGCTATTCTTTCAGCTAACTACCTTTTGAATAAGGTGCCCAAAAGGAAAGAAGAGAAAACTCCATATGAATTATGGAAAAGAAGAAAGCCATCCTACAATTACTTGCGAATGTGGGGATGTCTTGCTAAGGTGGCAGTACCTCCACCTAAGAAAATGAAAATAGGACCAAAAACAGTTGATTGTATTTTCATTGGCTATGCACTTAACAGTAGTGCCTATCGGTTTTTGGTGTACAAATCTGATATCACTGAGATATCAAAGAACACGATAATGGAATCTAGAAATGCATCGTTCTTTGAAGATGTATTTCTATGTAAGTCAAAGGAGGAACCAAGTTCCTCCAAACGAACACATGAGACTATCAGTGAAGATAGTGAAAACCAAGATGAAGAAGTTGAGGAGGAACCTCGACGCAGTAAAAGAACAAGAACGAAAAAATCTTTTGGTCCGGATTTCTTGACTTTTATGCTTGAAGGAGAACCCCAAACCTTCAAGGAAGCAGTGAACTCTAGTGATGGTCCTCAATGGAAAGAAGCCATCAAGAGTGAAATTGATTCTATCTTGCAAAATCATACTTGGGAACTAGTGGATCTTCCACTGGGTAGTAAACCTTTAGGTTCCAAGTGGATCTTCAAGAGAAAAATAAAACCTGATGGATCAATTGAAAAATACAAGGCAAGACTTGTAATTAAAGGTTATAAACAAAAGGAAAGTCTTGATTACTTTGATACATATTCTCCTGTGACGAGAATAAATTCCATTAGGATGGTACTTGCCGTAGCAGCTCTACGCAATCTTGAAGTACATCAAATGGATGTAAAAACAGCTTTTCTTAATGGAGATTTAGATGAAGAAATCTACATGGAACAACCTGAGGGTTTTCAGCTCCAGGACATGAAAAGAAAGTGTGTAAACTGGTGAAGTCATTATATGGCTTGAAACAAGCTCCAAAACAGTGGCATGAAAAATTTGACAATATCATGATAACAAATGGCTTCAAGATCAATGAATGTGACAAATGTGTATATGTCAAAGACACAGAAGATGGATATGTCATTATATGTTTGTATGTAGATGACATGCTTATTATTGGAAGCAATGATCAGATAATTAAATCTGTTAAAAACATGTTAAACTCGAGGTTTGACATGAAAGACATGGGACTAGCTGATGCTATATTGGGAATTAAAATCACAAGAACATCAGACGATCTTATTTTAAGCCAGTCACATTATGTTGACAATATTCTTGGAAAATTTGATAAAGATAATTCTGGAATTGCCAGAACTCCAATAGATCTAACTTTACATTTATCCAAGAATAAAGGGGAGAGTATTTCTCAAGTAGAATACTCTAGAATCATAGGCAGTCTAATGTACTTAATGAGTTGTACAAGACCAGACATAGCCTATGCAGTAAGTAAACTAAGTAGATACACGAGTAATCCTGAAAGCGAGCATTGGCAAGCAATTATAAGAGTACTGAAGTACTTGCGTTTTACTCGTAACTATGAGCTGCACTATACGAGATACCCGGCTGTACTTGAAGGATACAGTGATGCGAACTGGATATCGAGTGATAATTCAAAATCCACTAGTGGCTATATGTTTACACTAGGTGGTGCAGCAGTTTCTTGGAAATCCTCGAAACAAACAGTAATCGCTAAATCCACGATGGAATCAGAATTTATCGCATTAGACAAATGTGGGGAAGAGGCTGAATGGTTACACCACTTCCTTGAGGATATTCTAAGGTGGACAAAGCATGTGCCTCCAATCTGCATACATTCAGATAGTCAATCTGCAATTTGTAGAGCACAGAGCAATATGTATAATGGTAAATCTAGACATATTCATCGAAGACATAATACTATTAGACAACTACTCTCTACTGGGGTTATCTCTGTGGACTATGTAAAGTCAAAAGATAACATTACAGATCTACTAACCAAAGGGTTAAACAGAGAGTTAGTTGATAAATCATCAAGGGGAATGGGACTAAAGCCCATGAAAGAATAAGTCGATACAATGGAAACCCAACCTAGCTGACTGGAGATCCCAAGATCTAGGTTCAAAGGGACAACTAAATTGTAAAGACCAAGTTGGATCACTGTAGGGATTTTCCCATGTCCATTCCCATGATGAAACAGTGATGCCCGCAAGGTAACAGGTTAAGCTAGACTTTTAATGATTCTTATATGTCGGATATCTGAGCAGAGTAATGCGGGTTACTCTTAGGTAAGAAATCACCTATGTAAGAGGGAAGAAGGGCCGCTTCCAAAGGAATAATATAGGGCAATATTCCTGTTAAACTCTTGCAGAACCAGGCGTATGTTCATGGCCAAAACGAATATAACAGTGAGAACTGAAAAAGTGTTAGAAAGATTTTTGTGTGAGATATGTCATCGTTTACACAAATGACAGAACAGTTCAAAGACATCGCGTCTACTGTTTAGTTAGTAAAGTAAACATATTTTCATAAGGGAAGGTTCAAAGGGTAACACCTACCTATCCTATGCAGGAATCAATCGTTGAATTCTATCACCAAGTCTGTCGGGTCAGTTTGTCGTGTCAGTCTGTCGTGTCAGTCTGTCCTGTCTGTGGTCGTCAATTTTCATTCATGTGGGGATTGTTAGAAAATGAGTGTTTTAGACACCATTTCCGAACCGATTTTTGAGCAATTTTTTGAGTAAGATCCTCAATGAATTATTGAGAGATCTTGATTGATTTGTGTTCTCCTTCGTGAGTAGATCAAAATCATATATTGGTTTACTAAAATCGGTTAAGGGGTGAATGAGAAATTGTCTCTCAAAGTGAGACGTTTTCATTCTTGAAAATGGGTTAAGGGAACATAGTCCCACATCGGAAATAACAAAGGAAATAGAAGAGGATATATAGTAATCTCCTTCTAAGCATTGTAAGATGGCTAGAAGAGAGGCTCTCTCTCGCGCGCGCAGGGGGGGTGCAAATCACGGACCGGATTACATGTGACGTGTGTGCGCCCGCACGACCTGCGGACACGAATGCCGGACCGACTTGACCTCACCCCATGCAGAGCCACTTTTTGCTACAGTTTTCCTTTTGTAACGGCTGAAATGAATGCAGACCCGGTTCTGTCTGCCGTTACACTGAACGCAGTCAATGATGTCTGCCGTTACAGTGTCGGCATTCAATTCGTTGTCTGCCGTTACAGTGAAGGCATTCAATTCGTTGTCTGTCGTTACAGTGAAGGCATTAACAGCCTTGTCTGCCGTTACGGTTTAACCCAGGCTCTATAAATAGAGGTCTCCCCTCTACTTTCTTCCCTGCACAAAACCAGGTCTTCTTTCTCTCCTTCTTTAAGTTCTTCTGTGCTGTTCTTCGGTTTCGGTTTAATTTGTTGGTAAGTCTGGTGATAGGGTTCAAGCGTTCATACTCAGTTCGGGAGCGGTACGTGGTGCCTACGTGGTCGCTCCGAGTCGTTGCATCCTGGGAGACAGACACCTTCGTTCATTCCAGCAACCGGAAGAGGCGAAATCTGTTTTAAGGACACTGTGTGATACACAGGCCTCGGCTTCTCAAGTTGTAATTTTCATTTCTTCTTGTAAGTTGTTCATTTCATTTTTTCTTTTTCTTTTACTTTCGGTTTACCTTCTCTGTTGTTCCCTTCTCGGTTTTTTCGTGCCTCTCAATCTTTTCTTTGTAAAGAGGAATTTTGTAAACAATATTTGTAACAGAGTTTCGGTTGGAAGTTTCTACCTATAAATATTTGTAAGTTTGTAGTTTCTATAACAACAACAAAGTCTCTATTCTATATCTTCAGGGTCAATCACTAACACATTTTCCTCCATTCTTAGGATTCGTTTTATGCATAGATCCTAGTTTTGTGCCAGCCATTGGCGATCTCGCTCGCTCTCTCTCTCTCTCTCTCATAATGTGGTGTAGACATCTTACTGATGCCAATATGCCAATCTGTTTATGCCAATATGTCAATCTGTTTATGGCTTGCTCTTTGACCTTATTCTTTGTTTTCCTACTTTATTGCAGGCGATCATTTTGTTGATAATTCTGAAGCTGATATTATATTGGGCATATTGTCATTTGCAAGAGAGTTACTTCGGGGTATTGATTGATGGTTACAATTTATAACTTAGTTACAATTCATAATTTGATTTTGATTATTAGTTTGAGTTGTAATTCATGAAAATTTTTGTTGAAGGTGAAAGAAATATTGATTATTGGTTTGAATGATTATAGATGAAGGTGAAAGAAATGTCATATTGGGACTATAATTATGAGATTCTATAAAAAAAAATTAAAATTAAAAATTTGATTTTTTTTAAAATTAATTTTTTTAAAAAAAGTTAATATCCTATCCCGTCGTTTTTGGCCAAAATGTCGGGATGGGGTGTTTTGTTTTTAAGTGTTTTAAAAAAAAATTAATAACCTATACCGGCGTTTTTTTTAAAAAAAATTAATAACCTATACTGGCATTTTTTTTGGTAAAAAACGCCGGGGTATTAGTTATTTTTATTTTAATAAATGCTCTACCCAGCGTTTTTTTTTTTAAACACCGGGATATGTAGTTTTTTTTTTCTTTTTTTAATGAATGCTCTATCTCGGCGTTTTATAAAAAAATGCCGGTATAGACGGGTCTATAGTGGCGTTTATAATAAATGCCACTATAGAAACTATATTTGTCCCAACACTCGCTACAATGACGCTCTTTGCGGCATTTCCTGAAGCGCCGCTACGTGTTGTAGCGGCGTTTAAAAACGCTGGGATAGCCTAATAAAAATGCCGCTAAAGGCCAAACGGTTTATAGTGAAAATTTTAATATGACTCCTACTTTAAAATGAATGGTTGAAATTAGATAGTTGATTGTCTACAAATTACATTTTCTGAACAAATTACACATCCTTAACTCTCATATTATAGTATGAGAGATTAGAAATTTATAGAATGGACTGGCCCAATCTGTTGTCTGATCACAGATTGATTCAAGTTCATTACTTGATTCAAGTTCATTACTGAAGACTGCTCTCGCCAACAGTTAAAAACGTGTACATCGTTCGTCCTCTTTTATTTGTTCATTCAAAATCCAAGACAGAAATCCAAGTTAAAGTTATCTTCCTTTGTTGATTTTTGTGAACCATAAGTGACTAACAATAATCAAAACTATCAGTTTTCTGATCTCGTAAGATGTTGCGTTTGACCTAACTTTTTTTGAGCTTTAAAGCTACTTCAGAAGGAGAAGCCAAAAAGTAGAGCTTTGAAATTAAAAGCTGAAGCTGTTTGGAAAGTCTATTTTTTTTAACTTCAAAGCTACATTTAAGGTAAAAGTTGTTTGGCATAAGATATCAATTGTAAGCTACTTTTATACTCAATTTAAGCTTTTTTATTTTATTTAAGAGTAAAATATAAGTTATCAAATTACAAAAATATCTTTATATTACTAATAAAGATATTTAAAGTTAAAAAAAGCTATCGACGGTGAAGAAAGGAGAGGCAGCGGCGCGACGACGTTAGACGGCGAAGAAAGGAGAGGGAGGCTGCGGGGCGGCGAGAGGAGGCGGCGGCGCGACGGCCTTCGATGGTGAAGAAAGGAGATGGAGGTGGTGGGGCGGCGAGGGGAGGCGGCGACGCGGCATTCGGCGGCGGCTGTTCGGCAAGAAATGGGAAGAGGAAAAAAATTGTGTTATGAGGTTTTGAAGGAGAAGCCAGAACTTCTTCTGGAGGGCTTCTATCAAAGCTCATTTTCTTCACTAAAATTAAGCTACTTCTCCTTCTGTAGAGCTTTTCAAATGTTGCGTTTGGCACAGCTTCTCCTTTTAAAGAAGAAGAGAAGCTAATTTTAAGCTGTGCCAAGCATTCAAACTTTTCTTCTTAATAACTAATGCCAATATTACTATCGAACTTTTTATTTTTACAATTGAGTAAAAATTTACACATGTGATACATGTCTTTATAAATATATATGATCTAAAAAAATTCGACGTTGTCTGACAAGATTGGCATCGAACCTAAGACTTCCTTTATATTAGTTATATATGTGTATTACACGTGTTTGTTGGATTACAATGTACATCTATAACTATTATAATGGGAGAGATGGGGTTCCAAACAAATAAACAAATTTTTATTGTTTTTTGTATGTGTGCAAATACGTGCAGCGCACGTGTTGGTAGGTTTTTTTTATCCTTTTCCTTCCTCCTCCACGTGCATCGCACGTGCATCATACTAGTATTGATTTAGTTGCAAATTGAGTTTGTTTGGTGATAAACTCTTCTATTATTTAAATAGAGATTAGATTTCTAAATGATAATGTAACCACTAGGCACCAGGTCCACCACCATCACTTTCACTTAAACAGATTAAACCATTGACTTCGCTTATTTTCAAAAGCCTAGTATTCTTATAGCATATTATATCATGTACATGCAATGTTTTGAAGCTGATTATTATCATTTTTTGTCACAATGTACAGAAGTACGAGTATCTGATAACAAATCCTGACACCTCCAACTATCGAAATCGAAATTGAAATTGAGTGTTTAGGAATTGAAGAATAATTTATTAATGTTATGGAAGTAGTACTTGTTAAACATGTATATTATACTTGTGTAGTAGGTGTTGAAATATAGTAATTATATATTCTGTTTCTTAATATGGGAAACAGATTCCCCAAATTTCTCATCTTTCCAATTCCTCTCTCAATCTTCCCTCAATCTCTTTTATTCTTCTCCAAGAATGTAATCCTTATATATAGATGTATACAGTAAAGAATAAAGAACAACAAAAAGAAGAATATGAATTATTTTTCCCAAAATTATTTTCTTCATGGTATCAGAGCCTAACCAGATCTAGGCCAACTGAAGAAGAAGAGGTGATCAGATCTGCCTCCTCGTCATCCAAAGATCCCGTTGTTGATCCTGTTGCTGATCCCGTCACCGATCAGCATCCCGTTACTGATCCCGTTGCTGATCCAGTCACCGATCATCATCCTCGTCGACTACAGTCTACAGATCTCCAGATCCCGTTCACCTTCATCTTCCTGACCTTCCAGATCTCCAAATAGTTACTGTTCATCTTCTCCGACAAGTTCCCCTAAAACCCAATTTCCGATCACCTTCTCCTCATCTAGGAACCCGACCACCCCCGTCACCTCTTCTCCCTCCGGCGACCCCCATCGTCACCGTCAGCACAACCTCCGAACCCCCCCCCCCCCCCTTCCCCTCTTCCGTTCGATCGACAGCAGAACCCAATCCCGATTCCCCCTTCCGTCCTTCTTCTCCGACCACCCCGAAGCCGCTCTCCTGCGACGCTGCCCCCGTGCTCCTCCTCTGGCGACGTCGACCTTGCCCCTGGTCGCCAGAGCCACCGCCCCTTGGTCGGCCATCGACTCTTCACTGTTGCTGTTGTCTCTCTCTCTTTTGCTGTTTATTGAGTGAGTTGTTTGCTGAGTTGCTGATTGATCAAATCAGATCTGAGGAAGAAGAAGATCCCGATCCTGATCCTCCCTGTCGTCCTCCCGAGCTTCCTATCCCTGATTGGTGTTTGTTGGTGTTGGTGCTTGCTGTGTTACTGTTGGTGCTATTTGTTGCTGTTCTTGGCCAAGTTGTGTCTATCAGATCCGTTGTTTTTCTTGTGCCGCTACCATGGGATAAACTGATAGAGCTGAGAAGAGTATTGGACTCGCCTCTACATTAGTCACAGCTTCAGGTAATGATGGTAAGGTATTTAATATTTCTGCTTCTGTTATGAATAGTACATGGATAATTGATTCGGGTACTACCGACCATATGACTTTTGATTCTAGACAAGTTCAAAATTTTCAATCACCCACCAACTCAAAAGATGTTTGTGACTATGGATGTTGTGTTCCATGAAGATGAGATGTATTTTTCCTCTGAGGTTGAACTTCAGGGAGAGTACCGAGGTGAAGTTCAAACTCTTGCCTATGATGAAGTGGTTACTATTCAAACTAAACAATCAGATATAAGGGGAGAAAATCAGGATGTAAGTAATGACTCGAATGAAGACTTGGTTGAGGAAGAAAATTTTCACGAAGATCTGCAGTCAGTACTGAACCTCCATGAAGATGAGCCATCTCCACCACTAGCACCATCTGAACCATCTCCACCACCAACACCATCTGAACCATCTCCACCACCAGTACCATCAGATCTATCTCAACTCCCAGCAGAACCCCAAAACCAATCGTCATCGCTGTCCGAAGCTCCAAGAAGAGAACTCCCAAACCGTACTACTAGAGGTATCCCAAAACCCACTTACGAACCTAATCCCACGAGTAAAGTTAAGTATCACATGAGTTATTATGTGTCCACTCACCGATTGTCTGAATCAAATAAGTCATTTGTGAATCAATTATCTGCTGTATCTATTCCTAACAGTGTGCAGGAAGCCTTAGCCAATCCAAGGTGGAAAGCAGCTATGGATGAGGAGATGAAGTCCTTGAAGAAGAATGAAACTTGGGAGATAGTCGAGCTGCCAGCAGGGAAGAAACCAGTAGGATGCAGATGGATTTATACAGTGAAATATAAATCAGATGGTTCGATAGAGCGGTACAAGGCAAGGCTGGTTGCCAAAGGGTACACTCAAACTTATGGAATTGATTATGACGAAACATTTGCATCTGTGGCAAAGTTCAACACTATTCGAGTTCTACTGTCACTTGCTGCAAATCTTGACTGGCCGTTGGAGCAATTTGATGTGAAGAATGCATTTTTGCATGGGGAATTGACAGAAGAAGTCTATATGGATTTTCCACCAGGGTCGAACAGACCAGTCCAACACAGCAACAAAGTATGTCGTCTGAAGAAAGCATTGTATGGACTGAAGCAGTCACCAAGAGCCTGGTTTGGGAGATTTACAAAATTAATGAGGACATTCGGATACGATTAGAGTAATTCTGATCATACTCTATTCCTAAAAAGGAAAGAAGGTAAAATTACTGTTCTTATTATTTATGTTGATGATATGATAGTAACTGGAGATGATCCTAAGGAGATGAAGGCGTTAAAGAACTACTTGTCACAAGAGTTCGAAATGAAAGATCTTGGACCTTTGAGATACTTCCTTGGTATTGAAGTTTCTCGCTCAAGAAAGGGAATATTTCTTTCTCAAAGAAAATATGCTATGGATTTATTGAAGGAAACTGGAATATCCACTTGTCAACCAATTAGTACACCATTGGAAGAAGGACTGAAACTATGCAACGAAGCTGATCAAGTGCCTTGTGATAAGGAGAGATATCAGAGATTGGTTGGACGATTAATGTATATTGCACACACACGGCCAGATTTGTTATATGCTTTAAGTGTGGTAAGTCAGTTTATGCATGCACCTCGGGAACAACATATGGACACGGTAATGAGAATTATGAGATACATTAAGTCAGCCCCAGGAAAAGGAGTCTTATTTGCGAAACATGGTCACTTGAAGGTTGAGGCATATACTGATGCTGATTGGGTAGGATCTACAATCGATAGGCACTCCACTTCAGGATATTTCACCTTTGTTGGAGGAAATTTAGTTACATGGAGGAGCAATAAGCAAAATGTTGTTGCACGCTCTAGTGCAGAGGCTGAGTATCGAGGAGTAGCTTTAAGTATAACAGAAGCTTTATGGCTAAAACTCCTGTTGCAGGACTTAGGCTATGGTCTAAAGGAACCTATGAAGGTATATTGTGATAGTCAAGCGGCGTGTGATATTGCGTCTAATCCAGTGCAGCATGATAGGACGAAACATGTAGAGGTGGACAGATTCTTCATCAAAGAAAAATTAGATGAGAAAGTTATTGAGATATCCAAAGTGAAGTCAGAAGATCAACTCACAGATATCCTAACCAAGGCCGTTTCGACTCGGCTCTTCTTGAAATTTGTTGACAAGTTGGGCATGCTCGATATCTATGCACCAACTTGAGGGGGAGTGTTGAAATATAGTAATTATATATTCTGTTTCCTAATATAGGAAACAGATTCCCCAAATCTCTCATCTTCTCAATCTTCTCTCAATCTTCCCTCAATCTCTTTTCTTCTTCTCCAAGAATGTAATCCTTATATATAGATGTATACTATAAAGAATAAAGAACAACAAAAAGAAGAATAAGAATTATTTTTCCCAAAATTATTTTCTTCAGTAGGTTACATGATATTTAGTATTGTTTTAGTTTTAGTTCCACATTGGATAGAACATTTTATCCATTTTTTGTATTTGTATATATATTTGGTTCAATGTCTCAATAATAGTATATTATTATTCTCCCAAAGGTCCCTGAATCTAGTATTCTATCAGAGCAAAATTAATTCTCAACTAAATCCTAATATCTCCTCTAATAAACCTCCAACAAAACCCTAATCTTATATCTCCAAGCCTTCATGCCTCTGCTCATCCCAGATCCGTGCAATCGCCATCGATCCATTCCAGCGTCCGCTTTACCCAAACATCGTCGATATGCTCAAGGTACTTGCAAAATAGTTGCAACCGTCTGCCTCCTCGTCTCTCTCCATATATTAACAATCCAAACATAATCGCGACACATTCTCAGCCCGAATCCAAATTTCATCCTTTCCTAATTTTGATCTCCACAACAAGACGTCACACCAAATAACAACTTTATCCAATCACACCAACACCACCACCAACACTCTTTTCAAACCAAATACCAAGGCCACCAAACTCCCACCTAACTCCCTTTGGCTCCAATTCTTTTATTTTCAAAATTAAATTCCAACCCTCCTTCTGACTATAATTAGTTGACTCCAACCAAATTAATTAATTTCAACCCGCATCAACTTTTGTTTAGGAACTGTACAGTCAAACCCCCTGGTTTAACCAAATATTTTAGCTCAGAGTCAAATTCAAGTTCAAATACTTCACTATAACTTATACTGATACTTGGTATACATCTCACTGGTCTCTCCCTCGTCCATAGCAGCATAATCACTTTGCATACCATTCTGCCACTTCTTGCCCTCCTATTTGGTTTATTATCGTCATATGTGGGGTCATACCACTACCCATTGTCGTGATTTACAACGGTTTCTACAAACTTCTTATGTCACAGAACATGCTACGTACCTTTGTTGAAACAACTCATTCAATACTTTTTATGGTTCATCTCTGGACCATTCTCAGTTATAGAGGCTTCTACTACAATCACTACATTTGACAGATATATCTTCTCCCTCTGCTTCATCTACCTTTACTACTCATTCAGGTAATGTTTTTGTCTCATGGATATTAGATTATGGTGCTACTAATCACTTGACACCTAATTAATCCCCACCATTACTATCCACTTCTGCCATTTGTATTGCTGATGGTACACATATACACATGATTTCTACTGGCCATCTCCTTGATTCTTCCCATTTTTTGTCCCTCAATTTCATCCGTCCTAAACAAATATTTTGTATCTTTGTTGACTGATATGAATTACACAGTTGCCTTTGATTCATCTTCTTGTGCTGTTCTGTATTCACATATGGGGATGTAGGTCGGAATCGGACACATGAAAGACGGACAGTCTTACATGGATAAACTCTCTCCACCAGTACCTACAACTGATGTTATGCATCTTGTCACCACTCAACTTCTATTTCTGAAGTTTGGCATTGTCGTCTAGGTCATTTATCTTTACATCGTCTAACATTTTATTTCTAGTGGTGGTTCGTTAGGAGATTTTTCTACCAACTCTTTATCACCTTGTATTAGTTGTAAATTGGGAAAGCAATTGGCCTCTCCTTTTTCTTCTAGTAAGCATATGTAATCTTCTCCATTTGAACTTATTTATTCTGATGTTTGAGGACCTTCCCTTCATTTCTTTCGTGGTGGAAATAGATATTATGTGAATTTCATAGATGACTTTTCTCGTTTCACTTGGATTCACCTTCTCAAGCAAAAAACTAATATCTATGATTGTTATGTCAATTTTAGTAGTATGGTTGCTACCTAGTTTTCCTCCACTATTAAAACATTCTGCTGTAATTTCCTGGGAGAATACCCTCCCATCGATTTCAAAATTTTCTTGCCTCCCAAGGCACTTTGCATCAACTCTCGTACCCTCATGCACATCAGCAAAACGATGTTACTGAGAGACCTCACCGCCACATTCTTGAAACAACTAGATCCTTACTTCTATTTGCCTATATTCCTATCCAATTTTGGTATGAGGCTGTTCTCACTGGTATCTACATTCTTAATCATATACCATCTTTCATTCTTCAAGGTCTTACTCTTTATCAAAGGCTTCACAATACTTCGCTTGACTAAATAAATATGCAAGTACTTGGTTGTACGTGTTTTGTGCTCATTCCTTCACCAGAATGCACCAAAATCTCTCCTAGGACAACTATGTGTGTTTTCTTAGAATACAGTCTTGAACATAAAGATTATCGTTGCTTTGCTCCAGTTGTTCGTCGCCTTCAAATTTCTCCACATGTAACCTTCTTTGAGCACATGCCTTACTATGTTCTTCCCTCTCCACTAGTTCTATTGCCACTTCCTACTTCAACCGATGTTGACTTTTTAGATATTCTTAAGATTTTACCAACTTTCTCCTCAACTGAAGTTCCAATACTTTCATCTCCCTTTGAGACTGTTATAGAGCACGGTCTTGGTACAAAGAGCTCCCTATTCATGTATAAAGAGACATCTATCACTCCCGATGCTGATCAACCTCTCCAACATGTGGATCACACTCCTTGCTATCCTCCTAGAGAACATCGCCCACTAGCCAAATATTGTAACACCCCGTAAAATAAAAGATATTATTTTGAATTATTAATTATTATCAATTTAATTGATTGGCTATTTTTATTATTTTCCATTGACTACTATTTTTTGTACGTGCACAACAAGTGCAATATTATGAGATTACAATTTTAATATTATTGTTGTTCATATCTATATTCTTCATTATTTACTTTTATTATATTTATTCCATATGAATAAAGGATTATCTATCATGGGCTTTAAATACAAACTAGACTTAATTTAAAAATGTTTTTTGGCCCAAAGGGCCCGGCCCAAACCCACATGTATGAACTGGACTTGATTGCCCACTTGGCTTGGAGTGGGTTTATTTGGTTTAATTGTTAATTAGGTACAAATAACCTAGTATGGTAATAAATAAATTAATAACATTAATATCTTGGACTTAAGTGAATAAATACCACAAAATCCTAATGCTAAGAATGAAGGAGGTCGGCCTCTATATATATATATATATATATATATATATATATATATATAGGGGGAGGAGGAGGCTCTCTATTTTGTTATTTTTTGTGCCTATCTTTCTTGGATTAATTTTGGAGGAGAAGAGTTTTCTTGGATTTTTCTAGGTGTTCTTCCCTTCTCTTGTTTTGTTTTATATTGTTAATGTTAATCAAAATAGAAGACATGCTAGGACCTTTGTATGGACATATAACTTTTAAATTAGCATAATATTCATGGATGAAATCCATAATAGTTGATGTACGTATGTATGAATTGATTGATGTAGGGTTTAATTTTAATATCTTTCATGAACAAGAACTCTACTTATGATATGATGTACAAATATTCATTTGACGTTAGAGATATATAGAATGCAAAAGAACTTTTCCTTTTGAACTAAATATCATGCTAAACAATTTTGTAGATTTGCGTATTGGTTATGGATTATCGTGTGAAGAGTTAATGATTGTTAAATGCACAAAAATATTGTATTTTTGTAATTTAAATCCCAGTTTCCAGTTTTTTGTGTGCTAATTTTTGGGTGTATTTTCCTGATGAAGATTTGGGTTTAAATTTTAAAACCCTAGAACTATCGGGTATGTGTTGTGATTTTTTTTATTTCAGATCTGACTGTAGAAGTCGAGTCTAGTATGATTGGGTCAGGCCGGTGTGACTGCACTGCTATTTGGCCAAGTTATATATGTTTTCTGCGAGTTTGGCTCGTGGTAAATCATTTTTGAACTCAAATAACACAGAGAAAGTGGTGTGGCATTCTGGTCATCACATACGGCTTGAATGGTGGAGGTGCTGGGTTGTTTTGAGTTTTATTTTGTTTTTATTTCATTAGGTTTGGGGTTTGCATGCGCTTGAGGCTCTGGTAAGTAGGTTTTGGTAGATTAAATAAGGAGGGGGCTTTCATTATATGTGAATATGGTTTTAATTAAATTTGATTAGAATTTTAATTTAAGACATACTTTAGTTCGAGTACATTAAGATTTGACTGAGATTCATTAAGATTGGGTTTTCATTGCAATAGGATTTAATGTTAATTACAAATAGATTTTGATGAAGTTGATCTGCGCTGAATTTCGGCCTTGGTTGTGGTCATTGTTTTTTTTTTTTTTTTTGAAGGAAAAGGTGGAATAAAGCCACCCTGTTTCATTAATAAGGAGTTAATAAAACAACCCCGGCTTACCAGGGGAAAACAAAACCAAAGTACAATAAAACAACAATGCAGTAGTAGAAAACAAGAAACCAGAAAACAACTAAACAACCAACCAAACTCCCTCAATAAACCCTGAGGGGTAGGTCTAACTACTCAAACAGCACACCACCAACTAGCACCCTAGGCCCTGGCAGCATCTCTGGTATGACTGGGCTAGCTAGTCCCTCAGTCAAGCGTCGGCCCGAACTCAATCTCCTCGTCATCAAACTCCTCAACCTGGAACACCTTGGCGATCCTACCTCGAGCTCCTGTTGCCGCAGCTGTGGCCCAAAAAGAGATTAGATGCATTATGTGAGTAAGATTACCAGAAATACTATTACATGAAGCACGAAAATAAAAATTATTTCTGTCAAGCCATAACACCCAGTTAGTTGCCGCAATGGCAATGTACCAGGCATCCTTCATCTCATGGCGAATTGAGGCAAATCTGGGGCCAATCCACAGATCCTCATATTCGCAGGGATAGTCACTTGTTCCTAGGGCTCTGAGAACCTCAACCAAAGTAGCCTTACTCCTCGGACAGTGAATGAATAGATGATTAAGATCTTCCACATGAACCACACAGAAACCACAGTTAGTTGCCACCTGTGGTTGCCTTTTGGCTAGGTTTTGCCTAGTGAGGATGGCATTATTCAGAACTAGCCATAGGAACACTCTGACCTTAAGTGGGGTTTTTGCCTTCCACAACACCTGTGCCCAGCTGGGTTTGCATCCTCGAAAGTGGATCCGGTGATACAAGGATCTGACCGAGAAAGCACCCTTGCTTTCTAGTCCCCATCTCAGCTGGTCTGGTCCCTGGACACACCTTGTTCCTGTTCTAGTTATGTGTGCTTGCATGTCAAGCAACTGCTGGCGAAGCTCAGGGGGCAACGTTCCTCGAAACGCCGGTCTCCAATTCCCCCTTTTCCACCCCTCAGCCATTGACATGTTCGGCTGACTAGCCCTCTCAAACAACTCTGGGAACGTGTCCTTCAGGCTATGGTCATCACACCACCTATCCCACCAGAATCTGGCGGACCGACCATTGCCGATACTCGACGTAACTGCTGAGTTGAATGGACCACTCGCCTTGGCAATTCCTTTCCAGAGTCTCGACACTTTAGCCCCCACTCGGAAGCCCAGTCTTCTCGTGCCTTTGCCCCTTGGTAGGGTTGAATGAAGTCCTGCCAACCTTTCCCGCTGTTGTGGAAGACCTTCCACCACCACTTTCCCAGCAGGGCTAGGTTCATGTCTCTGAGGTCGATGATACCTAATCCACCGTGCCTCTTTTTCATGCAAGCAATACTCCATTTGATAAGGTGGTAGCCTCCTTTATTCGAGTCTGCCCCCTTCCAAAGGAATCGTTTACGGATCTGGTCAATCCTTTGGATCATCCACTTTGGAAGCTCGAAGAAGGACATGTAGTACATAGGTAGGTTAGATAGCACTGAGTTGATGAGTACCACCCTGCCCCCGAGCGACAACGATTTTCCTTTCCATCCAGCCAGTCTGTCCTCCACCCTGTCTATGATGGGCAGCCAGTCTGCCTTAGATAATTTTCCTGGTCTGAGAGGGAGTCCTAAATATGTGATAGGGAAGCCCGTCGTCATACAGTTAAAAATAGCGGCATGTTCCCCTGCTTCCTCATCCGAAAGAGAAATTAGGGTCAGCGCGCTCTTGTGAAAATTTATCCTAAGGTCTGACCAGGCCTCGAAATAGTATAGGGTCCCTTTAAAGCAGATTGATTCCTACCTGGACCCATTCCCAAAGAGTAGGGTATCATCTGCGTACTGCAAGATAGAGCACCCTCTGTTTGACGCAGTTCTGGCCACCGGCTTGATCCACCCTTTATCCTGGCAGTTTTCTATCATACCCCTCAAAACATCCGCAACAATAGTGAACAGGAGAGGTGATAGCGGGTCCCCTTGTCTGAGCCCCTTCCTACAGGGGAACGGCTTCCCCGCCCGCCCATTAACTGAAATGGCCGTTTTGCTAGATTGCAAGCACTGCTTAATCCAACGAATCCATCTGCTCCCGAAGCCCCTCCCCCTGAGCGCTTCCAGTAAGCACTCCCAATCGACCGAGTCATACGCTTTCTCAAAGTCCAGCTTAAGGAGGAAATTTTTTGAATTGGTCGTGTGACAATGGTGAATAACTTGTTCCGCCGTGGCCACGCAGTC
Source organism: Hemerocallis citrina (assembly GCA_017893485.1). Taxonomy (NCBI): domain Eukaryota; kingdom Viridiplantae; phylum Streptophyta; class Magnoliopsida; order Asparagales; family Asphodelaceae; genus Hemerocallis; species Hemerocallis citrina. Next base: position 193,707,431 of record CM030368.1, on the reverse strand, counting down.
TAAAATATTTCTGCCCTTAATGAAGCCCGACTGAGATTTGTTGATAAGGGCATCCATAATACCCCCCAGACGGATTGCCAGGATTTTCGAAATAATTTTCGCCGAACAATTAATGAGGCTGATTGGTCTAAAGTCGCCAACTTTCAGCGATTCCTCTCGTTTGGGAATCAGGACGACTTCCGCAAAATTAAACATACCCAATCTGAGATTGTTGTTAAAAAAGTCGTCCAGGATAGCCATATAGTCTCCTTTAATTTCTTCCCAGAAAACTTGGAAGAACATCATAGGAAAGCCGTCTGGCCCTGGTGCCTTATCCGCTCCCATGTGACTGATGGCCTTTTTAGCCTCCTCCTCTGAAAAAGGAGACTCCAGGCAGTCCAGCAATGGCGAGGATGCGATCTGGTAGCTCCGCCAGAACTCATCCCTAAGTGGGATCCGAAAGTCATTCTTCTTACCCAACAGGTTCTTGTAGTATCCTTGGAAGGTAGTGGAAATTGCAAGTTCATCTTGCACTGTCCCAGAGTCCGTTTCTAAGGACAGGATCAGATTGGATCTGCGTCTCGCACTAGCCACTCGGTGGAAGAAAGTCGTGTTCGCGTCTCCCTCTTTGAGCCACGAAATTCTAGATCTTTGTTGCCATTTGATTTCTTCCAGCTTATAGAGATTGGCTATATTCCCTCTTAGCTCCAGCAGTTTGTTTCGTTCCTCCTATGATAGATCTCTCGATTCCTCCATTCTTTCAAGCTCATCAATTTCTTCCAGGAAGACTTCTTTTGCACGCCAGATGGAAGAGAACCTAGCTCAGTTCCATCTCCTTAGGCACCTTCTCAATCTCCGAATTTTCTCACACCATTGCCCCGCGGCATCAGAACTAGAATCTGGAAGCGCCCAATTTTCCATAACCATGTGGTGGAACCCCTGGATCTCCAACCAGGCCTTCTCAAATCTAAATCTCCGATGCCTATGGGCTCCTTGGACACCAGAGTCCAGAAGGATCGGAGTATGATCTGAAGTGGGTCTCGGGATCGTTCTGGCCGTTGCTAAGGGGAACTGGGCCTCCCAGTCCATCGATACTAGAACCCTATCCAGTTTAGCCATAATCGGAGCCGACTGCATGTTAGACCAAGTAAATAGTCTATCAGTAATCGGGATATCGATCAACTCTAGATCCGTGATCACCCTATTGAACTCTGCTCTGTGACTGTCACTAAAGCCTCTACCTTTGTGCTCGAACGCAAACTGGGTAATATTGAAGTCCCCCCCGACAATCCAGGGCCCCGGCCAACGGAGTCGGGTATTGGTAAGCTCTTGCCAAAAGGCGTCACGCTCTGAGGCCACATTTGGCCCATAAACGACAGTGATAGTAAACAAAGACTTATCAGCTCGCCGTTCCATCCGAATTGACAGGGAGAAATTACCAATATAGCTCTCGGAACAAACGAGCAGGTCCGAGTTGAAGCCAATGGCAATTCCCCCTGAGGCTCCCACGGATGGGCGAACAACCCACTCCTTGATTCTATTACCACCTACTCTTTTGAGTTTGGGCCCAAGTGCAAGCTTGGTCTCCTGCAGCCCAACCACCTCTGCTTTGGACTTAGTGATAACGTCCCTAACCATATCTCTTTTGCCCTTATCCCCCAGACCCCGGACATTCCAGAACAGTGTATTCATTGGGGAACCATGTCCGAGGTCACTGTGTGCGGGGGACTTAGCCGGGTTTCCCCCTCAGAGATCGTACTTCCCCTGGAATAAATGGAGTAGGATTTGGTTTATAGTTTATTCTTCATATAGTCTAATTAATTTCAGACTTTAATTATTATTAGTTTCATATCTTAATAATGTTTCATAATTTGTATGGTTTCATATTTGTATTATTGATAGTTTCAAATTTTAATAATTTCGGATTTGTGTGGATTTCAAATTTTTATAGCCGTTGGTTTAAGATTTCATGTATTAGAAATTCCAGATTTCATATTTCGTTAGTTTAAGTTTCAGATTTGTATGATAAAATGTTTCAGATTTGAATGAATTTCGGATTTTATCATTGTGGGTTTCAGATTTTTAGGATTCGTATATTAAAAGTTTCAGATTTTAGGTTTCGTTAGTTTTAGATTTCAGATTTTGTGTTCTATACATTTCACATTTTGTGTTCTATACGTTTCAGATTCTTGTATGTTAAAAGCTTCAGATATGAGTAGTTAAATGTTTCAGATTTGGTAGTCTCTGGTTTCATTTTTTTGAAGACCATAAATTTTAGGTTTGGAAGCATATGGTTTCAGATTTTAAGGAGTATAAATGTTTTAGACTTGTAGTTGAATTGTTTTCAGTTTTCAGTTTTAAGTTGATTAAATTTCATATTTAAATGCACAAAGTTCAAATATGGAAAGATATCTCATGAGTTGAAATGTAAATGTTTAATCAATTTAAACTAGTTATTTCTCTTGAATCGTTTTCTATAAATGTAGAAGATAGAATTAGAGAAATTATGAAAATAATTTCAGTATTTGAAAAAGTTGATTCTATTGTGATCTAAGTTGTTTTAAATTTAAGGATTTATGAGAAAGTTTCGAAATGAGTAGAGACAATGTTAATTGAATTGAATTAATTTGGTTATGTAAAAAGTTGTTAATATGGAGAATACATGAAAGAATGACTGAGTTATGAATGTGCTATAATTGTGAATATCCTAAGAGTTAGGGTTAATGTGGAAACCCTAGGAAAGGAATGTGTGGATGTTTTAATAGTGAGAGCTCTAGAGGCTGAACAAGACCCTAGATACCGGCAAGTTGTGATTATTAAAATGTGGGAATTAGCAAGGTTGGGCTAGTGTCCCAAGTGGGGTTGATATAAGTTCGGTGAGGTGAGTTAGCTCTAGGTGGTTGTGGTTGATTTTGTTTAAATATAAGAACATGCACTAGATGAAGATATGATGAAACAAGAGCAGATATGAGTATGAGAGCTCCATCCCCGAAACTTCGCTTAAAGAGTAAGAAACAAAACATAAAAGAAGAAAGAAAAAATAATACAATTCAAACAAAGAGTTCGGGATGATCCTTCAGCCTCTCCTCAGATTCCCAAGTAGGCTCTTCAACCAACTGATTTCTCCAGACTACTTTGACCATCGGTATCGTCTTGTTCCTCAAGTCTTTCTCCCGACAATCCAAAATCTTAACCAGCAGTTCAGTGTAGTTCAGAATTAACTGCAAACCCTCCGGCACTTAGGGCAAATGGTGACTTGGATCTGGAATGTAACCTTTCAACATAGACACATGGAAGACATTGTGCACCTGAGACAACTCTTCTGGTAACTCCAACCAATAAGCAGTCTCCCCAATCATCTTCAATATCTTATAAGGGCCTTTGTACCTTAGGGCTAATTTCCCACCTCTGCCAAAACAAATCACACCTTTACTAGGAGGCACCTTCAGGAAGACAAAGTCACCTTTCTCGAACTCAAGGTCCCTCCTTTGGTTGTCGGCATAACTCTTCTGCCTACTCTGAGCATCCACTAACCTCTTCCTGATCAAATCGATCTTTTTTGAGGTCTGCTGCACGATCTCAGACCCAAAAATCTGCCACTCCCCCACTTCATACCAGCATACAGGTGTTCTGCACTTTCTACCATACAGAGCTTCATACGGCGCCATTCCGATACTAGTCTGAAAACTGTTGTTGTAGGCTAACTATACCAGAGCTAGATGCCTCTCCCAACTGCCTCCAAAATCTAGAACACAACACCGAAGCATATTCTCAAGAACTCGATTGACCCTCTCAGTCTGCCCATCAGTCTGAGGATGGAAGGCAGTGCTCAAATCTGTATTAGTACCCAAAGCTGCCTTAGGACTCCTCCAGAAATGCGAAGTAAACTGTGCATTCTGATCAGACACAATGGTTAACGGAACACCATGAAGCCTGACGATCTCCCCAACGTACAACTCGGCTAACTTATCCATAGATGAAGTAAGTTTCATTGCCAAAAAGTGAGCCGATTTGGTTAGTCGATCGATTATGACCCAAATCGCATCATTACCCTTCGAACTCTTGGGCAAACCCATGATGAAATCCATACTGATGTTATCCCACTTCCACTCTGGAATGGGTAACGGTTGCAACAAACCTTTGGGCTTTTGATTCTCGACTTTCACTTGCTGACAAATCTCGCACCTCGCCACAAACTCAACCACATCACGCTTCAAACCTGACTACCAGAAATGTTGCTTGATGTCCTTGTACATCTTGGTGCTCCCAGGATGTACAGACAAAAGAGTAGCATATACCTCCTGAAGAATACTCTCTCTCAATTCTGATTGATCCGGAACACATAACCTTTCTTCAAACCACATCACTTCATCCCTGATCTAAAACTCTGATAATATGCCCGCGCCAACCCGCTTCTTCATCTTCTAAATCTCTGCATCCTCCTTCTGACCTTCTATAATTCTTTCATTTAGCGTAGGCTGAAGCCTCAGCTGAGCCAAAAATGCTCCCAAACCTTGCAAAACTACCTTAATTCCAGCCTGATCCATCTCCTCTGTAAGATGCCTCTGGGTCGTGATCAAACAAGTCAAACTACTTTTACGGCTAAGTGCATCAACAATAACATTAGCCCTACCCGGATGGTACTTAATCTCAGGACGCATGTCCTCAAGTACTTCCAGCCATCTTCATTGCCTCAGATTCAGGTCCTTTTGCTGATAGATGTACTTCAAGCTTTTGTGGTCTGTGTACATGTTTAACTTCTCACCGTACACGTAATGCCTCCATTGCTTCAAAGCGAAAATAATTGCAGCTAACTCCAGATCATGGGTCGGATAATTCTTCTCATGCGGTCTTGGTTGTCTAGAACCAAAAGCGATTACCTTTCTCTCTTGCATCAAGGCACACCCAAGCCCACGATGTGAAGCATCGCTGTAGACATCATAATTAACACCTGCTCTAGGCAAAGGCAAAATGGGAGCAGTAGTCAATCTTTGTTTCAACTCCTGAAAGCTTGCCTCGCATGCTTAGTCCACTTGAAATTTACATTCTTCTTGGTCAGACCAGTGAGCGGCATGGCTATCTAAGCATAGTCTTGAATAAATCTCCCGTAGTAGCTGGTTTACCCAAGGAAACTTCTGATTTCTTTCACTGTAGTAGGCCTTGCCCAATCTTTCACTGCCTCTATCTTTTGAGGATCAGTAGCCACTCCCCTCTTAGAAAGGATGTGATCCAGGAATGCCACTTTAGATTTCCAGAAACTGCACTTGGATAACTTGGCATACAACTCATGCTCTTGAAGCTTCTTCAGAACCTCAGCCAGATGCTCAGTGTGCTCCTCCTCCAACTTGGAGTACACAAGAATATCGTCGATGAACACAATGACGAAAGAATCAATAAACGGCCTTAGAATCCTATTCATCATGTCCATAAAGATTGCAGGTGCATTCGTCACTCCAAATAACATAACTAAGATTTCGTAATGCCCATGCCGAGTTCTGAATGCAATCTTATGCACATATTCTACTTTCACTCGAACCTGATGGTATCCCGACCGAAGGTCTATTTTAGAGAAGACAGTTGCCCCTTGTAAACGATCAAATAGGTCATCGATCCGTGGAATTTGATATTTATTCTGAACAGTTACCTTATTCAACTCCCGGTAATCGATGCACATCCTCATCGACCCATCCTTCTCCTTCACTAATAATATCGGTGCTCCCCAAGGTGATGCACTCGGCTGAATAAAACCTTTTCCCAAAAGCTCCTCAATCTACCGCTTAACTTCATCTTGCTCCATAGGCGCCATCCAATAAGGTGCCTTGGAAATAGGTGCACTCCCTGGCTGGATAGTGATGCAGAACTCTACTTCACGATGCGGGGGTAGCCTAGAAAAATCCTCCAAGAACACAGTCGGGTAATCCCGACCACTGGAATCTGCTGCACCTCTACCGGAACCTTCTCCTTGCTAATAGCTACCATCAAACCTGAACATCTCTTCTTTCCATGGAAAGTGACTGCAGGACCTCCTAGAGCCTTCACTGTTACCTCCTTGGTTTTACACTCGATGTTCGCACTGTACACCGACATCTAATCAATGCCAATGACAACATCGACCCCTAGGATATTCAGCTCGATCAGATCAATCCCGAAGATCCTGTCCCCAATCTCGATCTCGCAGTCTGCATAATAGCGATCAGTGGTTAAAGTCTCTCCTGATGGAGTAGCTATTGCTAGGACCTTTCCTGGAAAGACCTTCGGTTCGACCTCCAAGACTTTAGCAAATTTAGGTGATACAAAAGTATGAGAAGATCCAGTATCGAACAAAATAACAGCTTTCTTTCTATTTAATAAAAGTTCTCCTGTTACATAATAAACTCCCATTACATAACAGTCTTTACTAAATAAACAGGGAAATGAACAACAGAAAATTCTAAACATCCGCCACCGTACCAGTAATGACGTGATCCACTTCATCAGCGTCGGCCTCAGTCAAAGCGAATACTTGCCCCTGCTGGTACAACCTCTTTCCCACCTGCTGCGTTGGTGCCTTTCGGGTGACATTTTGCTGCTTGGGGCAGTGAGATCTGTAATGACCTGTCTCTCCACAATTGAAACAAGTCAACACAGGAGGTCTCACCCAACCATTTCCGGACCCTCCAGCCATATTGACAGTGTTCGCCCTCGTAGGTTTGAACCTTTGAGCCGGAGGCTGTCCCCTGACATTTCCAGATACTGCGGGCTTTTTCCCGACATTTCAATTTTTCCTCCTGTGCTGGACGGCATGAAACTGCTCCATATCCTCCTTTGTGGCTGCATCTCGTTTGCCTAACTTGTCAAACCTCCTGATACCAAGGGGTATCATCCTTGATCTCAGACTCGACCTCAATCCATGCTCAAACTTCCAAGCCTTCTTTGCCTCGTCCATCACAAGTTCGGGTGCGTACCTCAAAAGTTAAGTAAACTTTGTCTCATACTCCCTGACAAACATGCTTTTCTGTTGCAGGGCCAGGAACTCCATCGCTTTCTTCTTTTGGACGTCGGATGGAAAGTAGTGACCGCGAAACTCTTCCAAGAATTCCTTCCAGCCAATAGCACCATTTCCCATAGTCTGCTTCATGGACTACCACCATACACCTGCGTCCTTCTCAAGCTGCGATGTAGCCAGCTTCACCTTGCTACCTTCTGGAGTTTCCAAGACCTCAAAAATAGTCTCGACTTGCCTAATCCAATTGTCAGCTGCATCTGGGTCTGACATCCCTTCAAACACTGGTAGCTTCATCCGCTTGAATGACTCCAAAAGTTTGATCACCTCAGTGACTGGTATTGCATGCGTTCCCCTAGATTTTTGGTTCATGACGATGGCATTGATGGTCTAATGGACCCTGGCCAACTCCGTTTCTTGGTCGAGTCCACAACTGGGCCCTTCTCCATTCCTTGCTCTTCTTCCAGCCATACTCTGATTCATAAGATCCATTAAATTTAAAGCAGAAACATTAATTTAAATCAACTTTTTCATTTCATTGAATTCAAACTTTGTACATTCAAATTTAAAACATCGTTTGACATTCATGCGAAGAACATTGAGATAATACAACATTCTAATCCCTACGGTTTCTCTTGGCTTTCCTAAGCTCTTCTCATAGTTCTGCTACATCTTCCTTCAGCACATCATACATATTCTTTCTCTTCTTGAGTTCCCAAACTCAATGGCTGAAGGTTGCAATATTCTCCTTGAACTTTGCACATTGGGCCTGCAATTGGCATGCTCTCTCTTCTGAGTCTCCATCTACCTCTGAAGAGATTCAATGCGATCTTTTGGAACTGACTCTTCCTCGTTAGATGAATCATCTGATGAGTCCAGAGGCGAGGTGGTCTCTCGGGACTCAGGCCATTCTCCTTCATATTCCTCGGAATCTTCTTTCTCTTCATCGGAATCTCCTTGTCCGGGGTAGTATTTCTCTTCAATTATGTGCCATTCATCATCGTCTTTAGGAAGAGAGAAGAAGAAGCATCAATCATAGAGCAACACAAATGTAAGCAGTTTACATTTAAATCTCTATACCCAACTCACACTCTAATGTCCACTCTAGGGTGTCGTTTCTTATAAATTCGTACTACTTGGAAGCGTGGCTCTCATACCACTCTGTAACACTCCGAATTTCAAATAAGCCTAAATTCGAAGTTCCACAGGATCTTTACACTTCACTTCGTACAATTTTACAAGGAATTTTAAAAACTTTTATACAACAATGTTTACATCAACACAGCAAAAGTAAAATACAACATAATACACGAATAAAATAACAGTTGAACCATTTCTTTAAGCAGCATTCTTTCTTTAGTCCTTTCATTCATTTTATTCTGCATAGAAACTGTGGGTACGTTAGTTGCATACAATTGATGCTAGGATATAATATATCAATTTCTCTTACTTGGAAAACACAAACTTGATCATAAACAAAGCTAAAGATGGACTATCCTATTGATGTCACGTGTGCTTGTGCACTTAACTTTAATGCAGTTATTTATATTTCATGACACTAATGTACACTTGTTCGAACCTATGCATCCCATTCTACATAGATCCGAGGGCAAGCCCTTAGCTGTACTTCATCTTGTAGAGTTGGATTCATCGCTATGAGTTTAACTACTACGGTAATTACGGTAAGTTCTTAGATGTTTTATGAGTTACGAGCCCATGTCCAGACAGCCTAGAGGAAAATTCCACGTCATGACATGACGCATCATGCAGACAGTCTATAGACAATTTGTCTCCATCATGGAACGATGGCACTACGTAATCACCAAGCACCCCACAAGCGTCGCCACAATTCCGATAATTCCAGAGATGGATTCACATCATGACACGACACATCATGTAGACAACCTGTGAAAATTCTCACACCGTGAATCCGAGGCCCTCATACTTATGTTTTTCTTTTACTTTCATCACATCTTCATTATAGTGTTGCCTTTAAGTATTTGAATCATAAGTAAATTAACACCCTAGAGTTAGCATTTTCTCTACACCGATCCTAAACATCAATTGATGACAACGACCCATTCTTGGCCTTTTTCTACAACTTTTATCTTCAAAGAATTCATTCACGTCGGTGTAAGAACTTAGCTATACTCTAGATTTTAACATCTTTTCATGTTCACAAAAATTTGGATGTTTATACTCACAAATTCCACATTCCATCATGATCTTTTTACTTTATTTTCCATGCATACTTGTGTATATTAAAACACCAATTTCATTTATTGACTTAGTCCTATCTTCCGCGTCGAAATCTCATAATTTGATTTCTACACAAAAACTCTTTACGTTAAAAATTTTCTCTTTCTTTAATCATACAAAAGTCATATTTTAAGAAGAATTATCAAGTTCTTCATCCCATCGTTTTTAATATAAAAATCACTTTCAAATCTCACAAAATATGTCAAAATATTGTGGAAATACTTTTTTATAAAGTCTAAATAATTTTAGAGGATTAATAGATTTCCCCCCCAATCTTTATTGTTCTTAAAACTCAAGAATATGGCCAAATATATAAATATATTTATTTATTGTGGAAATACTTTTTTTATAAAGTCTAAATAATTTTAGAGGAATAATAGATTTTTTTCCCAATCTTTATTGAGTTAAAATTCATTTATTCTACTGATCTGTTTATAACTCTTTCTTTAATAATTTCGATTTTCCAATTAATTTGTACCATTCAAGGATCTAATTCTTTTCCAGAGCTTTTCCATTCAAAAATACAGTATAATGCATATATTTAAATTCACAAAATTCTTATTTTTCACAATATAATAAAATCTTCCTCCCAACTTGTATTAAAGAAATTATATTATCAATTTTTCAAATAAAATGTTATCTCTCATCAAAGCTTCTTTATAAAATTTCTTATACTCATAAAACACATACTAGTGAGGCTATTTTTTCTCTTATAGTTCCGAATGCAACATATTTCGACAATAAGGTGGATATAGCACTATTCATACAATGTAACAAAATTCGACATATATATATTGCAACTTTCTATACTAAGCATTTTGATTCAATAATTCATGGGGTCATTTTACATTCTACACGATTCTTTACACAAGTCATTCACTAAGCAAATTTATCATATTAGCATAGTTCATTAAAATAGATATTCTATCATGAATTATATTAATAAGGCACCATGATAAGTTTTAATTCACTAATCTCAATCCATTCTACGAATTTTCTCATATTGACAAATGACAACCAAGATTTTCTCTTTTATTATTTACTATAGCATATACATAAACTTAGCCTACTAACATGATATCTATATTAGAAGCGGAGAAATTGCTCACCTCTTGAAGAACGAATTGAGAGTTCTTAATGAATGACTCCTCGAAAACACAATTGCCTTCCCTTCTCCTTGGTCCTAGCCGCGGGCCTTCTCCTCCAAGCTTGTGCAAAATCGAGCTTCCCTCCTCCTTGAACTAGCCGGCCTCTAATGAAATGAACACACACACTTAATTTTTTCCTCACACAATTTCTTCTCTTTCTCTTTAAAAAGCTTAGGTGCAAGGAATAAAGAGTGGCAAAGGGGCCTATTTATATACAATTTATGGTCAAATGAAGGGTTGAGATGTGTTTGGATGAATGACTAAGATGCATTTGGGAGTTCCCACCCACTAGCATATAACCAACTCTCCACTCTTCCCACTCTCCCATGAATGGTCGGCCTACCCCTTCATCATTTGTACGTGCATGTGCATTGCACGTGCCCCCACATGCACACCTATAATTGATTATTCATAAATTTGTTATACTAATTTGTTACATGACAAAGTCTACCATACAAGTTGTTTAATTATTAAATGAATTAAGTAGTGGGCAAACTAGGTGGGCTAATTCTATGGACTTTTAATTAATTTATTTAATTTATTTTGGGTAGGCTAAGATTAAGTTATTAGGCCTAAGAACTCTATAATAATTAATAAGAGGCTTTTAAAAGAGAAATGAAATGGTTGTTCATGACATTAAAAAAATAATTTTAAGGTCAATGCACACATTAATTTGCACGTGCGAAACACGTGAAATCAAATGAAAATTTTATATTTATATTTAATTATTTGAAAATTCAGGATATTACAATTCAGGGCTAAGTAACCTTACGTCCCTCGACTGCAGTGACAACTCGGCTCTCATCTCTCTCCATTACTCTGGTTATACCAAAATCAGATACACGAGCTCTATAGTTCTCATCTAGGAGGATGTTTTGTGGTTTGACATCAGGATGTGGAATTTTCGAGTGGCAATCACTATGGAGATAATTGAGTCTTGAGAGCCTTGTCAACGTCAATTGCCACTTGGTACCTCCTCGCCCATGGAAGACAATATTCTTCTACTCCGTTGCTCGGAAAAATCCAAGAATCAAGTGAGCCATTTTGCATGAACTCATAGGAGACAAGACAATACCCTAGGATCCTTTCGAGGTTGACATGCTGAACACTCACAATGGCAGTGATCTCTGATCGTAATTCCCTATCCCCGTACAATTATCCTCCTATTCGTCTCACTGTAATGGGAAAACCATCACCAAGAACCCCTTTAAAGACCGACCCAGAGCCACCTCTTCCTATCGCAGTTTGGAAGTTATTAGTTGCCACTTAAGCTCTTCATACCAAAACCTTTTAGGTAATCCACCAGCTGCTTGACCAAGGTACGTAGGAAAATTCAAACTGGGAAAGATCCTCCAAAATCAACCAGTTTTGCCACATTTATAGTAAGAAATTTCTTTGGGGACGACGATGAGGCCATTGCAAGAGCAACTACTAAATCAACAACTGCACATACAACAAAGGTTGTAGATGACCTTAATTGGATCAACGCATAACATAACAACTAAGGTGAGGAGAACTATTGTCAATATTGAACATAGAAGATTTACTCCTACTCCAACTATATATGGTCGATTGGCCATAATGAAGATCAAATATCCAAATGAGAATTACAAAGATAAGTACACCAAAACAACTACCAACAAGGATGAAGGTAAATGAGGACTTAATGGTTAGCCAAAGAATGAGAAGCACAACTAGAAGAAATATGCATGGTTGTCGTAGATGCGAAGATTTTCACCTTTGACAACCTCATATTTGCTTTAGCTTGGAAGATGGAAGTGGTACATAGGCTTGTTCATTTGCAAGTAAAATTTCAAACATAGTATATAATAAGAAAGTAGAATGGAATTGGTTTTTGATCAGGGAACTTTTAGATAGCTGCTTTGTCTTCATTTCTTGTGTTCATTTCTTCTGTCCCAATCGAATTCTGTTAGATAAATTAAAGTCAGAATTGTTTACAAAGACATCGATAAGTCATAACCTATGTCTGTTCTAAAATGTATATGCAAACAAAACAGAAAATGCGGTTTACTGAATTTTACTTGGATATATTGGAAATAATTACTATGCATTGCGCTCCTAACTCCTAAAACTTATTTGAAGAAATTTGGGAAAAAGACAGTGATTTTTTCATCACTATATCTAACTTATGGGTCATTGTGGACCTGGCTTGCACGAAAGCATGTAGGCCAGCATTGATGTTTTGGGACATTGACCTGCATTGATGTTATGGGACATTGACCAATGAATCGAGCTTGGCCCTCTAAATTCTTTGCTTGCTGCTTCGTAGGGTTTTTCCTTTTATTTATTTTAATTTTTTTTTCTATTCAGGGAAACTTCATAGGTTGATTTGTTGGATGAACATTTTAATTCCACTTCCTCAAATCTTATATAATCGTTCTATATATTTTAATATGAATTTTTATTTATTTATTTATTTTTTTGTAGAAAATTATCTTTCCTAGCCTATTCAACAAGATCAATAATTTAACTTATCACAGACCTTTACAAATTATGTATATTCATAGAATACTAAACTTCCAATGTACTGTTTATCAGATCAAGAGATCATTATCAGAATCTTCCATATACCCAACCCCCAAAAAGATCTTCCTATCATTCATAAAATCTACTATAAGCTTTAAATTCCTATTGTCAAATAATCTTTATTTTCCCCTTTTTGCTCCAACAATTATATTCTTCTAAACTTCATCGTCCCTCTCTTGTTCCCTCTTTAAAGTATATATAGTCGCTGAAGGAGGCCAATTTCAAGATATTCATCTATCTCTAGCTCTTGGTATTTTGATAGAGTCGGTTGGGTGTGGACTCTCTCTTGACGAAGAGATAGAGCTTTCAAACTTTCTCTTATGCGTGGATGGATAGAATCAGTGATGCCCTAGAAATAGGGGTTTAAACTGGATTCGATGGATCTGGACTCCTTTGCATAGGGTTGTTGTAACAATCTCTATTAGAGAGTGGATCGGGTTGATGGGCCTGAAAACGGCTCAGCTCATTGCATCGAGTATGTATCTACTGAAATTACCATTTTACACCCAAGAATTTTAAAATTCATTTCTGATTTGAACGGTCCCAATTTTATTCTATTTTTACTCCTGTCACTACACATAGAAGATTTTTGTTTATGGTTCAAATCCCAAATTTTGAATCAAATACGAGATACATATATTTAGACTTCACTGCCCCTATATAATTTTCCTTGTTTGTGTGTCTGATTTGTCGTGTCCCAATCATCATAATATCTCAAGCCTTTAAACAATGTTAAATTTCAACTTCCTTCGCTTCTTCCAAGGAAACTCTCCAAATTTCTCTGACTCTGACCTAGACAAATGAATGGCCTTCATAAACTACCTTGACTCTTGACCTAATGTAATTCAAATACAAAATTACCATGCTTTTATAAATGGAAGTATTAGAGCATCTACAGTCGTTTTAACGCAAATTTTGACTATTTGTCATATAAGAAAGAAAAAATTGAATTTGAGCAGCAGTCGTTCTAATCCAAATTTTGAGTTTTCAAAATTTTAAATCGATAGACGAAAAATAATGTCTCGTTCCCAATATATATATATATATATATATATATATATATATATATATATATATATATATATATATATATATATATATATATATATATATAAATTCATGGACGATGTATGATTTCTCGTCTCTTGAAAATAAAAATAAAAATTTTAAAAAAACAAACGGACAGAAATTTCCCATTCGTTGATTTGTTTTTGTTTTTGTTTTGTAGGACGCATAATCATATACCGTCCAAGGCTTTTTTGTTTTAATTTGTGGGACGCATAATCATGTACCATCTGAGAGTTTTTATTTTGTTTTAATTTGTAGGACGCGTAATTATTTACCGTCCGAGAGTTTTTTTGTTTACATCGTCTTCTAAATATAGTAGAGCACTGTTCATCAAGAATCCAAAATTTGGATATATATAGCCAACCACTACAACACAATCTTTTCTTTGTGAACAATTTGGCAATTAAGCCAACGACTATGTGCCCAATGGTATAACACTATACACTTTGTTTTCAGTTGTTGCGGTTTTAGCCCTTGTGCTTGTACATTAATTGTCAGTAAAAAATTCACCTCTCCTTGTCTTCTATATATTTAAATATATAGGTCAACTATACTCTACCATTTCCTTAAGAAAAAAATATTCATAGTATTTCTAGAATAAAATGCATTGGCTCCCGTCATAGAAAAACAATGAAAAAATGCATGACGGGATATTTTACGAGTAAAATTTAATATTTTTACAGCATTTCCTGATAAATTAATTCTTTTAGGCCAAAAAATAGGGTTTAATATTTTAATTTAATAGGCACCAATTAACAGAATTTGTTTCGTTCTAATTAAAATCTCTTGATTCATCAATTATTATAGATAGCAAGAATTTCATAAATAGAAAAAAAAATCTCTTGATTCATCAATCATTATAGATATCAAGAATTACATAAATAGAAGAAAAAAATTGTGACATCGATCCATCATGCGATTTCTGAATCAATAGTTTTATTGTGCAATTTGTGAGCTGAATAAAGTAATAGTAATAAGAACTAATTGTGTCGTGCAATTTTGAAATAAAAAAATTTAATTTTAAAATTACATTAATTTTGATCATTTCTTTTTTAATTTAATAAGATCTAGTCCGTTATCCTTTTAAGTTCTATTTTATAATCTGTTTTTCCACCGTTGGAAGATTTTGATTTTGCCCATGCTAAGCCACTTTTTGAAACTATTTTCCAGTCTAAGCCACTTTCCAAACTATTTTCTTGAATAAGATAGTCGATGCCACGTAAGCTTAAGCTGTAGTTGAGAACTGCTGCTACAGCTCTTTTGAAGCCATAGTTCCAGTGTGGCTTCTTATTTGTTTTTTGTTTTTTTAACACCGCAATCCTCAGTTGTGGCTTAACTGAAAAATCAAAAATACTTGAGACACAGAGAGCCAAGTGGTAGAGACTTAGATAAAATTTCTAAGTTATTTATTTTAAAGAGAAGCCACAGTTGGGAACTGCGGCCTCTTTTGGCAGTTCTCAACTGTTGCCTCTATTTAGAACAAAGGCTGCAGTTCCCAACTGTGCCATTGCTTATACTGAGGCGTAGTTAGGAGAGGGGCATCACTTCGACTGCAGTTAAGTATATCAGGCTCCTTTTTCTCTCATTCACTTTATCTCTCTCCACTCTCCCTCCTCCACTCCGAAACGCAAAACCCAAAAAACCCTAGATCCCCAATCTCCCCAAGTGCGGTCTCTCCTTATCTTTGTTAAATCTCTTCCAAAAATCCAAGCTTCACATTCCTTCCCCCCCCCCCCCCCCCAAATCTCTTTAATCCTGGAGCTCTAATTCCTTGAGATTTTCCCCGATTTCAACTCTTTCTATCCAAATTAAAACACTAATTCAGGAGCTCGAGAGAGGTGTCTAGCATCCTCCACACTCATTTTCGATTGTCAAGTTTCGTAATTTTTCAAGGTAATCATAAATCCCTAAATTTTAATTTTTGTTATACATACTTGTTACCGCTGATTTCGGTGTGGGGGTAAACAGATAGAATTTGTGAGTCCGAGAAAAACCTGAACAGTTGACTCAGCCTTCTTGCTCCTGCCGCGACCTGCAAGGAAGTGCGAAACACCGGGGTTGATTCCGGCGACGCACCCTCCGACGCTCTTGTCAGTAATCAGCAAAGATTAAGAAAGAGCTTAAGTGGTGAAAAAGTGATTAACCTCGTCATGGTGGTAGAGGGGTGATATTTATAGTCGCCCGGGGAGCCGTTTAAGGGTCTGATCTCCTGTGTAACAGCCGGGAGCAAAATCCTCAGTCTGTTTTAGGAAATCTTTCCTTGATTCCCGGTGAGAGCAAATCAGGGCCATTGACTTGGCCAGATCATGGATCCTGATTCGTCTCTTGTTGGTTTGGGTTTGTCTCGGGTCGGAACCCGTACCCAATAGGTGTGGATCCATTCGTGGGTTATTGGATCTGCGAGAAGGAGATTCAGTACCCGCTTTGGATCCGCTTATATGTGAAATTACCTTTTTACCCCCGAGCTTCAAGATTCGTGCCCAATCTGGACGGTTCCGATTTAACCCCATTTTTAGCCATATCACGAGCCCCCCACTCCTAAAGACTGAGCGTGATCAGCCTTTGAGGAGTAGTTTGACTGTTTTGTTGGCTAGCGGAGTTGTACCGGAGTCCATATGGTGGACTTAGAATCTCGAAGGGGGTAGTGAGGTAACTTTTTGACGCCATGTGTTGTTCTCCAGCCATATCGAGTATTTGACGGCTTTTATTCATTTTTTTCGGGCTATTTATTTAATTTTGCGATGTGTTTACTAACCGTTCGGGGGCCTTAACAGTACTTTCTAGGCAATAATTGTTCGTTCGAGGGCTCAAAAATGTACCCCCGAATTTTTTAATTACTTTCCAGAATTTTTAGTTAATTTCCCCGAATTTTTAGCAATTTTTTCGCAATTTTTTAATAAATAAAATGATTTAAATAAATAAAAAATAATTTTAAATACCGATTTATGACGTGGCTCAATCCAGGCCGTTGATCATGGACGAGCGTGGATTTCTGAAAGATCCATTGGTCTCCATCGCTCGGCAGATTTTTCCTCCGTTTGCGAGCTCGGAATGGCACTTGCTCGGCTGCCGACCGGAGACTAGGGGGTTCGGCGTTCCGAGTGACGTGGCGCAATCTGAGCCATCGGATGGTGGCACGTTTTCCAAGAAAACGCTATCTTGTCTTTTAGCGCACGTGGCGCAATCTGGACCGTTCATCATTAGAAGCACGAATTTCTGAGAGATCCAACGGTCGTAGTAGCTCAGCGTTTTTTTTCTCCGTTTGCGAGCTCAGAATGGCACTTGCTCGGCTGCCGACCGGAGACTAGGGGGTTTCGGCCGTCCGAGCTACGTGCTCGTAGCTTCGGTCGGATGACGTGGGGCAAGTTCAAGCTCGGAAAGGCGCTCGTACGGCAGCCGATCGAAGGCAGGGGGTTTCGGCTGTCCGTACGACGTGGCGCAATCTGAACCGTTGGATGACGACGCGCATCTCAAGACGGGCACATTTCTCAAGCAAACACTATCTTGTCGTTTAGTGTCCTCGGCGAGATCTGGGCCGTCTGATTGAGATCATGCGCGAAAGCTGAGGAGAAAGTGTGTTTTCTCCGTTTGCGAGCTCGGAAAGGCACTTGCTCGGTACCCGACCGGAGACATGGGGTCTCGGCAGGTCGAGCGACATGGCGCAATCTGAGCCGTCGGATGATGGCGCACATCTCGAGATGGGCACATTTCTCAAGAAATCACTATCTTGTCGTTTAGTGTCCTCGGCGAGATCTGGGCCGTCTGATCGAGATCAGGCGCGAAAGTTGAGGAGAAAGTGTGTTTTCTCCGTTTGCGAGCTCGGAGAGGCACTTGCGCGGCATCCGACCGGAGACAGGGAGTTTCGGTAGGACGAGCGGCGCGGCGTAATCCGTCTCGAGACGATCCTGTTCCCAAGGACATTAATGGTGCTCCGGGATTCGTGTGGCGTTTTACTTTCCCAATGGTCATTAATGTTGATCTCTTCAATTAATGCGTGGCGTTTCAACTTCCGAGGATCATAATGGCTAGGTCTTAGGAGGTAGGCTATAAGTACTCCATTCCCTTTGTCATTTTAGTCGCAGGAATGTTGAGTTTTAGACTTCGGTGGTGTCTGCCTTTGGCGGACGCCAGTCTTGTGAAATCTTAACCTTGATAGGTTCGGAGGGGTGGTCGTTCCTCCACCAAGATCTTCTGCCTACTCTGGCTGCTCCGCAGGGGGCGCCAGGGTCGGCGGAGACCTTGGTGGAAGAGGTGATAATCCATGCCCGAATCCGAGGGGTGAGTTTGTCGGAAGGACGAGCGGTCGTTCTTCCACCATGATCTTCTCCGGACTCTGACTGCCCCATCGTGGTTACCAGCGTCGGGGGGGATCATGGCTCGGACTTCCGGAAGAAATGAAGGGCGTTCCGGGCAAGTTGTTTGCAACTGTGAAGGTTCTGTTGCCAGAGCAGGCTGAACCTTTGCAGTTGCATTCAACTGGCTCGGAATGGTGCGCTTCTCCCGATCTCTGAGTGTTGATCTGCTTTCGACCGGGGCCCGTGGGTCGGCAGAATACCGACCGAGACCCGGGTCCTGGGGGGTGCTCGCCGAGGGCGGTACCTTAGGACTTTGAATCAAAACTTTTTCTGGTTCCTCTAGACATAGGTGGGGCGTCCGAGGCTTCAATCGTCCGAGCGACGTGGCGCAACCTGAGCCGTTGGATGATGGCGCGCATCTCAAGACGGGCACATTTCTCAAGAAAACACTATCTTGTCGTCTAGTGTTCTCGGCGAGATCTGGGCCGTCTGATCGAGATCAGGCGCGAAAGTTAAGGAGAAAGTGCGTTTTCTCCGTTTGCAGGCTCGGGAAGGCACTTGCTCGAATACTGACCGGAGTCTGTGCAATCTGGCTCGGATTGCGTGTAGCTCGGATTCAGATCCCATTGCGCCGAGCTAGTTGACTTGGTGAGGAAGGCAGTTGTGTTGGGCCTTCGCGACGTTTCGAGAGCAGCCCAAAAGTCGCGTTCTGTCGTTTGGAAGTCCAAGGGACGTTCCTTTTTACTATAAATCTTCACCCCCCCTTAGACCAAGTCTCATTTTTTACTTTTACTCTCTCTCTCTTCAGTTTTCACTTTGCCTTGGAAGTTTTTAGCTCTCTGGTGGCGGTGCTAGCTGTCGCGGTAGCGTTCCTTGCCTCCGGTGAACTTTCCGACCGTACATATCACTTCAAGGTCAGTCTCTTTCCCTTCTCTCTTAGAAAAAATGGTTAAGATCACGGATGAGACCCCCGTCTCGGAGCAAGCCATTGGCCGAGGGGATGAAGGGAAGGAGGTAGTGGAGCCGAGCGATCAGAATGTCGTTCGTCCGGACAGAGAGGGCGAAGTGGCCGAGCTGCCTAAGGAGGTCGCAGCGGTGTCCCAGAAGGGTAAAGCCGTGGTCACGATTGTGGAAACGCCGAAGAGAGCGGGGGCGTTCGGTCGGCAGCCTATTGCCCTGTCGAGTGTGGGAGGCGTCCGGGACTATGCCGAGGATACCTTGGAGAGAGTCACCCAAGGCACGGGTAAGCTGGTGGAGGAGAACGAGCCGAGGGAGCTGTCCGAGGTGGACCATACCATCTCGTCTCTTACCGAGACCGACTTTCGTCTGGTCCGAGAGGGTTTCCGGATCCCCGCCGACTACGGACTGCTCCTCCCTGGGCCGGGTTTCCGAGCCAATACAAAGTCTTCATCAGACGTGTGTGTCTTTCCGGTCGACTCCCTTGTTGCCGGACTCCATTTTCCTCTCCACCCGTTCGTGGTTGAAGTCCTGGTCTGGTACGGTTTGAGCCCCGCCCAGCTGATGCCGAACACATGGAGGCATGTCATGGCATTCGTCCTCCGATGCCAAGAGGTTGGCGCCAAGCCGAGTATGTTCCTCTTCCGGAGCCTCTACCGACCTTGTCAGCAAAGGCGAGACGAACAAAGGTTCTATCTTTCGCCCCGGACGGGCGTGAAGTTGATCGAGAATCCGGACTCGATCAAACATTGGAAGGAGAAATATTTCATCATCCGAGCCCCTGCGCCGTGGGTGATACCGACGGTTTGGGCGAAGGATGGCCTGCCCAAGCGCACAAAGAAGGAGGCAGCGCTGAGTGATGAGGAGGCGGAGGTCCAGAAGAAGCTCCTCGCCCTGCCAGCGCTAAGCTGGAAAGACATTACCGAGCAGGATCTGTTCCGAGGGGGTCTCAGTCCGATCGACCCTAGTATACCTCTGGTATTTATACTCTTTGCTTAAAGTTCATGAAAATTTTTCTAAGTTTTTTCATTCGGCTTGTGCAGGTACGATGAAGCTGGACTACAAAGCTCTGATGGCGAAGGGCAGATCGGAGCAGGAGGCGAAGAAGAAGAGGTCGTCGGCAGGGCCTCAGGACAGCCGAGCCCCGAAGAAGCCTTCGGTGGCGAAGGTCGCCGACCAGCCGAAGGTCATGGTCCTCGCGCAGGGGGAAGTCATGGTCCTCGACCCTCCGACCTCGGATGTGCCGGTCCTCGACCCTCCGACCTCGGATGCGCCGGTCCTCGACCCTCCGACCTCGGATGCGCCGACACCGATCTCGAAGGGAGATGCTCCCGGCTCGTCGAGCGGTGTGTTCGGCGTGAAGAAGGTGTTGTCCCTCCAAGTTCCGTCCCTCACTGCCGAGGCGGAGAAGATCTTGACCGAGCGTCATAAGCAGATCTTCGTCCCTGACTGGCAGGTGATGAACGTTGACGGTTTCCTGGGCGACGGCAACATCTGCATGGAAGCGGTGAGGCACCTGCCGACCCCGAAGGATCGAGCGACCCTGAAGGCCGGGATGGCAGGGGACGCCGTGATGCAGATTGCTCGGAATACCATGTCGGTAAGTGGGCCGAGCCCTCCCTCATCCAAATTTCTTCCTTAGAATTTTTCTAAGTTCTTGGGTTCGGGTTTTAACGTGTTGTTCTTTTTCAGACTCTCTGCCACTTCAATTTCCTGGTCGAGGAGTTGGCGAACAAGGAGCGGGAGAACGAACGGGAGAGGGCGGAGCGCGTCAAGGTCGCGCAGCAGCTTGACGCCGAGCAGCTTCTCTCGACGAAGAGGGCTGCTGTAGTGGGGGGCCTGGAGAAGCAGCTGGCCGACTCCATTCAGCTGTCGAAGGATACGGCAACCAAGCTCGGGGCTTCGGAGAAGGAGGTTGCCGAGCTGAAGGAGGAGCTGGCCAACGCTCGATCGGGAGCGGAGAAAGAGGTTGCCGAGCTGAAGGAGGCGCTGGCCAATGCTCGGTCGGAAGCGAAGACAGCTCGGAAGAGGGCCGAGAAGATCATGGTCAAACACTTGAAGAAGGTGAAGAAGGTGAAGAAGGCCGTGCAGGAGGAAGCCGCGCAGCACATGCTCCAGAACATGGAGGATGCCTACGGTCGAGCCTTGCTACATGTAGCTGCCAAGAACCCGGGCTTCGACACGTCCATCTACCACTTCTACGACCCCGTGGAAGGGGAGGAGGGAGTTCCCGAGGGGATGCTCGACCCCGAGGGGGAGACGGAACGTGTCGAGGGCCCAGGGGAGACCGAGGCCGAGGGCGAGGAGGAGGACGACTCCGGGGAGGAGAGCTGGAGCGAAGGCGGAGGCGAGGGCGATGGCGAGGACAAGACCGGGGGGTCGACGGACCCGAACGGCAAAAAGGTCAACCCCTGACTCGGTTGTCTTTTTTAGTCTTTCGTTGTTTTGATTCTTTTTGTAAGCCTAACTGCGGACTGGCCACCGCTTTTGTACAACTTTCTCCTCGGTTTTGAATGAAAATATTTTGTTTGGCCAAAATTTATCCAAGTGTTGGGTCTCGGATTTTGTGTTTGATTTGGTGTAGAATTCTCCAAGTGTTGGATCTCGGATTTATCTCTGATTTTCAGGCAAGGTTCGGTCCGATTACGGAGGTCGCACACCTTCGTAAGGAGCTGGCCAAAACGAAGGGTGAGCTCTCGCACAGCCGACAGAGGCGGTTTCTTCTGCTCGGGGAAGCTGGAGGAGACGAAGGCAGCTGTGTGGAGGTATTGTCGCGAGTTGTGGCAACTGCGGAAGTACCCCCAAGCCCCTTGTCCCGAAGGCGAAGTCGAGCGACTCCGTAGAGAGCTCACTGCCGCCGAGCAGAAGAATGATGACCTTTTGGCTGAGGTCCAACACTTGGAATTAGCGGAGAAAGAACGCTCGGCGGCGGAAGAGAAACTGAATTCCGAGCTGGAGAAGGCGTCGACCGAGCGCAAGAGGCTATTGGCCGAAGTCGACAGGCTCAGAAGGATCACGATAGATAGGGGGATCGAGGTCACCCACTTCCGACGGCTTGCGACTGATGGGGCCACCGTCTCCGGCTCGTCAAGACCCTCTCGTCCGAAGAAGATGGCGAAGGACGACGCTCTGAGGGACCGAATCATTGAACTGGAGGAAGAGGTCGCGTCGCTCAAGCCTGTGCCGAAGAGGGCTAACGTCCGCAGTACGTCATGTACTCGTGAGGAGAGCGAGAGAGGGATTTCTTTTTACGAACTTGCGACACGCTCGCCTATGACCAGACGGAGTCCAGCCGACGCTCAGAGCAGTGCGGCCGTCTCGTCGAGCGGGGCCTCGGTCGGCGCCGTAGTTAGGGCGAGCAGCGAAGGGGGGTCGCGCTTCGTTGGTTTAGGATCGAGCTCGGAGGGCAGGCCTCGTCGTCCTCGCGTTTCCTTAAACCGAAGCATTCCCCTTCCGAAGAGAACTTGATCATGTCGCTTCATGTCCCTTCTGATTTGTTGTAAAACGTTGTTGTAGGGTCGGTTCGGCCGTGTGTAACATCATTATGTCTGAATGTGAATTTGAGGGTTTCTTTAGAAAATCTCCAAGTGTTGGACTTCAGCAGTGTATTGAAATTTTGTTGTTCGTTTTCCCTTCTTTTCAGCTCGAGACGGCCGATTCATATGCTGATCTCCACAGTTCGGATGATGAGTCTGAATCCGAAGCCGCTTCTGGGACGGCGGCTCTGAGTCCCAGGAGCGTCGAGCTGGAGTTACGCCGAGCTGAGGGTGAGCGGGCTCACCTTTTGTCCGTCCTCGACCTTCGGGAAGCCGAGATCCAATGCCTGGAGAATAGGATCGCCGAGCTGAGTCCCGCAGGAGGGGATGAAGACTCGCAAACCGCTTTCAGCAACGCTCTTCGGGTCAAGTGTATCCGGCACAACCAGTCGAAGATCAGAGCCGAGCGGGACGATTTGCTTTCGGAGATTCGACACTTGCAGACTGCGGTAGCGAAGCTCCGGAAAGATGCAGGGGAGCCATCGGCCGAGGGGGACGAACAGTCGGCCGAACAGTCTAGTGAAGATTTTTCCATATGAGATCTAAGTATAGTGGGTCGGCGTCGTGTATTTTGTTTCCAAACACTTTGTAACCGTGTGTTTTGTATTAAGGTCTGATTGTTTGATAAAATATCTTTCATTGCTCTGCATATTTGTCTTGCTTATAACTGTGTTGGTCGCGCCGAGGTCCTTGAACCGAGCATGTTATTTTCGTCGGTGAGAGTGTTTGAACCGAACGGGTTCCCATGAGTACGGTATTTTGTCGTTTAGCGACTCTGACAAGGTACGGCACGAAATCCTAGGCGGCTCTGTCCCCAAGAAAGCGCCATTTTGTCGTTTAGCGTAGGTGCGAATCTCGAGGCGGCTCAGTTCCCAAGAAAACGTTATCTTGTCGTTTAGCGCAGGTGGCAAGATCTGAGCCGTCTGATCGAGATCATGCACGAAAGTTGAGGAGAAAGTGAATTTTCTCCGTTTGCGAGCTCGGGAAGGCACTTGCTCGGTGGCCGACTGAAGACGTAGGGCTTCGGTCTTCGGCAACTGGGCAAGATCGCTCGGATTACGTGGCCGAGCGAAGCCCCGGCATCGATCTACTGGAGAAGCTTGAGAGGACTGGGAGCCAAGTGTTGGACCCCGGACCATCGGTGCAGCTCGACGGCTGTGGGAGCAATTCCGAACGGCGATCTACCCCTGGCTCGTCCGGAGACGAGCCGAGGAGGTAAAGTCGAGCCGAGTGTTGGACTCCGAACCATCGGTGTAGTTCAACAGCTGTGGGAGCAATTCCGAACGGCGATCTACCCCTGGCTCGTCCAGAGATGAGCCGAGGAGGTAAAGTCGAGCCGAGTGTTGGACTCCGAACCATCGGTGTAGTTCAATGGCTGTGGGAGCAATTCCGAACGGCGATCTACCTCTGGCTCGTCCGGGGGCGAGCCGAGGAGGTAAAGTCGAGCCGAGTGTTGAACTCCGAACCATCGGTGTAGTTCAATGGTTGTGGGAGCAGTTCCGAACGACGGTCTACCCCTGGTTCGTCCGGAGACGACCCGAGGAGGTGAGGTCGAGCCGAACGTGGACTCCGAACCATTGGTTGAAATCACAATTTAAAAAGCAGGTGATAAGAGGGGAGAGAAACACGCGAATTCACAAACACGAAAGAGCTTTCTTTATTGATAATCGACGGCGAACCGTTTTACATAGTACAATTTATGAAAATAGGTTACAAGTCGGAGGACTGGAATGGCTCGATATCCCCAGATACTTAGAGCGGCGCCGGAGCGCTTTCTTGGTATTTTAGGAGGTGGTCGGCATTCCAGGTCCTCGGAAGCTCTCTGCCCTCTAGGTCTTCAAGGCGATATGTTCCAGGCCGAACTACTTTTGTGATCCTGTACGGCCCTTCCCAGTTCGGAGCCAGCTTGCTCTTCTGACTGGGAAAGGATATGGCTAGCTTTCTCAAGACCAAATCTCCTCGCTTAAGGTTAGCGGGTCGGACCTTTTTGTTGTACGCCAGTTCAACCCTCCTTCGGTAACTCTGCTGCCGAATCGCCGCTCTTTCCCTCAGTTCATCTATCAGGTCTAAGTCTGCTCTGAGGTCTCTGGCATTCTGTGCTTCGTCATAGGCTGTGAGCCGAGGGGAAGGTATTCCGACCTCGAGAGGTACCACGGCCCCGGACCCATAGGTGAGGTTGAAAGGGGACTCGCCTGTGGGGGTCCGCTTGCTCGTGCGTTAGTTCCATAGGACATTGGGGAGTTGGTCGACCCATAAGCCCTTGGAACTTTTGTCCAACCTTTTATTGATGCCTGCGAGGATCTGCCGATTAGCGTTCTCAGCTTGTCCGTTCGACTGAGGGTGGACGACGGACGAGAAGCGCTGTTGAATGGCGAGGTCATCGCACAGAGCTCGGAATGCTGCGTCGGTGAACTGAGTCCCGTTGTCCGTCACGAGGATACGGGGGACGCCGAACCTACAGATGATGCTCTTCCAGAAGAACTGTACCACCTTGTTCTCGGTTATAGTGGCGAGGGGCTCGGCCTCGACCCACTTCGAGAAGTAGTCGATGGCTACGATCAAGAACTTGAACTGACCCGGAGCCGGAGGGAAGGGCCCTAGTAAGTCCATCCCCCACATTGCGAAGGGGATGGGACTTGATAGGGAGGCGAGGTTGGCCT
The DNA here is from genome assembly GCA_017893485.1 of Hemerocallis citrina. Classification (NCBI taxonomy): domain Eukaryota; kingdom Viridiplantae; phylum Streptophyta; class Magnoliopsida; order Asparagales; family Asphodelaceae; genus Hemerocallis; species Hemerocallis citrina. The sequence goes on along the minus strand of CM030368.1, from coordinate 193,682,000 downwards.
GAGGGAGGCGACGGATGCTAGAGTGTCTCTGACAAGAGCTGCACTGCCGAACGTGTCGCTCGGCGTCCTGAAGGAGGGTTGGCCAGAAGTACCCATAATTCAAAGCTTTTCGGGCCAAGGACCTAAATCCTGAGTGTGCCCCTCCGACGCCTTCGTGGAGCTCTTGTAGGGCATATTCGGCCTGATCCGGAGAGAGGCACCTTAGGTACGGTCGGCCGTCTATTTGAGAGAACGAGCATTTGTATAGGATGCCCTCGATCAAGACGTACCGCTCGGCCCGAGTTCTGACTCGGCGTGCTTCCTTGGGATCCGAGGGCAGAACCCCGTCCCTTAAGAATTCTACCAGTGGCTTCATCCAATCGTCCTGCAGCATGACCGGCAATGACTCCACCGAGCCAGGTGTCTCGTCTTCGATGCTCGGCTTAGAGAGGACTTCAATCAGTACGGTCTGTTCGAGACCTTGCAGAGAGGACGAGGCCAATTTGGAGAGGGCATCGGCCTATGAGTTCTCTTCACGAGGGATGCGCTGGATGAGCGCCTCCTCGAACCGGCCCATAAGGGCCCGAACCTTAGCAAGGTACTTCGCCATCCGCTCGTCTCGGGCCTCGTACTCGCCCAAGACTTGGTTCATGACGAGCTGGGAATCGCTGTGGATTCGGAGGCGCTGCGCCCCAGCACTTTGTGCAAGTCCGAGACCAGCAATGAGTGCCTCGTACTCTGCCTCATTGTTCGAGGCCTTGAAGTTCATGCGGATCGCGTACTGGAGGACGAAGTCGTCAGGGCCGTTTAGAATGATGTCGGCGCCGCTTCCTTCATTACAGGAGGATCCGTCCACGAAGACTGTCCAGATGGGAGGTCCATTCGGGATGTGGCCGACCTCAGGGATAGTGGATTCTACGATGAAGTCGGCGAGCGCCTGCGCCTTAATTGCCGTCCGAGGCTGGTAAGAGATGTCATGCTGGCTCAGCTCTATGGAACACTTCATCAGCCGGCCCGAGGTCTCAGGCTTATAGAGGATCTGCTTGAGGGGTTGGTCGGTGAGGACAACGACCGAGTGGGATTGAAAGTACGGCCGAAGCTTTCTCGCTGCCATGACCAGAGCGTAGGCCATCTTCTCTATCCTCGGATAGCGGAGCTCGGCGTCCCGAAGCACCTTGCTCACATAGTAGATAGGCCTCTGGGCCCGGTCCTCCTCTCTCACCAAGACAGCACTTAGGGTCTGCTCGGAAGCAGCCAAGTAGATGAAGAGAGTCTCGCCCGGGACCGGTTTGCTGAGCAGAGGGGGGTTCACCAAATAGGCCTTCAGCTGGTCGAATGATTCCTGTTGTGGTTGGCCCCATTCAAAACCCTTAGCCCCCCTGAGTGCTTTGAAGAAGGGGAGGCACTTTTCCCCCGACTTCGAGAGGAACCGACCGATAGCGGCGAGCCGACTAGTGAGCTTTTGCACCTCCTTGATGTTCTGAGGCGGAGCCATGTCTAATATGGCCTTAATCTTCTCGGGATTAGCTTCGATTCCTCGTTGGCTTACCATGAAGCCGAGGAACTTTCCCGAAGAGACCCCGAACGCGCACTTGTTCGGGTTCAGCCGCATGCTGTGCCTTCTCAACACGCCGAAGGCCTCCTGGAGGTCGGCCACATGATCAGTGCCTCGGACGCTTTTGACGAGCATGTCGTCAACGTACACCTCCATGTTTCGGCCGATCTGGCTCTGGAAGACCTTGTTGACGAGGCGCTGGTAGGTGGCGCCCGCGTTTTTCAGACCGAACGGCATGACCCGGTAGCAGTAGAGGCCTTGGTCGGTGACGAAGGAGGTCTTCGGAATGTCCGGGGGGAACATTCGGATCTGATTGTACCCCGAGAAGGCGTCCATGAAGCTGAGGAGCTCATGGCCCGAGGTGGCGTCAATAAGGGTGTCGATGTTCGGGAGAGGGAATGGATCCTTCGGACACGCCTTGTTCAGGTCGGTGAAGTCAATGCATATCCTCCAAGAGCCATTGGACTTCTTGACCATTACAACATTCGACAGCCACTCGGGGTAATTTACCTCCTGTATGAACTTAGCATTCAAGAGTTTATCCACCTCCTCCTTGATGGCCTGCTGTCGCTCGGGAGCAAATTTCCGTCTTTTCTGTTGGACCGGTTTGCACCCCGGCTCAACACTTAGACGGTGGACGAGCAGCTCCTCGGAAATGCCGGGCATGTCTGCGGCCGACCATGCAAACAAGTCACGGTTGTCCCGGATGCATTTAATCAGGTCCGAACACAGTGCAGTCGGCAAGGATTTGCTGATGAGGAATTTCCGGCTCGGATCCTCATCCGAGAAGAGCACTTCTTCTAACTCGTCCGCCGGTTCAGACGTTGGCCGAGCTTTCGGCTCGGATCCTCATCCGAGAAGAGCACTTCTTCTAACTCGTCCGCCGGTTCAGACGTTGGCCGAGCTTTCGGCTCGGGGATTTCTAGTGTCTCGAGCGAGAGCACTGGTCCCCCGGTGGAAGTCATGTAGCACTTCCGGGCTATTTCTTGGCTTCCCCTGACCTCCCCTACTCCCGACCGAGTGGGGAACTTCATTTTCAAATGATACGCCGAGGGGACAGCTTCCAGGGCGGCTAGGCCGGGTCGGCCTAGAATGACATTATACGCTGCCGGGATGTCGACGACCATGAAGTCCATCGGCTCGGTCCGGGTAGTAGGGGTGCTTCCCGCAGTAACGTCTAGCGTTATCACCCCCTCGACGGTTACCGGGACCCCCGTGAACCCGTGAAGTGTGTAACCGGCCGGTTTGAGACGGTCTCGGGACAGCTGCAGGCCTCGGAAGGCCGAGAGGAAGAGGATATTGACCGAACTCCCGTTGTCCACTAAGATCCTCTGCACCTTGAAGTTGGCCATGCGGAGGTCGATGACGAGGGCATCACAGTGTGGAGTTCGGACCCCTTCGAGGTCTTCATCGGAGAAGGACACAGGGATTCCGAGGCCTTTGGGAGGAGGGGCGCTGTGAACAGAGTTGACCTCTCGGACGAAGGCCTTCCGAGAGGAATTAGAGGAGCCTCCCATGGGGCCTCCGTGGATCAGGTGCAGGACCCGTTCTTCCTCGAACTCGGGTGTCTCCTCGCGCCGCTCGGAGCGCTTGTTTGCCCCCCGAGGCGGAGGAGAGTTGTGATCCGCCCGATCGTTAGCCTTCACGAATTTGGCCAACTGCCCCCTCCAGATGAGGACTTCTATCTCGTCCCTCAATGCTCGGCAGTCGTTCGTGTCGTGGCCGTGATCCCGATGGTAGTGACACCATTTATCTTTGTTTCTCCTCTTCGCCGGGGTGTGCATCCTCGGAGCTGGAGGGATGACCCCTTCCTTCTCCACTTCCATCAGGATGGTGGAGACGTTGGTGGTGAGAGGAGTGAACTTCTTGAACCTGGGGGTAGGGCGGCGCTGACCGCCGCTGTCCTTCTGTGCCTTCTTGGACCCCTCTTCCTCCGCCGCCTTCCTCTTCGACCCGGAGGAGGGCCCCCCGAAGTTCGGGAGGGACTCAGCCTCCTCTACTCGGATATACTTCTCGCACCTCGGAAGGAGGTCGGCGAAGTTATTAGGGGGCTTCTTGGCCAGGGACGAGCGGAGGTTGGAGTTGAGGACGTTCGACTGGAACGCCACGGTCGCCACTGATTGGTCTAAGGAGGCGATAGACCTGACTTCTGCGGTGAATCTCTTCACATAGTCCCGCAGCTTCTCTCCCCTTTCCTGCCGCAGGTTCAGTAGGGAGAGGCTTGTCTTCTCAGCTCGCCTGCTACTCACGAAGTGAGTTATGAACAGTGTTTCAAACTGCTCGAACGAGAAGATGGAAGAGGGAGCGAGCCTGGAGTACCATTTCCGAGCCGACCCCCTAAGGGTGGCGGGGAAGGTCCTGCAGAGCACGGCATCTGAGACTTGATGGATCAGCATCAGAGTCTTGAAGCTCTCGACATAATCGACTGGGTCGGACTCACCTGAGTACGTTTCAAACTGCGGAGGTTTGAAACCCCTCGGTATGTGAGCCTCCATGATCGTCCGAGAGAAGGGGGGTCTGCTCGGCCGAACAGTCCCTGCTCTGGACTCCTCTTCTCTGTCCATGCGGCCAATGCACCTCTCTACCTCATGAATACGTCGGAAGAGGGCATCGTCCCGTCGCTGGTAATCATACGATCCCCCGGACTCCTCCTCATAGGAAGGGGAGCGGGGACTGCGGCGCCGGTAGTCCTGGGACCGGCGGGGACTGTACTGTTGCTGCTGGCAACTGGGAGACGGGATAGGACTTCGGGATCGGCGGCGAGGACTGGGAACCCGAGGGGGTGTTGGAACCCTCTGGGCATTCTGATTGTTGGGACGGGCGTTCAGGGCCTGTAGCACGGTCTCCTGAAATTGGAGGAACTCGGCACGAGTGATAGGTGCCTCACGGTCCCTCGGATGACGCCGATCCCCGGGGGAATGCGGTCTCCTCCTTCGGCGCTCGGGAGATGCCGCTCGGCCTCTGCGGTCCAGAGACCTTCTACCGTCTCGGCGACGAAGGGACCGCTCACCCTGACGCTGGCGGGAGGCTCCCTCTCGGGCCCGCCTCTCGTCAAGGTGGGTGCGGAGGTCGTCATCCTTCTGGCGGTTCCGGAGCGTGTTGCGGAGGTCGGGATTATGGGAAGCCATCGAATCCGAGGATCCGTTATGAACCGAAACATGGTCCTGATGGAGGGGCTGCTTCTGCTTCCGGCCGTTATGACCGGAAGGGCCATTGTTGGGTTGCTGCTTGGGATGAGGAGGTGGGACCTGCTGGGCCGGTGGAGGAAGATCGGATTGCGGAATAAGATTGACAGGGGCTTCCTCCGTAGGGTCGGCGGGATTGGCCACACGGTTTGACCCTCTAGATCTGACCTTCTTCGGAGGCATGGCTGCAGAGGGCGACGAAGAAGAAGCTGAGGCTGTTCGCGTGGTTTTTCCCACAGACGACGCCAATCTGTTACCGCTGATTTCGGTGTGGGGGTAAACAGATAGAATTTGTGAGTCTGAGAAAAACCTGAACAGTTGACTCAGCCTTCTTGCTCCTGCCGCGACCTGCAAGGAAGTGCGAAACACCGGGGTTGATTCCGGCGATGCACCCTCCGACGCTCTTGTCAGTAATTAGCAAAGATTAAGAAAGAGCTTAAGTGGTGAAAAAGTGATTAACCTCGTCATGGTGGTAGAGGGGTGATATTTATAGTCGCCCGGGAAGCCGTTTAAGGGTCTGATCTCCTGTGTAACAGCCGGGAGCAAAATCCTCAGTCTGTTTTAGGAAATCTTTCCTTGATTCCCGGTGAGAGCAAATCAGGGCCATTGACTTGGCCAGATCATGGATCCTGATTCGTCTCTTGTTGGTTTGGGTTTGTCTCGGGTCGGAACCCGTACCCAATAGGTGTGGATCCATTCGTGGGTTATTGGATCTGCGAGAAGGAGATTCAGTACCCGCTTTGGATCCGCTTATATGTGAAATTACCTTTTTACCCCCGAGCTTCAAGATTCGTGCCCAATCTGGACGGTTCCGATTTAACCCCATTTTTAGCCATATCAATACTCAAATTCGTTTATTATGTTTATGATTGGATAATGACTCGCAAATTTGAGATTTTTGTATACATAAGAATTGATATGAGTATTGTATTGGGATATTAGGAAAGAACAATTCATTTTGGTTAATACGAGCTGTGTATAAACATAATCTGTGTGATTGGATAATGACTTGTATGAATCCATATGAGTAGTGTATTGGGATATTGTGAATGCACAATCCGGTTTGGTTAATACGAGTGGTGTATAAACATAATTATTGTGGTTGGATGATGACTCACAAAATTTAGAATTGTTATATACCTATTAATTGATATGATTAGTGTATTGGGGTATTGTGACGGCACAATTCGGTTTGATTAATACGACTTGTGTATATATGTTGTGTTTGTGATTGGACTAATATGAGTAGTGTACTGAGAATTGTATGTTGCCATTAGCACTGTCACATCTACCCGATAGCCGGACCCGGCCCGGACTTAGCATTGGATGGAACCAACCCGATCTATACGGGTCCGAATCCTAAAATAAGACCCGATGCACTTCTAGGTCCAGGTCCTAAAATAAGACCTGATGCATTTTCGGGTCCGGGTCCGGGTCCGCTTAAAATAGAACCGACTCAAACCCGGATTCGTTAAAAAATACCTCCAAAAAATATGAAATTTGAATAATAGGGTTATAAGGATATACATGTAAATAATAATTGTTGAAGATAGATGTGTAAATATAATATTTATTCATGTACTTTAGTGTAAAAATTGTTGGAACAGTAGGGTATGGGTGCAAAAATATTTAAGTACAAATATTTATTCCCCGCTATCGGTCCCGACGGGTAGATTTTTTTAACTAGGACCTGGACCCGGATCCGGACCCAGACCCAAGCCCGGTTCTCGCAAGTCCGGGTTTGGATCCAATTTTTGGACCCGTGAGGTACCAGGTCCGGGTCCGGGTAGTGGAAGACTCGACCCGATAGGACCCAATAGCAGCTCTAGTTGTCATACATTATATTAATCGACTAATATTTACAATATTGTAATGCAGTGTCATATTCAACAAAATGGTACGAACGCATGGACCCTCGGGTAGTACTAGTAGGCCCTGGGTATGTAATATGTTTTGGATGTTTAAATATTACGTTTATTTTCATGTATTTTCCAAAAAATATCTATTTTTTGTAGGACGATACAGATGAGGCTGCCGGTACAAGTGGTCGACGACCCTCGACTAGTATCGGTCGGCCATCTACTAGCAGATGACCATATACTAGCGGACGAGCACCTATACATGTAAGTTTACTATGATTCCTTATCACGGTTTGGATTTTTTTTAGATATAACTAATTCATCTAATTTCTCGTGTTTGTGCAGGTTACTAGACAATCATCTACTCCCAATCGATGTTGGCTAGGCTTTGTCATCCAATGCACCTGCAGGACCATGACCCATAGACCCTACACTTTTGACATTACAACAAAGACACACGTCTCAGTCGATCTGGAACGACTCATCATAGGAGTGCACGTTCAAATGGAATCATCGCCTGGGTATTCCACTATACAACCCAAGTGTTAACTAGGGCGTCGTCTTCTCGATCAATCATAAGATATAATGTTGTTTGGTTTATTTCATATATTTAACTTCATCAAATTTTTCTCATTTGATTCATCATAATTTGTATTTTAATATGTTCTAATTTGTTATATATTGAAAATGTGTGGTTTGTTGCATGGAAATGTGCTAAGGCCTTAACGAGTAATATGGCTGATGGCATCAAGGAGTTCACACGAGAGGTTCTCAAGCCGTGTAGGCCGCAACTTGAAGAGGTTGGTGAGGGAGTGATGCTTAATGCTATGTTAAGAGCTCGAGTTCTGCCTACGAGTAGACATAAGAAGGTGGTGAGGCATCCCAGGCATGGCAGGTAGGCACAACGAGAGGAGGAACATGAAAAGACGCAAGAAGAAGAGCCATTGCACGAAGATCTGTAAACAAGAATTGCCGCCACACGAAGAGCCACAACAAGAAGTTGTGCCACCATAGATAGAAGAACTCGACGAACATATCCCTACATCTCACAGCTCACACAATTAGGTAGAAGTCGGCCAAGAGAACGTCTAAAAAGGAAGTAGCGCATGCTATACATACCGAGTTAGGGCTCTTTTCTCTCTAAATTTTTGAAATTAATTCTTAATGAGTTGTAATTTTTGTATTTTAAATGACTTGTGATATTTAGTGACTTTGAGATTGTGTTATGGATAATTTAGACTTCTAATTCATTGAACTTTTGATGATATTGTGAATAATATGTTGAGAAGTTGGCACTGATGGTGTGACTGTGCTTTTTTTTTTGGTGTAATATTGTGAAATGTGGTATATTGTGATTTCTGTGTGATGTTGTGATATTTTGGTGCAAATTATGATATTGCGATAGTCGGTCGACAAGTGGACATTGTGATGTTATGAAATTGTGTGAAATTGAGAATTATATATGTATCATGCTTGTTTCGAGATGTAAATAAGAAAGCAGTGATTCAGATATCACTGTTTCAACTGAGTCTGCAATTTGAAACTGCGGCCTAAGCATAAAAATGCAATGTGGCCTCTCTATGAGTTAAATTTTTTAGCTCTCTGACTCTCTTTCTCTCTCTAATTCAGATAGCAAAAGTTTACGTATAGTTAAGGCCACAGTTGGACCTAAACATATAGAGGTCACAATTGGAAACTGCGGCCTCTTTTTAACATAAAAAATTTAGAATTTATTTTCTTAGTTTCTACCACATGACTCTTTGTGTCTCAAGTATTTTTGATTTTTCATTCAAGCTGCAGTTGGAAACTGCGGTGTTTAAAAAAACCGAGAAGAAGCCGGAGTTGAGACTACGGCTTTAGTTTACGTGGTATCGGCTAGCTCACCTAGGAAAATGGTTTAGAAAGTGGCTTAGATTAAGAAATAGTTTCAAAAAGTGGCTTAGTACGTGGAAAATTTTGAAGATTTCAGGAGGAGAGAAGAATAGGGTTTGGTAGGGGCTTTCTGGTAAATTAGTTGGGCACCCTAGCCTTAGCCGGTGAATTTATGAAAGATCCGACTGCCATTATTCTCAAGTCCGAACGATTTTGAGGAGAGAAAATAAGAAAAAAAAGGTAACAAATTGTCATTCTAATATTCCTGTTGCTTCTCCTCAATCTCAGTTTGTACTTAGAAAAAAAAACCCCAATTTTTTTTTTTCAATGTGTTTATCCTATTATCATGTATTCTACCAATCAAATTGAAATTTGAATAGAAAAATTTGATGGGTTATTGGTGTAATTTATTCTTAGGTTGTTGGTTTATCTTTCCATCTTTATATCCATTTTAACTTTAAGCAACTGTCAGGAAATTTAAAGATCATTTACCTTTTGAGATAATAGACATTAAATATGTTATTGTTCTATTGCTGAATCTTTAATATGTAGGCATAAAAGACTTGTATGATTTGCTCAAATTAAGATATAATTTGTTAACTTGGTTCTTTATACCAGAGTTAACAAGCCCTTTTATTGTAAAATTATGCAGTAGAAGTAATTGCGAGGTTTAGATTCATGGGTTGTTTTTTCAATTATCCAATGGGCAGAAACTAGGTATAAAGGATCAATATTGGTTGCTTGTTTGATGCAGAGAGAGTTGGCTTCAGTAGCAGCGGCGAAATTCAGTACAAGATTTGTTGGGTGCTTGAGGGCTGCTATTAGTGCTGCCAGTATGAACTTGGGGAGTCAATCTGGTTTGCTCACTTCTTTCTATCGAGACATATTTGGTGGGGCTTCTGTTGTGTTATGATGTTATGGAGTGAGTGAAATAATTGTTAAATTGATGCAGGTACTAGTAGTGTGAGGACTTTTCAATATGGGAGGACCCATGTGGTCAAGCCCACGGGGAAGCACCAGGCAACTGTCGTGTGGCTCCATGGCCTAGGTGATCACGGTTCAAGGTATGTTGATGTGCCCGTCATTTGCCAATGCCATTATCTCGATATTCACTGTTTAGCTTGAGCTGATGATTGTTGTTGCTTTCGTTGTTTGTGAAAATAAACATAAATTTACTGTTTTCATAAAGGATACTAGTTGAATACTATGCGGACCTTAACTATAACAGTTATCCATAATAAAGGGATGAAGTTCAAGTACTTACATGATTAAAATGCTTAACTGTAGTACATGTGCAAAAAGCATTCTAGTTTAGGCTTTAGTGACTGAGGAACATTCTCAATTGTCAGTCTGTATGGAGCAGTTACTAGAATTTGCCAATTCAGCTCCAGATGTCCAATTTAGTCGACCAGCAGTTGAATGTCAATAACTTTGGGATCTATTTATTCATCCAGTTTGCCATCCCTCTGATTGGGGCTCGTCCGATCTAGAAAGAGCCTTCACTGAAGAACAAGTACAAAATGCCACCTTTAACCTTGTAAGCGATAAAAGCCCAGGCCCGGATTGTTTCAACATGAGATTTTATCAAGTGCTTTGGAGTTTGTTCAAAGATGATATCTGAGTATTTTTAGTGCATTCTACCGTGGGGAACTTGAGTTGGAACGTCTCAGCAATGCCTATATTACTTTCATATCTAAGAAGGAGCGGGCTTGTAGGCTTGGTGATTTTCACTCTATAAGCCTACTCAACGGAGTCTTCAAAATCATCACCAAAATCCTAACCTCACAATTTCAATCCAAAAATTCATCTCCTCATTTCTTCGTCCCATTCTACCTTCATCAAGGGTCACCATATTCTTGATAACATTGCCTCCGTCCAAGAGATTACGTCTTCTTGCCGACGCTTTCATTGGCTGGCCATCTTTCTAGACTTTGAGAAGGCCTTTGACTGGCAATACTTACTTCGACTTCGTATTTCCCTTAGTTTTGGTGTTCGTTGGGTCTCTTGGATCTCTTTATGCTTCTTTTTGGTACACTGGGTGGGCACATTAAATGTCTGCAGGAACTTTACCAAGGCGACCATATCTCCCCTACCTCTTTATCCTCGCCGTTGATGTGTTCTCGAAGACCATTGACTGGGCCTATGCGGGTGGGTTCTTCCAACTTGTTGGCAACCTTCCTTGGTTCGATAATGCTAGTCTTCAATATGCGGATGACACTCATTCTTGTCCCCCCATGATGCTAGATCGATTACCAACTTGAAGCTTACTTTACTGCTTTGAGCTTTTTTCGGGTCTGCACATTAATTTTGCTAAATCTCATGTCTACAACATTGGGAATGATTCCTCCTTTGCCAACACCGCCACCACTATCCTTAACTGCCATGAGGGATCCTTTTCCTTTCCTTTATGCCTCTCAAATCAAACCAACGACCCCCTCCCACCATGATTGGCAGCCTCTCACTAATAAGGTGGAATGACGCCTTGCTAGTTGGCAAGTTACCTCTCTACTACATGTCATATGTCCTCCCCAAATGGGTTACTTCCATAATTGATAGTTTCCGACATGCCTGTTGTTTGGAAAGGTCAACATCAAGTGCATGGGGGTCACTGCCATGCCAATTGGAAAATTGTGTGTACCACCAAATTCCAAGGTGGGCTTGGGTTGTGTAATTTCCGAGATTTTAATCTCTCTTTTCTTGCCATGTGACTTTGGAAATTTATCTTTTGCCATGATACTCCTAGAGTGCCAATTGTTACTAACCTTTGCTACTCATCTCACATTCTTGACTGCGAGACCAATTCCTCAACTATATCAACTATTTCCCACTTTTGGTGCTGAGTTTTGCAATCGGCCTCCCACTTCAAGAAGGATGTGAAATTCACTTGTGCAAATGGCTTATCGGTCTGATTTTGGAATGACCTTTGGATTGTGAATCCCCGCTTGAGATCTCCTTCGCTTCGGTATACGTGATTGCCTGAGATTCTAATGCATTTTTTGCCTCCCAAAGGATGGATGGCCATTGGGTGCCCATTCTTCGCACTATCCCCAATATGAATGTTATGCAAAGACCTCCAACGACTTTTGAATCTTCTTGGTACCTATGCCTTTGTTGGTAGTGACGACCGCCACCATTGGTGCCTCCAACCTTCGGTTTCCTTTACCATTTGTTTCATGAGAAAGCCTCTTCAAAGCTCGGGCCCCTGTGATACCGCCTTGGAGGCAAAGTGGAAGGTCAAAGCACCTCTCAAGATCATGATTTTGGCTTGGCTTGCCTTGAACAACTGCCTTTTGACTGCCAAAGTACTTACCAAGCGCAACATGTTCCTCTAACAGTTCCATGGCATAAGCGATCACAGTTCCTCTAACAGGCTGGCCACGGAGGGATGCCTCCGTGTAGCTAGTTAGCAGACTGAGATCTCGTTCGTCAAAATAACCAGACAAATTGCTCTACCAACTAAGAAAGACCATGCACCACCACCCATACAAACAAAAAAGAGTTCTCAGTCTGTCAATCCTCTATGTCTGGACCTGGTAAATTTTCCTGTGTTAAGTCAAATTAAGCTGCATGCTCCACTCCTGGTGGTACTCTTCTGTCAATTCCGTTAAGTTTCAACCTTGCGATCATGCTTCCTCTGGAATCCAAAAACTTTGATTTCTCATAAGGTGTTGGCTGGGTCCGAAGAGCAACATCCGCTGATCTCTGGTTGGCATCGTTTATGGTTGAGATAAGGACGGTATTTGATCGTGTGCAAAATCGTGCTGAGTACTTGCAAATTTTTGGCTCAAGTCATTTACTAATGTGTCTGATTAGTTGGAATGGATTTTACTTGTCATTGACTAACCTTCTTGGTTGCCTATCACCATTGTAAATTCCCCATATTATTTATAATAAATATATGAATGGCCTATCGTCGTCTGTTTTTATTCTAAACAAAAAACAAAAAGCAAAAAGCAAAAAACAAAAAAGTTATTCATCCAGTTTGAGTTCCAGTTTTGTAATCCTCATTGGGGTTCCTTATCTACATCAAGTTCACAATCTAAAAGTTTGATGTGAAGCATAACTTCAATTTGTAGCATAAGATGCATAACCTTGTACAACAAACTCTTCAAAATGCAATCTTGGGTAAACAGCATAAGTTATTAACCCTGACGTTTCTCAAAAGGAAGTTCTAGATCGAAGATTATTAGCGTGTATTTGGCTACCATAGTGACAATGTTCTTTCCAGTATTGATGTAGATCGAACATCCAACTATCTATTGAATACACATTTACAGCGGTGGTCTCAGTGGTGTAGAACTAGGTTTTATGTGCAGCAATAGTGGGTTTGAGGTTGCTTGTCTCAAACTAGGTCCTTCTAAATTATACAAACCTATGTAATTATATTTACGTTGCATATTCGTTATGCAACGACATGTGCCTTTCATAATTGATATTGTGAGGTTTGGGACCTCTGGGTGACCCGCAGTACGGCGAAATGAACGTAAAGGTTTGAAAGAAACCCTCTTTATACTAAGTACATCATAGACAATTCATCATATACCCTAGACTCGTCACCCATGCATAATAAATTTCAGTCATTTGTTTTTTTTTTTCTTTTACTTGGTAAGTCATAAAAGTATACCTATACCTTTTACATAATTTTATAGACTTGTCATATTCTTTTTCTGATTTTTGGCTAAGCTTTTAAATTATTTTGTGTTTTACAAAATCGTGGAAACCACACATGTGATACTCATGTCTCACTTTTTTTTTCAAAATCTAGTGGTTATCGCTGATTTTGTATGTTTACCAACATCATAGTACAATAGAAGATTCATTGGAACGAGTCTAGCGACTTCCTAGCTCTACATCTTTAAATCCCTTTACAATACCTACACAAAGAAAGATGATCGAGAAGATCTGAGCATTCCAGCTCTTGGATTGGACAACACAAGCCGACTATTAGTTGATTGCAAATGGTCGACTAGTACTTATCTGAATGAGACTTGTATGAGACTTGCAGGTATAGTTGTTTACTACTCTATTTTGCCTCAATCTCTGGTTGGAGATTGGAAGATACCCAATTGACTATGAACTTTCACAATCGGCTATCAGTCGGCCAAAACTGATCCTAAAGAATTATTTGACAAGAGTCAACTGAATTTTGATTTGAACTGGACTTGAGTGTTAAGTAACTTTCTTGGAGATCATTTAAAGTAACAGAGGTTTAATGCATACGCTGTTTTGACATCTCTATACCTTCTTGTAATGGCTACCGCTCCTTGCTTATATGATTTCAACCTTTAGCCTACCTCTGAGATTGTTGAAGTTCTTGTTATAAACAAGAGTCTTGGGATGATCATGATCTTGTGATCAATCTCTCTCATGAGTTTTGTATTCTTCTAATAGATGAAGTAAAAACTGCATTGCCTCCTAGCATAGTGTTTGTATTCTTGAGCCTCAATATAGGGCTAAGGCGCGAGGCGAACTCCCGAAATTGGGCCCCCATACATACAAAAGAAAAAAAAACATATATAGAAAAAGTTTGCACATTGTTCAAAGTAAAATAAGATATTTTATTATTACAATAAAGCATGACTTCTTCTCACATTCTGTGTATCAAACTCACTTTTTAATGTTCATAATCAAGCTTTCCTATCATCTCCTTCTCAATACATAGTAGGCCTAATCCATTCAATCTCACTTGAGACATGGTTGAGATAAGACTTGACTATTTTCAACTTTGAAAAACTTCTTTCTGCTGGAGCAACAGTAACTGATATGGTCAACAATATCTTATACACCATCCATGCATATGGGAATATCCCATCCATCCTTTGCAAATAATTGAAGTGTGAGATTTGGGGAGAAATAAACGGATTGGAGATGGATTGGAGTGTAGGGTAATGGAGATGGTCGGGTGCGGATGCGGGTCGGGTGCGGATGCTGATTGGAGATGGGTTTGAAAGAGAAAATTCAATCAATAAATCAACAAACAGCTCACAAAAGCCCAAATACATTAAAATCGATCAAGCACTAGCCCCAGTAATTAAAAATATATATATAAAGGTCCAAATAATTAAATTTGGGGGCCTCTAAAAATAATTATACAAATTGTAATTTTACTTTACGTTCAAAATACGTAACTACAGTTATAAGGGGGGGAAATTTTGGGGGCCCGAGGTGGCCGCCTCCCCTGCCTCCACTAGGGGGCCGGTCCCGGCTCTATATTATTGTGTGTTATTGTGTGTTATTGTGTTTGAGACTTTGAGTATACAACCTCTCTCAAAGGTTCCTTCCATCTGTTGGGGGTTTCTGAAAATTTCCAATAAGCATGTTAAACATAGCATTTCAGTAGCATTTTGTGAATATTAGTTCATCTGAGTCGGGCCTGTGCTATACAATATGGAAACTCAAGTGTGAATGTCTTCGAAATAAGATTGCTCTTAAAAAATATGTTAGCTGATTTTGTTGGTTTCCTTGATCGACCTTCAGCCTTGCTGCATGTTTTATTTCTTGTCATGTTATTAGAACAACTAACAAATCACTAACAAATATGAACTACTTTTTGTAGCTGTCTGAAGTCAGTAGATTCATATACAAGCAATCAACACCAGCCTGTATGTCTTGTGGTTATCCCAGTGCTATCTTCATATTTTTCCACACAGTTTCAAATTTCAATGTTTCCCCCTATGTTTAAGATGAGGCTATGACTTTTCTTCTGAAAGAAAATTTTAGCTTATGGGGGAGGATAGTAAAGGGAGTTTAGGTTCTTAGAGAGAAGGAACAGTTTTAATCTTTTAAATGTCCTATTAAAAAAAAGAAATCTTTTCAAAAATATTAGATAATGAGTCCCATTTTATAACTTGATTGTTAGCCAGAGACTGTATATGATCCAAGTTGACGTTGTTTACTTAATAGAGTGGTAAACTTTGTTATCGCTATTTTGAACCTTCCATGCAAATCTCCTCCTGCAATATACACTTGGTATCAGTGACTCATATGAGAATTTCATAAATTATTTGTGGTTTTTTTTTCATACTGTATTTTTCTAGTCTCAGTAGTACATGTGGATAATTCGTTTTCTTGTTGTTAGTATAAATGGCTTTAACTTTCTTACTTCATTTTTACTTATTAAATTTCTTTCTGAGTTCAATCATGTTATCTTCTTATATATCCTTTAGATTAGTCCAAAACAATCTAGAAACTTCAAGGTCTGTGTTCCTTTCGTGCTGATATTTAATCTCCTTCTACAGTTGGTCCCAGCTATTGGAAACACTTCCTCTTTCAAATGTGAGTGTAGGATTGTCTCTTTATTTTGAATTACTACTTTTTCATGTAGGATTGTCTCTTTATTTTGAATTACTACCTTTTCCCCTCCCTATCTTAAGACTATCCTTTGTACCTTCAACCTGCAATTTGTGGAAGGTATTTCATCAAGTTTGCAATCAGTTAATATGTTAACTTGCAATAATAACCCTTTATCAATTATGAGTGTATTTGTATTAATACAGATAAAATGGATATGCCCAACCGCACCTACACGACCTGTATCAGTGTTCGGTGGATTCCCTTCAACTGCATGTAAGTTGGTGGCTTCACATACATCTAGATCTGTCAGTAGTGGGTATTGGGCTTTCATTTGTCGGTAGCATCAGACATATTTGAAGTATCTGTATGAACAGCTCTGATGATATTGACGATATTTGAAACCATGATATTCACTTAATATTATGTTTTTATAGCAGTTACTTGAATTTTATGCTTTCTTTATAGGGTGTGATGTTGGGGATCTATCAGAGGAAGGTCCTGTAGATGTTGAGGGATTGGATGCTTCTGCTGCCCATGTGGCAAATCTATTGTCAACTGAGCCTGCTGATAGTAAGTTTCTTACATCTACAACTGTAAGAACAACATGATACTGTTGTATTAATTTACCAACTGTGCTTATTACGTTGAGTTAATTTTTTTGTGTATAAATTTAGTTTGGATCTAGCATGCTAATTGGAGTACCTTGTTGAAGTTCAACATGTTTCCTTATCCTCCTCAAGTTATCATGTATCTTGCTTTACTCTGTACCTACAACAACAGAACAAGAAAGCCTTGACCCAAAGCTTTTGCGTCGACCACATGTATCCTATTATCCGTTCAGTTCTGTTAAGACTCATGTCTTTTATTACTTCTGGCACGACCGTTTCGTTCCCAACTGTCTCAACTGAAGTCTATTTATGTCTACCTTAGTCCTTTTCAATCCATTAACTACAATCCTACGTTACATATTGAAGCCGTCTCCGTTTCTCTATTATCACTAGTAGGAGCTACCGCTTATTTTTAATTAATGGACTATTCATTTCTAAATTAATTAACATTCAAAAATCAAGTTTCCGAATGTTAGTAAAACTTAACCTCGATGTATTATGCCTCATTTTCATTTTAGTATGTCTTCATTTGGACATTAGGATGATTATTAGCTAATGATTCCTTCACCTTTTGTGCAGTAAAACTTGGAATTGGTGGCTTTAGTATGGGTGCAGGAACTGCTTTGTATTCTGCCACTTGTTATGCACATGGGAAATACGGAAATGGCAACCCGTACCCAGTTAACTTAAGTGCGATTGTTGGTCTAAGTGGATGGCTTCCTGATTCTAAGTCTGTCATCTTACATTAGTCATGAGCAGTGTTTTGGGCATGCTTTTTTCTCCATTATTAATTTTGCATTGTTTTATTTTTACGCTTTTAGGAACTTAAAGAATAGGGTTGAAGCGTCGGAAGAAGCTACAAGGAGGGCTGCATCCTTGCCACTTATGCTATGCCATGGAAGAGGTACGTTTTTTTAAGACAGAAATATGATACACAGTTCTCAATCTCAATGAGGCCTTAAAATTTTGATTACTAGTTACTTTGCTTGTAGCTTCACAAGTTTGATGTACATGTCCTCTCATATGTTGGATGTTCTCTCATGTGTTGGTGTTCTTAGGTTGAACTTGACAAAAGATTTAATTATTTTCTATACCTATATTTGAGTTATCAGAAGGGTGTCATTGCGATAAGCTGAATTCAGGCTCAAATCAGACATCTAGTGCATGTTTCAAACCCTTTGAAATATGAGATAAAGCTATCTGATTGTTTAGTTGGATCTATGAATGATTGAACAAATGATTAAAAGTACATTCATCCTTAAGCATAGGATTTTAAGTTGCTCGTTAGTTTTTAGTAATTGAGGTAAGACCGTAAGAGTGATTATAAAAGAACTGATACTGTAGTGCTTAACTCTGAAGTTGAAATTGAGATCAGACAAATCTTAAACAGTATGCCCATGTTTTTAGCTACAATTCAATGGAAAATGATCCACATCGACTAGGCTAGTGAATTGATGCATTGATGCCTTAAAGGAATCCTAGTTTATCAGTATATTTTTGTTTATCAACTATCAAAGTGTTAATTCCATATTTTGGTAAGATACTAGCATTTTTATTGCCAGTAACTGACTTGCAGCTTTCTTTAGTTATTTTCAGTAAAGTTGTTTGATCTCAACAAATTGCAGTGCCTTAGGAAGAGTGGTAATGAGAATAAAGAAGACAAGCGGCAGACTTAAACATGATACAGTTGAGATTTAGGAAGGATATTATTGTTTTGTTTGCTTGCGGAAGGATATATTGTAGTTGCCAATGTGAGAGATGAGATGCCCCCCCCTTATTAGAGCCAAATCCTAAAAAAGGATTTATGTGGCTATCCCCTCGCACACATAGATTTGGGGATTCAGGCTCCATAGGTGTTACTCATTCTTATATTGTCAGTAAAAAGTTTACTATATTAGAGTTTTACGCACATTAACCAAATCATCTTATCATAAGTTGTTATTAAGAAATGAAATTTTTTGCAGGCGATGAGGTTGTGCTTTATAAGCATGGCAAGAGATCTGCGGAGGTTCTACGATCAACTGGATTCCAAAATGTAACCTTCAAAAGTTACGATGGGTAAGAAATCAATCAATCTTCTCCCTACCTGTATCATTTTTCACATCATTACTGTCAAAAGGTTTCTGCTAATAACAATTGCAATTTCTGTCAGGCTTGGCCATTATACAGTTCCCGAAGAAATGGATGATGTCTGCAATTGGCTTACTGCGAGCTTGGGGCTCGATGGTTCATCCAATTAAGCCGACACTTTTCGTCCAGAAAGATTTTGGATATTGGGAGAAATATCTCTTTCAATTCAATGGATTACATGATAGATTATGTTGCTTAATTGTATTGTTGATTTGGGTTATTGACTTGTTGGATATGTGATGTGATGGCATTTGATCCTAATCTCTTAGCTTTCCCTTGTACTCTGTCGTATGCAGCCAATCATTTGCATTTAAGGTCGCTTCCTGTCATTTCTGTTGCAATTGTTACGATTAAGCAAATTTAGTAGAATTTCTTCTACATTTTGATACATGTTTTCCCAAATTAATTAGTTAGCTTATATAGTGTTGTACACTTGTGCTGTTAATTTTTGTTTAAAACAGGGGCCTCTAGTTTTCTATTTTACTGCTAGAAATTCAATTACGGAAGCTTTTCCTGATGACCATTTACGTAAAAATACTACTTGCTTTCGTATTTAGTTTGTAATCGGTCCGAAATTTTGCAAAGGGAAATGTTCTAAATTGTTGATTCCTCCAGTTTCGATCATGTATTCTTAGGTCTTTAATCTGAAGATGGACTGATTTTCTTAAAGATCATAACTGTAAATGTGATACCTGGGAGAAGCCAGGTATGACATGTAGATCACATTAAACGTTTAATCTGAAGATGGACTGATTTAAGAAATGAGATGACTTAATACATGAGCAAGACATGTTCAAACCTCATGTATAGATTTTTTGTCAAGTAGATAACAGTAAATGGTGTTTAATCATTATCATACATTCAGGAGATAAATGTATGCCTTAGTCGATTTCCTTGAGTGTCATTTTAGGTTCCTTATACTTTTTATTTTATTTTGTTTTTGTTTTATTTTATTTATTTTGTATCTTTTAGTGGTGACCAACTATCATTAAGCAAACATTAAATAATACAAATTCATTGTCAGTTAGAAGTTAGAATAATCCAGGGAGATAACCTAATTCTTATATAAAATACTGAATATATCATCTACACTAATATATCATCTAATATTGTAAAATAATGGAGACGATGCTAGAAAGTAAAAGAGACAAGAGAATAGAGTATAATTTGTATTCATATGATTTCCTTTTCTTTTTTAGCACCCCCAAATGATTCATCTAAAGGCCTATTTATAGGCTTACAAAAAAAGTTGAAATGACAAACATGGAGTAAATGGTCAGTGGAGAACATGGAGATCATGGGGTTAGTGGAGAAAATGGGATAATGGAAAGACATTCACATTAATTGATTTTTAACACCCCCCTTGAATGTCTCGTAATTGTGGATAAGAATATGCCTCGATACTGCCTCATTAAAAACCTTACCAAGAAAACCCAATAGGACAAAACTTGGTGAAGGGAAAAAGAGTGCAGTGCATATCTTTTCTCTCCCTGAAAAGATCATCCTTTTAGATCTTTCAAATGACGCATCCCAATCATGTTTACCATTTTTTCAAATGTTGTCGTGGGTAGAGCCTTAGTGAACAAATCTGCTAGATTCTCACTTGACTTTATCTGCTAAACACTTATTTCACCTTTTTGTTGAAGATCATGAGTGAAGAAGAACTTTGGTGAGATATGCTTCGTTTTATCACCTTTGATGTAGTCATCATTTAGCTGAGCTATGCATGCTGTATTATCTTCAAATAAGGTTGTGGGGATATCTTTATCGACTGAAAGGCCACACGTTCTCCGGATATATTGAGATATCGACCTCAACCAAACACATTCACGACTTGCCTCGTGGATTACCAATATTTCTGCATGATTAGTTGAAGTTGCTACTAGTGTTTGCTTTGTAGAACGCCATGAAATTGCTGTTCCTCTGCAGGTGAACACATATCCTGATTGAGATTGGGCTTTATGTGGATCAGATAAATATCCTGCATCTGCATACCCAATTAAATCTGATTTGGACAGGTTAGAATAATACAAGCCCATATCCATGGTCCCTCGAAGATATCTAAATATATGTTTCACACCATTCCAATGTCTTCGAGTTTGTGAGGAACTATATCTTGCCAATAAATTTACCGCAAAAGATATATCAGGACGTGTATTATTAGCAAGATACATCAATGCTCCAATGGCACTAAGATATGGTACTTCAGGACCAATTAGTTCTTCATGTTCCTCACGAGGTCTAAACACATCTTTATTAACATCTAATGACCTCACTACCATGGCAGTACTTAAGGGATGAGCTTTATCCATGTAAAACCTTTTAAGTACTTTTTCCAGATAAGTGGATTGATGTAAGAAAATCCCATCTTTCAAATGTTCAATTTGAAGATCTAAACAATATCTTGTTTTTCCAAGGTCTTTCATTTCAAATTCTCTCTTTAAACATTGCACGGCTTGTAATAACTCTTCAGGAGTTCCGATGATATTTAAATCATCAACATAAACAACAATTATAACAAATTTTGATCCTAAACCTTTTATAAACACATATGGGCATATAGGATCATTATTATAACCCTCTTTTATTAAAAATTCACTCAGACGGTTATACCACATCCGTCCTGATTGTTTTAATCCATATAATGCTTTGTTTAACTTGACTGAGTAAATTTTTCGGGAATTATCATTATGTGCTTCTGGCACTTTAAATCCTTCAGGAATTTTCATATATATATCATGGTCTAACGAACCATACAAATAGGCTGTGACCACATCCATGAGACGCATTTCAAGTCTTTCATGCACTACCAGATATATCAAATATCGAAATGTTATTGCATCCACCACAGGAGAATATGTCTCTTCATAATCAACACCAGGCATCTGGATAAAATCTTGTGCGACAAGCCGTGCTTTATATCTAGTAATCTCATTTCGTTCATTTCTTTTTCGTACAAATACCCATTTATAGCCTACTAGTTTGATCTCTTTTGGTGTTCGGACTACAGATCCAAAAACTCCTCGTTTTTCAAATGAGTCTAATTCAGACTTAATTGCCTCTTTCCATTTTGGCCAATCATTTCTATTTCTACACTCTTCCACAGAGGTAGGTTCATAATCCTCGTTTTCATTTATGATATCGCGCGCTATATTATACACAAAAATATTGTCGACAATTATATTATTCTGGTCCCATCTTCTTTCCGTAATGACATAGTTAATCGAGATCTCTTCATTTTCATTAATTTCAGGTACCTGATTCTCTTCATTATTAACTATGTCAATGGTCTCTTCTAGAGAGACATCCTCGATTTGACAATCATGGTTATTTGCTCCTTTTCTTTTTCGAGGATATTTATCTTTGGAACCAAGTGGTCTACCACGCTTCAAGCGTGCCTTAGACTCACTAGCAATTATAGGTTGTCCTTCAGGGACATCAATTTTGATAGGAGCATTTACAGCTGGAATATGAGATTTTGTTATTCTTTTGTGGTCAGTAAATGTGTCTGGCAGTTGATTTGCAATACCTTGCAAATGAATTATCCTTTGAACTTTTAATTCACTTTCTTTTGTTTGAGGATCTAAACATTTCAATGATAATTCATTCCATGAAATCTCTTTTTCCAATTGTTTGTTATCTCCCCCAAATGTTGGGAATAGTGATTCATCAAAGTGACAATCTGCAAACCTTGCAGTAAACAAATCTCCAGTTGTCGGTTCAATATACTTGATTATAGATGGAGATTCATACCCAACATATATTCCCGTCCGCCTTTGAGGTCCCATTTTTGTGCGTTGTGGTGGATTAATTGGGACATATACCGCACATCCGAAAATTCGTAAATGGGAAATATTTGGTTCCTGACCATGAACCAATTGTAAGGGAGAATTATCATTATAACTGGTTGGCCGGATGCGTATAAGTTGTGCTGCATGTAAAACAGCATGTCCCCAGGCCCAAACGGGGAGATTTGATTTCATAAGCATTAGCCTAGCAATCTATTGGATCCGTTTTATAAATGATTCTGCCAAACCATTTTGAGTGTAAACATAGGCTACTGGATGTTCCACTTTTATCCCAATTGACATACAATAATTCATAAAAGATTGGAATGTAAATTCACCAGCATTATCATGACAAATTGTCTTTATTGGATAATCAGGAAAATGTGCCCGCAACCGAATTATTTGTGCAAGAAATCTTGCAAAAGCCAAATTACGAGATGATAATAAACACACATGTGACCATCGAGTTGATGCGTCAATTAGAACTATAAAATACCGAAACGGTCCACATGGGGGATGAATCGGACCACATATATCACCATGAATTCGTTCTAAAAATGACAGTGATTCGTTCTTTATTTTGGCTGGTGAGGGCCTTGTAATTAACTTTCCTTTGGAACAAGCAACACAAGGAAATTCATGGGATTGAAAAATCTTCTGGTTTTTCAATGAATGACCACATGATTTCTCGATAATTTTCCGCATCATCGTTGAACCGGGATGACCTAACCGATCTTGCCAAACCTTAAATATATCTGTAAACTTCATATTTATTGTGTTATATGATTCAACTATTCTTATGGTTGTATAATACAATTCAGATGAGAAAGCTGGTAATTTTTCTAACACACACTTTTTGCCCATCATATTTAAGGTAATACAAAGATATTCAATACCTCTTTCATTCATAGTCTCAATATGATATCTATTTAGACGAATATCTTTAAAACTTAATAAGTTTCTTTGAGACTTAGGCGAAAATAATACATTTTCAATTATGAATTTTGTGCCTTCTGGCATTATAAAATTTGCTCTTCCGGAGCCTTCAATTATCTTTGCACAGCCTGATATGGTATTGACATGTGCTTGATCATTTCTCAGATTAGAAAAATATTTCTTATCTTTAAGAATGGTGTGGGTAGTAGCACTGTCTGCAAGACATATATTCCCAACTTGGATCTTGGATTGATACATATTCATAATCTAGATAAAGAAGGAAAAAAAATGCGAATAAATAAACTTGAAAGCAATATAAAGCATATAATAATAATGAAGAATGACATTAATTTGAAAATAAAATTAAGCTAAAGAAAAACTTTAACAAAACTGAAACAAACTGAAATAAAACATAGTTCATAGCAAACTTAAACATAGAAACAAAATAACAAGCTGAAAGAAACTTCAAATATCATAAGCATCTTGATCACTTCTGGTCACTTCCATCTTCAGGATGGATAAGGAAATCAGCTGCATCCAGGTGCATCAAATCATCGAGGCCTTCGGTGAAATCATTGGAGTCGTCAGCGATGAAATTTGCTTCAACATTCTTTCCTTTGTTCTTCAACGACTCTTGATAAAGATCAACAAAATGCTTGGGAATACGACAAGTACGCGACCAATGGCCTTGCATCCCGCATCGGTGGTAGATGCTTTCCTTCATCTTCTTATTCATGCCACCATCATTGTTTCCTCGTGATTCATCCCTAACATTGTGGTTACTTCGACCACCGGGGAAATAACCTCTTCCTCTTCCTCGTCCACGTCCACGTCCACGGCCTCGGCCACGACCACGACCACGATTATTATTGAATGCTATCACATTCACTTCAGGGAATGGAGCAGAGCCAGTAGGACGAGACTCATGATTTTTCATCAATAACTCATTATTTTGCTCAGCAACAAGAAGACAAGATATCAAATCTCCGTATTTTGTAAAACCCTTTTCACGGTATTGTTGTTGCAAGAGCACATTAGATGCATGAAACGTGGATAATGTTTTTTCCATCATATAAGAATCAGTAACAGTTTCACCACATAATTTCATTTGTGAACTGATTCGAAAAAAAGCCGAGTTATACTCACTAACAGATTTAAAATCTTGAAAACAGAGATGCATCCAGTCGTAACGTGCTTTCAGAAGAATCACAGTTTTCTGATGATCATACCTCTCTTTTAGTGATTTCCAAAGATCTGCAGGATCTTTGACCGTGAGGTATTCAACTTTCAACCCCTCATGAAGGTGATGGCGAAGAAATATCATTGCTTTCGCCTTATCTTGGTTGGATGTTTCTTTTGATTCATCAATTGTCTCCTTGAGACCTTTAGCATCCAAATGGATCTCCGCATCCAACACCCACGACAAATAATTCTTGCCGGTAATATCAAGAGCTTCAAATTCAAGCTTGACAAGGTTCGACATGATGAAACTATATGTATATATAAAAAAAGTGCAATTAGAAAAAAAAATTTAGATCAAACTATAACTTTTCTGATACACAAGATCCAAATGAATGGCGAGTGTAGAGCATACTCAGTTATAGTGACCTTAATATTATAATATGAGTATAAAAAAATGCTATAACTTTTCTGATACACAAGATCCAAATGAATGGCGAGTGTAGAGCATACTTAGTTATAGTGACCTTAATATTATAATAGTATTAAAAAAATACCTCGAATAGTTGAAGTAGAGCTTCGTGCTGATAACGTATTGTAAAATAATGGAGACGATGCTAGAAAGTAAAAGAGACAAGAGAATAGAGTATAATTTGTATTCAAATGATTTTCTTTTTTTTTAGCACCCCAAATGATTCATCTAAAGGCCTATTTATAGGCTTACAAAAGAAGTTGAAAGGACAAACATGGAGTAAATGGTGAGTGGAGAACATGGAGATCATGGGGTTAGTGGAGAAAATGGGATAATGGAGAGACATTCACATTAATTGATTTTTAACATCTAATGTAATATCTAAACAAATACATTGTCAGTTAGGAGAGAATAGAAGACTAAACCAATACATTATTCGATATGAGACTACACTAATATATCATCTAATATAATATCTAATACCCCCTCTCAAACTCAAGTTGGTTCAAGCAATATGAGTTTGGAATATTGATGGTGTTTATATGGCAGGGACGGTACACGGTGATCAATTTGGTGATGAAGCTTGGTGTAGGGAAGGCACTCAAGTAAATGGCGCATGGGATGGCATATTATGGCGCATGGACGATTCAGCTCTTTGATCTTGAAAGGTGTAGAAGTGGGAAGTGTGGGAGTTTTGTGTCGGCTCTTAACACTGGAGAAGTTGTAGTAGTAGTTGGATCTTGGAAGCTGTAGAAAGGGGAAGTGTGGGAGTTTGTGTCGGCTCTTGACAATGAATAAATTGTAGTAGTAGTGGTGCACTGTAGCAGCACATGTGATGATGTTGGCATCTCACCCCCGAACTGAAAAGTAGTAGAAGTAGTAGTGGCGCATGTTGGGATCTCACCCCTGAACTAAGAAGTAGAAGAAATAGTAGTGGCGCATGTTGGGATCTCACCCATAAACTGAGAAGTAGTAGAAGAAGTGGCGCATGGACGATTCGGCTCTTGGATCTTGAAAGATGTAGAACCGGGAAGTTGTAGAAGGAGTTGCACACGGTAGATAGTGATCTGAGTTGGGATCTCACTCGTGAACTGAGAAGTAGTAGAAGAAGTAGTGGCGCATGTTCGGATCTCACCCCCGAACTGAGTTGGGATCTCACCCCTGAACTGAGAAGTGGTAGAATAAGTAGTGGCGCATGTTGGGATCTCACACCCGAACTGAGAAGTAGTAGTAGTGGAGGAAGGAAGTAGTTGTTGTTGTTGAAGAGGAGTTGAAGATGGGTTATTGTGGCAGCCGTCGAAAGTAGTGGGCGATGTCGGAAATTCCCCCTCATAAACTCACGATGAATTAACCAGTGTGAGTTTTATTTGAGATTTGAAAGAGGAAGCTGGTGGGCATCGACAGAAGTGGGATGAGGGAGACGAGAACTGGGTTGATGTCTATATCCCCCCTCTCAAACTCACGATCGATTAGCCAGCGTGAGTTTGTTGACGAAGTACCAGAATCTCTCGGGATCGGGATGACTGTAGAAGCTTGAAGAACTTGCGAGAAAGTTTTTTGTTTTTTTATATTTTTTGGTTTAAAAGTAGGGTTTCGGGTTTGGAGTTGGAAAGTGGTTAGGGTTTGGAACGGGTCGGGTTTAGGATAATAGGGTAAGAGGGTTCCGGGTTAAATCTGGAATAGGGTTTGGGCCGGGTTGTTTTTGGGTACAAGCTAGTAAGGAAGGCGGGTTGGGTTTTTGAGTGGGAAAGAGATCACAAAGAACAAGGGATGGCGGCTAGGGTTTGGGATGTTTGGGGTGTTCTTTGTTGATGGATGCAGTCGATCGGAATTGGGTTGAAGTCGGAGTTGGAAATGATGATGTTGATGGTTGCACCAGAAGTTGTAGTAGATGGTGTTGATGGTGGCCCCGGAAGTTGGAGTTGATGGTGTTGATGGTGGCATCGGGATGATGTTGGGATTGATGCCAAGTTGTCGAGCCCGACCTCTTGATGACTCTTGTTGTTGTTGTTTGAACTTGGTGTTGGGTTGGATGATGAAGTTTGCTGATGAAGAAGACAACCTTGTTGTTGGCGGGTTGACTATGGGTTTGTTGAATGGGGATGCAGCCGACAGGGCATGAGGGTTGAAGATATTAGGGTTTTGATTTTGTAGATTTGGGATTAGGGTTTTGGGGATTAGGGATTAGGAGAGGGATGACGACGACGGGAGGTGGAGTGATTCCAATGAGGGAAGGAACCAATCCACCTTGATGATGAGGATAAAATTAGTATATGCCTTATAGGGGTACATGAAAGAATAGTTTATTATGTTATTGGATTCATATTGATTGAGCACAATATGTCTCCTATATATAGGAGAGAAAATAATACTAATACATTATTTGATATGTGGCTAAACTAATATATCATCTACTTTAATATCTAACAAATATAAATTTCCACATTTCCTAATTCCTAATTTATATTTTGGGTATTAAAATTCCATAGTATTAGAATATTGACATTCAATAACTTCACAGGATTAATTAGCATCCGTCTCTGTATATGTACTCCTTCAACTTTGTTAATACAATGCCAACTTGAAGGAAGCTTGATGTCGACTCTTCTTCTTCTTCTTCTTCTTCTTCTCCTTCCTCTTCTCCTTCTTGGTCTTCATCTTCTCCAGCGATATTTCTTATGTTCTTGTTCGCCATCATCATCGTCATCTGCTTCAACAACTCCTAGCTAGGATTGATCCTAGCTTGGTCGTGAGCTATTTCCTTCCAAAAGAGGAAATGGAGCAGTACATTTTGCAGGTTAAGGAATCATAAGGTTTTGATGTCGATGAAAATCCTCTTCGTACCAAGATGTTTGGTTGCATCATCCCCATCCCCATCTATGATGATGATCTTTCTATTAGCGACCATCTTCCGTTCTACACCAATCTTGCAATTGATGCCTACAAGGAACAACAAATATAGTTTGTTGTCTATTTATTTATTTGCTACATTTTTTGCTAGATTTTTTTCCAACTAATTATATTTATTTTCTATATGACTTTTTCATATATATATATTTGACAGAACGGATAGAGTCTAATGGATTCCTGCCACATAGAAAATATATATAAAACACCAAAAGAGAAGAACATAAGGTGTTCAGTACATATTCCCTGACTCACACAAAATGCAGCACAACATTGTATCGGGTATCAACACAAATACATAAGATTCTTTACAAGAATCAGAGTGAGCAAGCATCCCCAAGCACATACAAAATACAATCTCGAAGAGAAACAGTTCCATACCAGAAAAAGAAAGAAAATATAACACAAGAGGCAGCCATTCAACAAGTGGGGGCAACCTCAAACTCATCCGGTACCACTCAAAACAGTCCAGAACATAGCAAAATCCCTATAAGTGAGAGATCAGCACTGTAGAAACGACACCAAAAAATGAAAGAGTAGGCACATTTAGCTCAAGAAGGATTAGACATCCCTAGCTGAATAAGAGAAACCACCACATTATGTAGGTTATTCAATCACAACTTAGCAATTTTTTGGTGGGGAAGAACATTAGTCCAACAATTAATAAAGAAAATGATATATTCAATAATAAGAGCAATAGAATGCGAAAGATGTGGTTGTTTCTTTCTTTCCAAATAACCCAAATCATTACTATCATGGACACATCCCAAGATAGCCACGAATCCCAACTAACAGAAGAAGACCTCCAAGAGCTCCATCAAGAGGATAGAGAGTCAGGCTTCCCTCTAACTCTCCAGGCAGTTTTAAAGATATACCAAATGGGTTGAATGAAGGGACACTGGATGAATAAATGGCAAGCCGACTCGTCATGAGCCAAAACACGTTTTTTTTATACCATAAGCCAAATTCCTCTTATTGAGGGTCTCCACAGTTAATGTAACCCCCATTTCCACCAATGAGTATTTTTCTTATATTTTCTATAATTTGATTTTTATAAATTTATTTTGTGCTAAATTATGTTCGGATCTTTTATTAAAGTAATTTTTAAACGAAAATTTTATTTATTTTGAATAATGGTATATTTTAATTTTATTTCTTATTGATCGACTATTTATATTTGAACCAAATCAAATGTATTATTGCTATTTGGGTTATTTTAATAAATTTATATTTTGTTATATAATTTATTATTATTATTATTATTATCGTTATTGTTATTTTTATCCTTGTGATAATTATAATTGTTATTATTGTTGTTAATATTATTGTTATTCTCATTATTATTAGTATTATTATTTTGTTATTATCATTGTTTATTATTATTATTATTATTATTTTGTTTTAAGCCCGAACATGCTCCGTTTTATATGTACTTCACTAATTGATTGTGTGTGTGTGTGTGTGTGTCACTAATTGATTTAGTGTGTGTGTGTGTGTGTGTGTGTGTGTGTGTGTGTTGATGACAGAGATAGAGTGAGAAGACTCCAGCCCAAAAAATTAAAGTAATAGGAAAAGTCAAAAGTATTTACAGGGATCGAAAATTTTACAAAATGTAAAACAAAAGAACAAAAGCCTACTCAGAGTATTTACATAGATAGACAATATACAGTGAAAGCAAACGAAAAACAACGATGCTCAATAAAATCCATACAACCAGCACCAAAAAATGACCAGAGGGACCCTGGACCGGCAGTAAAAAGGCACCCTGGACCAGCAACCAAAACGGTCAGCCCTGCAAAAGCACCAAGGACAGAAAGGGCCAGACACACCACCCAAAGACAGTCTAGGCCGCACCCAAAGCTTAGACCGGAAGAAACGCCTTGATCAGCAGTGGGGACATCAGAAAGAAACAGAGGGACCACAGCGACAACCACGAACTGGGCATAAACAAACAGAAAACCCAGCCTCTCCAATGCTTGGATAGCCAACCCCAGAGAATCGGGGACACCTTGATCAGCAGTGGGGACATCAGAAAGAAACAGAGGGACCACAGCGACAACCACGAACTGGGCATAAACAAACAGAAAACCCAGCCTCTCCAATGCTTGGATAGCCAACCCCAGAGAATCGGGGACACCAAGGCAGAACCACAATCACAGCCGCAATCGAAACAAGGCAGAAACACAAACACAGTAAGCTGAAAGAGCTTAAGCACGCCCAAATTACATTAGGGAGTGAGAAGCGGGTTGAACCATATAGAGCTCGCTGCTCAAAACACGAGAAACAAAATAGATAAACGAGTGGATATAACTGCAGTAGAAACAAAAGAAACAGGGGGAATTCAGCAGCTAAAAATAACCAAAACAAGAGAGCAAACCTCTCCACCACAGTGCCAAATGCCCAAACCTTGAACAAGAACAGGAAATAAGGAATAATAACAGCACTTACATGAGATAGTAACTGAAACAGTGAACATAAGAATAAAAGAAGAAGGAAACACAGCCAATACAGTAACAGCGAGAAGTCATATAGTATTCCAAAAGGTAGGAACATAGTAGAGCTATTTTCACAAATTTTACGAACAGAAGCAACAACTTAGCACACAAAAGAGCCGAGCTGATGCCACCACCAAAATCGCAGACCAAGGCAACAAGAGAGAGAACAGGACTGGAAAAGCTCAGTGAGACCCCTCATACCTGCGCCAAAAAAAAAATAAGAAAAAGAAGTGAATAATGCATATCATAAATTTTAGGCGAAAAGAAAGTTGTAAGACGTAGTCTAGAAGCAGTAGCGTCTATATGATGAAGATGCAGTGCAATCGCTTTATTAGGGGATAAAGCGGACGCCTAGTGCTGAGTAAAGAAAATCAAATCATCAATCAGACTACCAATCGGGCAACAGGATTGATTGAAAATGCGATTATTTCTTTCTTTCCAAATGATCGAAATAAGCGCAATCATCAAGAGATCCCAAGATTTGCCAAAAGTACTATAAATACATTAAGACCTCCAGTCCATCCACCAGGATAGAAACAAAATTGGATCCGAATTGACAATCCAAGCATCCTTACAAACAGCCCAAAGAGGGCGTAAAAAATGACACCGCAAAAAAAGGTGTTCAGCATCCTCATGTTGGGAGAGACAGAAAATACAAGATTGGCCAATATCCAAATGCATTTTGTTGAGGACATCAACATTTAATAACTTGTTGTTGATAGCAAGCCAATTAAGGATTTTAGCTTTCAAAGGAGCGCAATTGCCCCAGAGCAAGTTGGCGCAGGGAGACTTCACCCCTCTGAAGTTAAGAAAATTATAAAAGGATTTAACCGAATATGAACCGGAACTAGTCCAACGCCAAGTGACACCCTCCATGGGCTGCCAGGAATAACCGCTTAAACTAGAAAGAAGCTGGGAGTATTGGTGCACCAGAGACGTAGGCAAAGGAGTCAGGAAAGGGATATGCCACTCGCAGATGGGATTAAGAGGTGTGTGGTAATCGGCCACAGAGGCAAGAGGTTTAATAGCAAGCCGATAAAGTTCTGGAAAGATGGAGACAATCTTATAATTACCAAGCCAAAAGTCAGTCTAGAACCTCATCTTTGAGCCGTTAGCACACAGTTTGAAAAGGCCACCTTGAAAACGCTCCACGATCTTCCAAACACCCTTCCAGAACGGAGAAGAAACCCGTAAGAGCTTTGGGAATAATTCCCAAATCTTATGACGAGAGTGGCATTTATGGAGGATAAGACTCACCCAGGCTGGCGGATCATCTTTTAAAATTCTCCATAACTACTTGCCTAGCAGAGCTAAATTTTGGTTCCTGTGGTCGAGGACCCCCAACCCCTCGACCGACTTGGCAGAACACACCATCCCCCAGATACAAAGATGAGTCCCAGGCCTATAGGTATCTGATCCTGACCAGAAGAAGTTCCTTCTAATCTGATCAATCCTCTTGATAACTCATGACGGAACGTAGAAAAAAAAACATCATGTATAATGGAATCGAAGAAAGAACTGAATTGGTCAGGATTAAATGCCCTCCACGAGAAAGCTGTCTACCCGACCAAACATTGAGTCTGGAAGCCACTTTGTTGTTGATCGGCACCTAGTCCGACATGTGCAATTTACCCTATCTCATGGGAATGCCCAAATACATGACAGGGAAAGAAGCGGAGGCATAGTTGAAAAAGTGAGCAATCTCGGCCTGCCGATCGAGAGACCCGCCAAGCCAAAGGACGCTAGAGTTATGGAAATTAATCGATAGACCAGAGGCTTTTTCAAACAAATAGAGGAGAAGTTTAAGGTTTCTCAGAGTACTACCATTAGGCTTAGCAAAGATGATAGTGTCATCTGCATATTGTAAATTGAGAACACCCCAAAAGCTGTGAGATCCTCCCAAACCCTCGATTACGTTAGCATCCCATGCATTACGAAGAAGTTTACTGAACACATCCGCCACTAGAGCGAATAAGAGAGAAGAGATAGAATCTCCTTGACGAAGACCGCATTTACATTGGAATTTGTTCCCCTCTGCACCATTAATGAATATAGCGGAGGTGCCAGCGAAAAGACTGGACTTAATCCAAGCGATCCATTTCAATCCAAATCCTTTATGGATTAGGATATTAAAGAGAAATTCCCAACCGACATTGTCATAAGCTTTTTCAAAGTCCAATTTTAATAGGATCCCCTCTGAATTAGTCTTATGACAATTGAAAATGATTTCTTAGGCGCAAGCAATGCTATCAAGAATAAAACGGTTCTTAATAAATCCTGACTAAGCGGGATCAATGAGGGGAGAAATAACTAAGATGAGACGGCTCGCGAGAACTTTCATAACAATTTTAAAAGTAGAGTTAAGAAGACTAATGGGACGAAATGCGACCACCGAATTAGCCCCTAACAGTTTGGGGATAAGGACAATATGTCCGTAGTTAATACGATCGAAAGAAAAGAGACCTTGATGAAGTTCAGCAAACATAGCTATAAGGTCTTGTTTAAGGAAGTCCCAAAATTTTTGGAAAAAGAAGGAAGGAAACCCATCTGGGGCAGGTGCAGAATCACTTCTTAAGGAGAAAACAGCCGATTTAATCTCCTCGTCGGAGAAGGGGGCTTCCAGACTGGACAGATCACGCGATTCGACATTATAAAGCTGGGCCCAATCTTGGTGAACTGAACTATACTTAGGGGAGCCCAAGAGATTTTTGTAAAAGGAGAGAAAGGAAGCATGAAACTCCTCGGTGGAACTGAGCTCGATGTTGTTAACAAGAAGAAAGAAAATACGATTGCATCGTTGGCGATGAGAAGCAAAATTGTGGAAAAATGTGGTGTTACAATTGCCATCCTTGAGCCAACGAAGCTTAGCCCTATTAGCCCATTTAATGTGATCTAAATTGAGGAGCTCAGCAAACTTGTGTTTGCAAGCAAGTTGCTCCCCACGCAAATCATCCGAAATGGGACCACTTTCCTCTAAAAGGTCAATCAAATTAATCGAAGACAAAAGTAAGGTCTTGAGGGCATGAGCTTGAGCAAATCTTTCCTTGTGCCAAATTTTACAGTCGTGCTTGACGGCATGGAGTTTAAGAAGAATGCGTCCTAAGCTGGTCGAACCCATGACCGATGAAAGGCAACTAATAATGAGATTAATAAAGATTTGATTTTGATGCCAGAATTTCTCAAAACAAAATTTGAACGGTTTAGAAAAGTTAAAGTGAGAGTGTAGAGCGAGAGGAACATTGTCAGAACTAGGATTCGGCAATGCGCGCGCAAATGAATCGTGGAAATGGGAAATCCAATCATGGGAGACAAGGAATCGGTCGAGCTTAGCCATAGATGGCACAATCCGCATATTAGACCAAGTGAACGATCTACCATTGGTAGGGATATCGGTAAGGTTGAGTGAAAGAATGCAATTGTTGAAGCACTGAGAGTCGGTATGAGAGGAAGGGTTCCCCACTCTTTCATGGGGAAATCTAGTAACATTAAAGTCCCCGCAAATGATCCAAAACCCAGAAACACTGCCTTGGAAGGAGAGGAACTCGTTCCAGAACAAGGGACGTCGGTCCGCCGTTGAGGGCCTATAAACCGAAACCTCCGTTAAGGGACAGTTGAAAGCATTCCAATGAAGTGAAATGATGCGGAAAAAGTTAAGCCGACGAACCGACAGAATTGAGAAGCTGGATTCCTTGAATCCGAAAAGGATTCCTCCACGCATGCCCACGACATCCAATTCGAAATATGAGAACCACCGATAGAACGTAGAATCAAAGGGGAGATGGAATCTAATTTCGATTCTTGAATGGAGATCATATCACAATGCGAAGAAGAGATAAGATGGTATAACGCTTGTTGTTTGGAAGGACTCCTCAGACCACGAATATGCTAGGAAATACTAATCATTAAAAACTTTATACTCCTTAGCTCGCTTAAATTCAAGATGACAAATAGCATCAAAGTCAGAGGGATGAGAGGATTCAAATTTAAACCCCATGTCTGAAGCAAGCTGAAGAATGTCTGAGTCAGACAGAGAGTCGAAGTGCACCTGATAAACTGAGCTAAGGGCTGGGTGGACCTGATAAATAGAAGGAGAAGGAATATCTAAGTTACGAATTTGCGCGGCTAGGCATGGTTGTGGCGGAAATACAACGTTGGCTTTTTTGGCTCGAATGCGAGCACTGGAACGAATTAAAGGGGGATAGGATTTAGACCTACTCTGGGAGGCCGTAGAAGATAATAAGGGGGGCGACAAGGAGGAGTTATAAAGGGAAACCCCATTAGGCAATACCGTGAACTGACTTGACAGAGAGTTCGGAGACGACAAAGGAGAAGACAAAATAGGGGAGCTAATAGAGAGAGCCAGAAGATGTGGTAGAGAGGAAATGTTGGAGATGAAAGAGGGGGAAGGACTAGAAGTCTCTTCCACCTGAGGAGGTGCCGGAATCAAGATGAGAGGGGGAACAGGTAAGGGGGAAGAAACTGTAGAAGGAGAGGGTAAAAGAAAAAAAATCCTCAGCATTAAAGTGGTGGATAGCAAGGGTAAAGAAGATGTTAAAAAAATCCACAGCAAAATAACAGTTAGAAATACCAAAACTAGGAAGTAGAAAAGTGGCCGTGTCTAAATTGAAAATCAAAAAGATCTTAAAATAATAA
This sequence comes from Hemerocallis citrina, assembly GCA_017893485.1. Taxonomy (NCBI): domain Eukaryota; kingdom Viridiplantae; phylum Streptophyta; class Magnoliopsida; order Asparagales; family Asphodelaceae; genus Hemerocallis; species Hemerocallis citrina. The sequence goes on along the minus strand of CM030368.1, from coordinate 193,647,089 downwards.
CATGAAAGCGAATAAGTTTTCGACTAAGCCCAAAAACAGAAAACAGTCGAGGAAACCGAGTAGAGTACCTTGCGAGAAGAGGCTGAAACAGTCAGATCCTTCTCCTCCTCGGCGAGGAGATTGTCAAACTCAATCCAAGCATCAGTCGCAGGAATAATGGAACCGGCTGACTTCAGAGAAGAACTAGCAGGTTTGGGAACCTTAGAGGTAGAGCTGTGAACCGATTGCATGAACTTATCCCAATCAGAATAGTAATTCGGATTTGCATTCCAGGCCGGCTAATCGGAGATAGGGGCAATCGGCTTAGCCTCAATAGAGGGGGAAGGCTCAGATGGCAGAGTAGCTTGAGCAATAAGGGGAGTGGATCAGGTGAGAGGAGGAGCCTCAGAAACGAGGGGAATAGATCTGGAAGATGACTGAAAAGCGATAGCAGGATCGATCCAGTCCAAGTTTGGGAGCTTTGAAGGTGAAGTTTTAGCGGGGGTGGGAGTGACAGCGAGGTTGGGAGTGAGAGCGGAGCTTCGGGAGAACGAAAATTTCTTTTTGAATGGAGTCTTGAGACTACCCCTTGGTTTGGGAGGGTAGACATTAGTATGTGAGGAGGCACCTACAGCAAAGGAGATTGGAGGAGGACCCAACGACATGGAAGATTCAGCAACAGATGTAATGCTAGAGCCCAGCCTCTTAGAAGAGAGAGAAGAGTCATGATATTTGACCTTGACCGAGAACACATATTCATTCACCTTGAGAGAATAAGCTGAAACTCTATTAGGCTTCACAGGGCATAGAAATTCTGCCTCCACCTGAAGACAGCCTGAAGCAAGCAATGAAGTTGAAGAGGTACAAGTCAATTCTCCAATACATTTAGCCATATCAGCCACCAAACGAGAAGATTCACAGAACGATGGAAGGCCCAAAATAGCCACTTTGGTGGGAGAATGGAGAAAGGGCTTTGGAGAGGAATGGTCTGGACTCCATTTGCGGATGGATAGAGAAATGGAGCCAATGGAGTAAGAATTAATGGCCACTAAGTCCTCAAGAATCTTAGAACTGGGACAGTTGATGACGATATCCCCGTTCGAACAAGCGTTAACCACCCACGTCCAGTTGGGGACATTGCAAGAATTACACAGAAAAGAGTCCAGAGCGAAATTGGAGATTGAACCACCCGAAAAGGAAACAGCTCCGTAACAATCCATTTTAGACATCTTAGCAATAACTTTAGGAGAGGGAACGTACACTAATAAGACAGAAGACTTGTCATTGCAAAGAGGAGTGGCAGCAGTCGACGGCTGACTAGGAGGAAGAGAGGGAACAGTAGCAGTGAAAAGCTGTGATGCTGGAGGGGTAGGAAGAAGAGCAGGCTCAGCAGCTAATTTGATCATTTTGGACTTAGAGGACTGCAGATTAGAAAGCTTAGCTTGGAGGGAAGGGAAGTCAAGTGCTGCTAAAACTTGGTTGGATATGGGAACCCCCACCGATAGACCAAGTAATTGCTGAAGAGCAAAGCACTCATTGCGAGAGTGGCCGGATTTGAGGCAGGAAAGGCGTTTTATTTTGGCTGAGCAAAGTGCTTTGAGATGCCCAAGTTGGAGACAACGAAAGCAGCGTAGGGAAGACGAAACGAATAAGAGAAAGGGCTTAGAAGATGAAGCGGTAGTGGGGAAAGGGCGGGAAGAAAGCATTGTAAAACCTAGTGGAATGTTCCCACTAGTGGGCTGGGGCGCACTAGAAGCCAGAGAGTGAATGATGGCTAACTTTTTTTTTTCTTAACGATCTCAACCCATGATGGGCCCAAAGATAGGTCGCAGCCCATGATGAGAGAGGGTTAGAGAGGAAAAAGAGAAAAAAACACTTACTGTAGAGATCCAAGGAAGGGGGGAAAGGGGAGAAAAGGAAATGGAAAATAGCTACAGAGAGCGAGAAGCAAGAGAAGAAGAAAGAGGCGAGAAGAAGAGAAGAAGAACCAGATAGCTCACGCCAGAAAAAAAAAAAAGAAATACCCAAAAGAAAAACAACAAAATAGAAAAAAATTAACTAAATAGAAAGGACACAGAACACACAACAGCAAACCCTAGCTAAGAACTTTGAAAAGAGACAATAAAACTGATGCTCATAAAAAAAACATAAATTAGCGAACAAGGACTTACATCACTGTAGGGGAAAGGGGGCAGCAGCAAAAAAGCAGAAGAACAACCCGGAATACCTGAAAGACTGACCCGGGGAGAGAAGAAGAAAGAAGCCGAACCCTAAACGGCTAGGACAGAATTGCCTAGCGCTGAAGGGAGCAGGAATCGGCTGACGTCGAGAAGGAGAGAGCACAACGGATCTAGCGGCAGATGTCGCAGCGCTCACGATCGGGAGGAGGATTAGAAACGGATCCACCACCGATACGCCAAACACCACACAGGAAAAGCCAGAACCTCACGGCGGAGAGCTGAAGTAAGGAAAAGGGGAGAAACAGGAGAAGGGAAAAATGCAAATGGGTAAAGAGAGGAGGATGAGGGGGTTCACTTTAAGGAAGGCGGAGGGAGATCGGGAACCAGAGGTTGTAAATCTGGGAGGATGATAGAGAGAGAGTTCTCTTGAGATTTTGCGATGGGTTAAACCTATTAACCCACTAATCTACTTGTATTCTATAAATACAACCCTAATACTAACTTTAAAAACCCAAAAACACAAATTGTAGCCGTCGCAATTTCTTTCTCCTATTCTCTTTCCTGCTCTTTCTCTCTCCCCGACCCTTGGTATCTCGCCCTTTATTGTAGCGCCTTTTCCCCCAAATTCCCTGGCCTATCTCCGACCATCTCTCTGGCCCCCCTTCATCCCCCCCACCTCCAGTGACCCCCCTGTTGCTGTCCTCCATTCGCGCCACCCCCTGTCACACGCAAGCACACCCCCGAACCCCCTGCCCTCCCCTGTTTTGTTCTCGTCAACAACAGTGCCATGACCCATCCCAACGCCCCTTTCCCCTGGTTTCGTCGCGCTGCCGCCGCGACGCCGCCGTCTGCCTGACGGTTGAGCCACCGTCGACGTCGACCCAGGCCCCCTTGCCCTCTCTCTTGCAGTGGTTACTGTTGCAGTTGTTCTGTCTCTTTGCTGCTATTGCTTTTGGTTTTGGGCACGTGTATTGCATGTATATTCTTCGTGTTAGTTCGTGGGTTCGTTGCTTCGGGATTCTTATTCCGTTATCCTTGGTGTTCGTTTTTACCATTTAAAAGGCAAGTCACCATCCTCTTGAATTATTAATTGTATCAAATTCAAGTTTTGTTAAAATTCTTACAAGTAGATCATATTCGTTATCATATCACTGTATTGATTATCTTTGTTGGGTCTATTAAGGGTTTACACGAGCTAACTTAAATATTCTTGACATCGTACCAATTTTGACTATAAAGATTGGACCTTTCATGCATTCATGTAGAATTGATGATAGGGTTAACCGTATAATCATGATAAATAAATTATTGTAAAAATAATTGTTAGGTTGTATGTTTGGTTGATTGATTGTTGTTGGTTGATGATAGATTGATGTATGAGTGTGTTATAATTTTATTCATCTTGTTTTTGCACCCATCATGCTGATTATATAGTTTATCGACTAATAGAATCGATACCCATCATGTTTAATTAATTTATTTTCAAGAAAATTACATAAAACCTGTATATTGCTTGCTGACCTGTATGTTGACTGCTATTTTTGAACCAGTAAATGATCTTAAAACGAATTATTTTCTGAATATGAATTGTAGCCTTATCTTTCTAGTTTCTATAACATCTTGAATTTCTAAATTCCGAGTTGTGTAGAAAAAGTTATGCCCGTTTTACTACAGCTGTGTTTTTAATTCCAGATTCTCAGATTATTGTATGTTCCATGTTCAAACAGTAAATAGGCTGATCAAAGGATAGGATATTGCTCTGATAATTTCCAGATTATTAGTAATTATGTTTAGGACTCCATAAAATATTTTTAATGAATTTATTATGGATTTTTTGCGGTATCTAAAATTATAATAACATGATGTCAAAATTCTGCCTAAACATGAAATCTGAAAAGAACAATGTGATTGACCTAGATACTGTTGTCAGATTTTGAACTTTAAATATGCGTTGGAACCGTGTGGAAGTCTAGTTTCTAGAACTTTGATGGATTTAGTTTTCTATTTCTGAAACAGCAGAAACTTGTATTTTTATACAGACTACTCTTGCTGTCCAGAATTTTATCTTCTAGTTTTTAATAGATTAATTATTCCTATATCGTACTATTGCATGAATTAAAGTGTGTATGTTGCATTGCATAATCCTAATACCCTATTTTTATTGTTCTAATTGTCCTATTCAAGTTATCATACTATTATTTCCCTATTGTTTCCATCGTTCATCTCATGTCTTAACTTTGCATATTGTATTGTTGCATTGATAAATAAATAATAAGCCGAGGTTTAAGGGTTAACATTAGTAGTGGAAAATATAGGGACTGTACTTGGAGGAGGGGCCCGTGTTTTCCTAAATATTGTTCCGGCCATTATTTTATCGTGTGATTGTGGCTTACGACGGTAACCCAATCTATCTTGTATTGTATCGTTGCCGAAGACCGTGTCATGTATTGAATATTGATTATCGTTTCTGAGTACATAAACTATAAAATCCACCACTAAGTCTAAAACGTAACTTGTTTGTATGTAGCAACTATGTGGTAAATAAATGGGACGCATGAAGTGCTACATTAGTTAGGATTAAAATAATTAATAGACTTAAGAATTGATACGGCATTGACACTGCATATTATTCATCATTGTTCCTATTGATATCAAATATTGGCTAAGTGTTATTGATATTGGTCATTGATTATTGTTATTAATTATTGAATCATTGTTTATAGCCATTGTATCGATTACCATGATCCTGATTATTGGTTATCGTGCCATGTTATTGATTCCTATTGATCCATTGAATTCATTGTTATACTGTTATTCTATTGTTCTTTGTTTTCTCTACTTACTATCGACGACTTGCTCTAAGGAAATTTTTTCTCCTCTTTTTAGATGAAGTGTTCACAGGTGTTGATGGAGAATTGCCTGTTGTGATTAGAGAACAAACTTTCTGAAGATCTAATGTTTTCTAGTTGCTTATTATTTTGTTGAACTTAATGTATTGAGACTTATTATTGATTTGTGATTGGATTATTATTGTATTGGGTTTATGCCCCGAATTTTTATTATTATTTCCAGACGTTGGATTATTGTACTTGGATATTTTATATTGCTTTTGTTGCTGCTAATCTCTGGTGTGGGAGCAAACAGATGAATTTATGGATTCTTGAAGGAAACAAGTATGCAAACTTGTTGACTTTCACCGGCATGTTGATTGGTTTCTAACCGCTGTCGTAAACCTGCACAAAGTTTGATACACCGGGATGGATCCCGACGACAAATCCTCCGACACTCTTGTCAGTAATCAGGAAGATTATGAAAGAGCTTTAGGTAGAAAAAGATTGATTACCTCGTTACGATGAGGGAGAGGGATATTTATAGTCGCCTTAGGAACTAGTTTCGAGGTAAGGATATATCTCTACTTCCGGATGTTTATGGATAAGAAGAGAGTTTGACTCGTTTCGTGATAAGAGGGACTGTTTAAATCGTCTCTTAGGGATAACCACGAATTTGAATCGCTCCTTATCCATCTGGATTGGTTTGTAATGGATCGTTACCCATACCTAGTAAGATAGATCCATTTTCGGGCTATTAAACTTGGTAGAAAGACTCAGTTCCCTATTCGGACCCGTTTGTAGGTAAAATTACCATTTTACCCCTGAGAGCTTTAAGATTCGTGGCCGACTTGAACGATCCCGATTTAATCCTATTTTAGCCATATCAGGAGCCCCCCACTCCTGGAGACTGATTTTAACAGTCTTTGAGGAGTGGTTTTGTTGTTCTAATGGCTTACAAGTTTTTATCGGAGTTCTTAAGGGAGTTTGATCTTGCTCGAGGTGTGACGGTGCTAAGTTGAGTTTGCAAAGTGCCCAAGATGATTCTCGGATTTTTTTAGATTTTTTCTAAATTTTAAATTATTTTTCGAATTTTTATTTAATTTTGCAAAGTGATGTTCTATTTTCAAAAAGTATTAACTAATCGTTCTAATCAATAATTATTTATCCAGGAGCTCAAAGATACTTCCCTGAATTTATAATTATTTTTTAGAGTTTTTAATTTTTTTTTTTGAATTTTTAATCATTTTTTGCAATTTTTAAACAATTAATCCGAATTATAATTAAAATAAAAGAATTAATCATACGAATATCGACGTGGCACGATCTGGAGCGTCGATCATGTCATCGGCACGAATTTTCAAGTGATCTGGAGACGTGGCGCAGTCTAGACGCTCTGACTCGAGCGCGCATCGGGAGGTAGGTGCTTTCGCCAATATGCAGCTCGGTAGCTCAGTAGCTCAGATCGTAAATTCGAGCTATGTGGCACAATCTGGATCCTTGATCAAGATCAGGCGCGAACTGTGAGGCAATAGTTTTTGCCAATACGCAGCTCGGTAGCTCGGTAGCTCGGATCATAAATCCAAGCTATGTGGCACGATTTGGACCCTTGATCAAGATCAAGCGCGAATGGTCAGGTAATAGTTTTTGCTAGTTTACAGCTCGGTAGCTCAGATTGTAATTTCGAGCTACGTGGCATGATCTGGATCCCTGATCAAGATCAAGCACGAATTGTGAGGCGATAATTTTCTGCAATTCGCAGCTCGGTAGCTCGGATCATAATTCCAAGCTACATGGCACGATCTGGACCCTTGATCAAGATCAAGCATGAATTGTGAGGCGATAGTTTTTGCCAATTCGCATCTCGGTAGCTCGGCCGAGCTACTGGGCACGATCGGGGTGGTTGATCAAGATCATGCTGGAATTGTGAGGCGATTGTTTTTGCCAATTCGCAACTTGGTAGCTCGGTGGCTCGGATTGTAATTCCAAGCTACGTGGCATGATCTGGGCGGTTGATCAAGATCAGGTGCGAATTGTGAGGCGGTAGTTTTTGCCAATTCGCAGCTCGGTAGCTCGTTAATTCTGAGCTACGTGGTATGATCTGGGCGGTTGATCAAGATCAAGCACGAATTGTGAGGTGGTAGTTTTCGCCAATTCGCAGATCGGTACCTTGGTAGCTCAGATCGTAATTCTGAGCTACGTGGCACGATTTTGAGCCCCTTAATGAAGATATGGCACGAATTGTGAGGCGGTAGTTTTTGCCAATTCGCAGCTCGGTACCTCGGTAACTCGAATCGTAATTCCGAGCTACATGGCACAATTTTGGGCCCCTTGATGATGATTCGGCACGAATTGTGAGGCGGTAGTTTTTGCCTTTACGAATTCTGACATTTAGCCTTCTTATGGGCATCCTTTGGGGTCGTGGGGGCCCAAAGCGTTCAGAAGCCCAACCGATGCCCCCCTTTTTTACTATAAGTCTCCCCCCTCCCCACTACTCTCTCATTCTTCACTTTTCACTCTGAGAATTCATTTTTGCTCTTGGGTGGCTCTACTAGCGGTCGCGACCAAGCGCTCAATTCTCGAGCGAACTATTCCGACCGTAGCTATCACATTAAGGTAAATATATATTTTATTTTATATCTTTTTCAAGATGTCTAGAGTGTCGTCGGAGAGTGAGACCTCCACCTCGGACCAAGGGAGTGATTGGTCGTTGGCGGTTTCATCTGCGGTGGACAAGGGAAGGAGGTCACAGGGTCAGTGATTGTGGAGACGATTATGGAGAATGTGAGGAGAGCCGATGAGTTAGGTAGGCTTCTGTCCACCCTATCCAGCCTCGGGAAGGTTAGGGATTATTCAGCCGACCTTCTGTCCAGGGCGGTATACGGGAGGTCGACTTTATATGAGGAGAATAAGCTGAGAGATTTAAGATTTGTACCCGATTTGAACGATCCCGATTAAATCCTATTTTTAGCCATATCAGCTTCAATTCAAGTATTATTGTTCATGAGATTTTTATTATTGCCTGCGCAATTGTTATGTATTGATTATATTGTTGAGTTAATCGGATAAATATCTTATGGGTGACGATAGTCATTCGCTGGGCCAATGTCATGTGCTCGTATTCCGTATTTTTGGAAAGCGAGGCATGGCAGTTAACAATTTATTTTCGATATGATATAAAAAATTTCATAAAAAATACATATCTCTATTGCTATTTACTATATATGATTTACTGCAGTAAATATTATAGGGAAGCTTGTTTAATATATGAGAAAATGTGTTTGCATGAAGGGAAGTGAATTTTTACCAAGAAAACTCTACTGTTTTAATGGGAGATTTTGTAACAAAATAAACCTGATTTTTAACAAAACAAACCCGTGCAAAACACTTTAATAATAAATATACCATCAAAACATGTGCACTGCATGTATGCATCAAATCCAATGGTAAAAAAAATCCTTCATCTCCCTCTTTCGCCCAATCCCGTTGCCAGCGACTCCCACTATGCTGCCACCGCACTGCCACAATCCCGTCAATCAGCCTATAGAACTGCCAATTCCCCGCCATCCCGTCGCCAGCGATCCCCTCAGTTCATCTTCCTCCCCTCTATTGATCTCCCTCTCCCTCACAAACCTGCTGCCAACAATGCCCATCGCATCGTCATCACTCCGCCGCAATCCCATCGTCGAGTCGCAAATTCCGCGCCGCCCCATCGCCAGTGATGCCTATCGCGCCCGTAGAACCGCCAAATACCCGTCGCCCCGTCGCCAGCAATCCCCTCTATTCATCTTCCTCCCCTCTATTCATCTCCCTCTCTCTCGCAAACCCATCGCCAGCAATGCCCATTACGTCGTCGTCGCACCACCGCAATCCCATCGTCGAGCCGCCAATTCCCCACTGCCCCATCGCCAGCAACGCTTATCGTGCCTTTGCAACCCTATCGAGTTGCCGTTTTCCTGCCACCCCATCTCCAGTGATGCCTATCGCGCCTTCGCTACCCCGTCGATCCGTCGATTTCCCGAAGTTCAAAAAGCTTCCCTCGAAAAAATCAAACCAAATTTTTCGAATCCCCAATCCGAGTAGTTTCTTTCACCCCAAATTCAAAAAGACGCTGATAATGACGAATATGGTATTTCCTTAAAACTCTATCCGCAGAAGTTCATCATTTTCCTTCATCCAATTTCTATGTTAGTCATTTGAATTTGTGTGTATTTGTTCGGTTTATTACAGGAAAGGGTATTGAAAAAGGGGTTATCGAAGAAATTGTGGAGTTGCTTCTGTGATTAAATCAAACCAAATTGTCTGAATCCCAAATTCGAATAGTTTCTTCCATTCCAAATTCAAGAAGATGTCGGTAACGTTGAATTTCACCATTTTCCTTGATCCAATTTCTGTGTTTTTAATTTGAATTTGTGTGCATACAGGAAAGGGTATTGAAAAAGGAGGTGGTTTTCGAAGAAGAATAATAGAATTTGAAGATAAATGTTGCTTTCGTGTTCGTCATTGTGGAATCAATGTTTAGATTCGGAGTTAGTGTGATATGTTGCTGATAGAAATTTGGTTCCAAGTTCACCCAGTTTAAGAAATAAGAATTTTGTTTCATGGGCATAATACAATAAACTAACTGACCGGTTAGCGTCTGATTTTTCTTTTTTAGACCTTCGATATTGCAATATTAACATGCAATTATTGTAGGAAAACTAGGAGTTATCGAAGAAATTGTAGAGTTGCTTCTGTGATTATATCAATATTCACAACTGCAGAGATTCAGGGTTTAATTGGCTTTACTATATTAGTCTTTTGTCGATTAGGTTCTCCACTTTACTGTGCAAAAAATGAAGGAGATGGAGACATGTAGTTGCACATGTGCATTCACACATATGGATGCCTTTGTTGAATAATGCAAGTCAGATATTTCCAACCTTTTCTTTATATTTAGAGTGTTAGATATTTCGATATCTAACACTCTATATATTAAAAAAAAATCTTATTTCTTGCATATGTTAATTATAACTATTTATTTTCATAGTAACTAGCATGATTCATTTCATTGTTAACTACAACATTTCAGTTGCTTATTCTGTTTTCTGTTATGTCTACTTATTCTAAATTCAGTTCTAATTTCAGTTCTTCTGTGATTATTTCAATATGCACAACCATAGAGATTCAACGTTTAATTGGCTTTACTATATTATTCTTTTGTCGATTAGGTTCTCCACTTTACTGTGCAAAAAAGGAAGGAGATGTAGACATGTAATTGCAGATGTGCATTCACACATATTGATGCCTTTGTCGGATAATGCAAGTCAGATATTTCCATCCTTTCTTATATTTAGAGTGTTAGATATCGACAAATCCAACACTAAATATTTTTTAAAAACTTATTTCTTGCATATGTTAATTATAACTATTTATTTTATAGTAACTAGCGTGATTCATTTCATTGTAATTGCAACATTTCAGCTGCTTATTCTATTTTCTGTTATGTTTGCTTATTCTAAATTCAATTCTAATTTCAGTTCTTCTAAATCGATTTTAGCCTTGGCTAATTATTTCACCTACAGATCTTTTACTTCATCGGATTTGGGATCTTCTGCATTGAATCACTACTGAGCATTTGCGTCATTCAGGTAACTTTACACTTCTAATGGATGTTCATAATTTTCAAGCTTAGTAAATTGCATGTTAGCATCATTATAATATTTTCCCTAAAAATTTCATCATTATTATATTTAATTATTTTCAATGAGTGTACAAATTTGGGGATTTAAATGACATTTTTTGTAGAAATGGATAGATTATATTCAACAAATAATCAACATGCCAATGATGAAGAATTAATAGACGGAAGAGAATTACAGTATCAACATGAAAATTCTGAACGTAGGGAGAGGCTTAGATAATTTCACAGAAATAGAAGAGCTAATATGACTGCATTGCAATTGGAGGAGCTTAGACAGAGACAATGCCAATAAGCGAGAAATCGACAATCTTTGATGTCTGAAGATCAACTAGATCAAAAAAGAGAGATATGTAGGCAGTATCAAAGAAATCGATGCTCTAATATAAATGCAAATAATCAACAGGATAATGACAAAGAAATAGTAGACGAAAGAGAATTACAGTGTCAAAAATAAATTGAATCACCAGCTAAAATACCTCAACTGTCAGAAGATCAATAACATGCTGAACGTAGGGAGAGGCTTAGAATATACAAAGAAATAGAAGAGCTAATATGAATGTATCGCAATTGGAGGGGCTTAAATAGAGATAACGCCCATATCCGAGAAATCGATAATTGTTGATGTCTGAAGATCAACTAGTTGAAGAAAGAGAGCGACGTAGGCAGTATCAAAGAAATCGATGCTCTAATATGAATGCATCAAATCCAAACATTCAAACCCAATAGTAAACCCTTCATCTCCCCTCTATTCCTCTCCCTCTCTGTACCCGCACCCCCCGCCTACCCGCACTACCGCACCATCGCCTCGCCTGACCGACTCTTCCTCTCTCTCTCTCTTGTGATACCCAGCATCCCCGTCACCACTCACCACCGACTACCTCCTCTCTTGCATCCCCGTCGCCACTCACCACCGACTACCTCCTCTCTTGCATCCCCGTCACCACTCACCACCGACCGACTCCTCACTCTCTCTTGCATCTCCGTCGCCAGTGCATGCCCGTCGCGCCGCCGCATCCCCATAGCTCCGCATTCCCCTTCGCGCCTCCTCCCTCTTCAAATCCCAAAAAGGTACCAAAAAATCCAAAACCCTAGACATCTTCGGTCCAATTTCTGTTATTTGATGACGGTTAATTATTAATTACTTTGTATAATCATTTTTTCTATATATTCTGAGTTTTTGGTAGCTCATATTTGTGAGGTGATCTTCATTTATTTTTAAAATTCAGGATGTGTTTGGAGGAAGATAACAATTGAAATGACTCTATTCATAGTGGATAGTGAAATTATGGATGCATTGAAGATGTATAGAATTATACTGAATATAGGTGATAGATTGATAGATGTTTGGTATTTTTATATGAGGAAATTAAGTATGACTGGAACTTTTATTGGAATATAGGATAATGGGAACTATACAGTGGTTGTGGTTTTGGATATAGGAATTCAATGGGTGATGACAGTATGCGAGTGCCATGATGAAATCGAGCGTGGAAATTGGTGCTTGTTTCGATCGGCGAATCCAAAGGTTCATCCAACTCTTCTCTTCATCTTCGTCTCTATTTTATACGATTAATGCAATCAAATTGTTAGAGTTAGGGTTTTCGATCTATTTCTTACAAATTTCAGGAATTTCTGTTTTGATTTTGTAGGTATAAAAAATTAGGGCTTACAAAAAGTTAGGGTTTCAAAGAAGCAAATATTTTGAAGAATGCTTGATTCTTTTTCAACCTAATTTTGATTACTATGGTTTTTCTAATATTTCTTTGTATTTAATATTTGTTTTCAGAAATTTTGATGGACCGATGGAGACGAGTTCTAGAGGCGGATCGAGTATCTGAAGAGTGTCCACGGGTCAGAGTTTGGGTTATGTAAGAGGATCTAATGCTGCTATCAAGTCGGAGTTTGGCTTCCTTCCGATCTTGATGATATCTTCAGGTATGTTTCCAATTCTTCTTTTCAATAGTTTTTTTTAGGATAAATTAATGGGTTTTTTAGTTGAATTTTATAATCTTATTTAAGTATACTAGAGCAGAATAGAGGGGGGACAAAACCTCACTCGCACATTTTCGCTTATGTTTTTCCAACTATTTCTCCACCCATCAATTAAGGAAAAAAAACACGTCAGTGTGTGCAAATTGTCCAGGTTTTAAAACCAACAAGTTCCAGATTGCTTCATACAACATTGATGACTAGTTCTAATAATTTTCTCCTTCAATTTGCAGACTCTTTCAACACACGATTTTGGTGTTCTCGGAAGAATCACACCGCCGGGGTTTGATTCTACAAGGTACAATCTTTGGAAAGTTCATGTGTTTTGAAATTTTTTTGATTGAGATTGAGTGATGATATGTTAACTAAGTGATGTGAAAACCCTACAAATTTGTATAAGGAAACTATTGGGTTTGCAAAGCTTATAATTCTCATAATCTTGAATCAAGTTTTGAGCATCTTTGATATGATAGCTACAGAGTTGGGGTTGAGTAGGTGAGCTAATGGTAATCAACCATCTGGTTATTGTTCAAATTAGAAGTCTTATAAAAGAAAATTAGACATTTTTAATTGAGCGTATTTAAACTCGACTTTTGACTTTCCGAGAGACGGTCTCATTTATAATAATTGCTTCATTAGTAAAGAAATAGCAATGATGATACCGTAGTTCATAACATAAGCTCATACTCTTAATGTGATTAAAAAATTGCATTAATAAACTTGAATGCAAAATACGTGTTTGTTGCTTAAAACATACACGACCAAGTAGAAGAAAAGCATGTGAAATACACATGTCATGTCATACATCCAATTTATACATAGCGACATTCACATAAAATAAAAGTTGATGCTCTTAGAAGTAATTCGTAGACAATGGAGCTTTAAAAAGTGAGCGTACATCGCACACGTGCAAATAACTAGACTGATGTAGCTTAATTGCTAATTGTTCTCCTTTAGTTTCAGAACAATTTTTTGATATAGACAGTTAAATAATTTACTATATATTTTCATATTGGCAATTTAATTAATTGAATGACTATACTTTTTGTAGGCGTGCATCGCACGTGCATTATACTAGTATTATTAACTAGTCCATGTTATTCATTGAAATATTATTATGTGATTATTTTAATAAGCTAAATTTATATTAACCTCTAAAATTCTCAAATTCGTCATCTCCTATTCCAACCTATCAGTTATTTGGAGACTTAATTGTTAAAACAAACTGCATGCGTGCAATTGCAGGGGAAACAATTGGTGCTCGAGAGGTATATTAAGATGAATGCAAATGCACCTGCTAGGCGATATTACATTACGTTTGAGGCCAGAGATACCGAGACTAACAGTTGAGTATCAAGCCAGTCCATCATCCAGCTTAACATTTGAGTATCAAGCCAGTTCAATCATCCAGATTTATGCAAAATGGGACTCGGAGGGCAAGGTTCCACTCAGTGACAGATACATCAACAAGCAAATGCGGCAGGTAGTTTATGTTGGGTGTATGTCTTGCATACTTAGGTTTGCTGTGAAGAGAAGACGGTGAAGAGAAGAAGGCCGGAGCGTCATTGAAAGAAGAAATAGTAGCAGCAACAACAGTCAAAGAAATTGGCAGTCGTCTGCGCAAAGTGGCAATCGACCATCCTATCTCTCTGTTTTGAGAGTTGTCATTGTGATCGACTAACCCCCTTGAGGTGTAGTCGACCACCGACGGCGGGCAACAAATTATTGGGCTGATTCTAGGAAAATTTTTAGGACAAATCTTCTACTCCAAGTTAGATCGTATTGCTTCTATCATGTGGCTCTCTCTTAAGAATATTGATATGGGTAAAAATAGAACCAAATCGGGACTGCTCAACTCGGGCACGAATCTTAAAGCTCTCAGGGGTAAAACAGTAATTTCACCAACAAGAGGGTCCGAAATGGGAACTAGGTCTTTTCCAAGCCCAATAACCCAAAAACGGGTCTGTCCTACTGGGTAAGGGTGACGGCTCATTACAAACCAACTCATGACATTTAAAGAGTAATTCAAATTCATAGTTATCTCTAAAAGACGGTTTAAACCAAATCTCTTATCATGAAACGAGTTAAAACTCTATTTCTTATTCAAAAATATCGGGACATAGAGATAAATGATTATCCCTAAACTCTCTCTAAAGGCGACTATAAATACCCCTCTCCCCCCATCATAAGAAGGTAATCAATATTTTTTCTCAAATCGCTCTTTCATAATCTTCTTGATTACTGACTTGAGCGTCAGAAGGTTCGTCGCCGGGATTCATCCCGGTGTATTGAACTTTTTGCAGGTTAACGACAATAGAGAGAAACAGTCAAACACCGGCCAGAAGTCAACGGTTTGACTTATTTGTTTCCAAAAGAATCCACAAATACATCTGTTTGCTCCCACACCAAAATCAGCAGCAACAAATATATAGGACGATCATTGTATCAAGACTAAACTTAGGGTTCCTTACATCTTCATATATTTTAATGACCTATGTTGATAGTTCTCTATTGTAAACAATAGATTATCTTCTAGTGAGACTTGAGATATAGATAGGTTCTTGGTGAGAGAGTTTATAACTCTTGTAATCTTCTCTAGTTGAATAATATCTCCCTGATTTTCTCACGGATTTGGGTTCGCCTAAACTAGACAAGATTGTGTGTTTTGTGTGCTTGGTATGATCTCTTGTTTGAATGTTCATTGGATCGGTTATCACTTCTCGCTCCTATAGCTCCAACTTCGACGTGCTAAATTCCTAACAGTTTCCTATAGCAGTATTTTCTAAACTGAGACAATCTGAACAAGACATATTTTTGCGAGTCAGCTGTTCTTACTCACCACTCATACTAAAACTCATAATGATCGAGTATCACAAATTCATAGTTTCAAATCAACTATTAAAACAGTAGAGTGTTGACCTTGAGTTTGGTGTGTACAAAACGTATTATATACAACTAATAAGTTTCAGTTAAAATATGCAGGAAAAACAGGAAAAAGAAAATCCAAGATAAAGATATGAAAGTTTGCAAAAGAGGCATGAATAAAAAAGATTTGAAAATTCAAATAGGAGTGCTCCACAAGAAACATGTGCTTCAAATCTATAAAGAATCAAGCATGGGTGGATTATTTATTTCCTTTTTGTGAGAAAATGTTATGTAATGATTGATTGATTAATTTTTGTTATGAATATAAACTAGATTCGCCAAATAAAAGACAGATCTGCACGATAGCGGTCGACCACACAAATATTGGTCGACCGTCACAATAGTCGACCGCTCATTTTAGTTGAAAAGATGAGTCAGTCAACTGGTCATCTCTTAACTCTTAGATTGAAAGATGAACAGTCGACCGCTCATACGTACGGTCGGCCGTTGATGTACAGATCTGACTATTTAGGAAAAATCTTTTCCTTTTGGATAGATAATTTTTCCCACTCTATAAATTGAGGCGAATTTACTGAGTATTCTTCACATCTTGCGATTATAACTTCTGAATTAATTAATCAATCATCAATCCGAGTGTGAGAGATATTCAATATTTTTCTTCAGTCAATGTCTATTTGGATCTTGAGGATTTTTCTTTTATTTCCACTTCGATAAGGTTTGCGGGACTTATCGTGTAACCCCTGTTTTCTAAAAATATATTTTTGTGTATTTTCTGTTTTTTTTTAAATTTCGCAAATTATTTTTTTTCTTCCGATTTTCAAATTCTTTTGTCAAAATGTATTTCTGAATCTCCTCTTAAAATCTATTTTCGCTCAATAATTGTATTTGTAACTATTTTGTATGATTTTGTATTTTAATACAAGTATTATTATTATTATTATTACTGTTACTTTATTTCTATTATTATTAAATTCTACTGTTAGTATCATTATTTTTATTGTTATTACATTTTGATTGTATATTAAAAATCCTACTGTATTTGCTACTATTTGAGTATTAACTCAGTGTATACTATTTGATTTATTGTACTATGGTATTTCTATTTGTATAGTTTCTATTGAATAAATTATTTACTTTTAATATTAAATCTAATTATTTTTTTGAATTATTTTTTTTTGAAATCCTAATGGATTTTTAATACCCATTAACACAAAAATCCATTAACCCAATATATTACCAAATCCATTTATTTTCCATTCCCTGTTTACATATTTACCTAATCAGCCAAGCCATTACCTAATCATCATACACCCATTAATTATCAATCCCATATTACCTTTTTCCATCAGAAACTATCCTAATCTATTATCTCATCCTAATTATAATCCTACTCATGAGCCTAATGATCTAATCCTAAACCGTGAGCTGTTTTTTTTCCCTACCCGGTTGCACCCTAAAGCAAACCGACCCATTATTTTTCTCTTCTTTTTTTTTTTTCCTCTCCTGTAGCTGCCGCCAGGGTGCAATCTCCCATCCTTTTTCAACCATATATATATACACATCAATATGTAACTAAAAACCGTGCTACATATTTTTTTTTCCCTAACCTTTGCGTCCGTACTTCATCTCTCCCGCTTCCTCTCCATCTGCCGTCTCGCGCTCTCTTGCTCTTAGGATTTTTCTTGCGCATGCTCGAGTGCGCGTGTAGATCGTTCGTGAGTTTGCGGATTTTCGTTCGTGGGTTTTGCTCATACTCTTGAATTTTATTGTTCTTCATCCCCGATTTAAGATAAGTAACTTGTACTCCAATTCATTTGTTTGATACAAGTCTTAAAGTTTACCTATAGTGTAGTTGGATCTAAAGACAACTCTTGATATGTTTTCCTTGATGGGTTTTGTCTCTATTGTGATATTTGGCCATAGATGACTCACGAAACTATATGGATATGAATTAACCTAGGATTCGTTCGATTCTTGATTTTTGAACATGTATATGAGACTTGTGTGCAAACGTGTGTTTTGATAGAGACTCATACGATATATTTGGTGTGGACATGTTAATAACCCTAATTCACGATGTTTAGACAATTGGTAGACTTTATTTCAAGTTTGGATGTGTTTGGATCAACTTTTCTTGAATCTATGTTGATTTTGTTTTAAGGGGAAGAATCTGTATTTTGGCACTATTCTGTTTTGTTTGCTGTTTTCGACTGTGCTACAGTCAGTATCTTGATTCCGATATAAAACATGAGTTTTAAATAATTTTGTCTATTTTCAAAACCCTCTAACCTTGCTTGATTTTGATTTTGTATGACTGAGTTATGACTGTTTTAGTACAGAGGTGTCAATCTTTTCTAGATTCTGTTTTTGGGTAATTTTGATAACAAACTATTTTCAAGAACTATGTGATACATATTATTTTGATTCAAAACTTTGGTCAGTGTTTCTTTATTAAGTTAGGGATTACCCAGTATTTTGTTAAATTTTATTGATAAAGTTTATATGGTGTTTCATGCTCGTTTCTAAAATCTATACATGCTGTATTTTGCTCGCTGTTCTGTAAAGAACCCTATTTTCACTATGATTCCTTTTACTGTATGAAAAATATTTGTGAAATATAAAAGTTAGTATATTCCATATATTTTCATATCCCTTTGGCGGAATTGGATTTCGTTTCACTGGTTGCGAGATATCTTAGTTTTCGTAAAGTAGTGTTGGGATTTCCAGATTTGCTAAACTATGTTTTCTTGATGCTTTCGTATTTTTGATGACTGATCTTTTCTTACTAGAATATTATGAAACTTTATATTTTGATTCTAAACATATAGGGGAATACCCCAGATTTTTCATGAATTTAATTGAGAGGTTTTGATGCTGTTTTTCTGACTGAGAATTCGTTTTCTTGATTTCTGACTGAACATGTTTTTTGTTTTCAAATCTGTTTTGAGTTATGATGTTGTGAATTACTATATGACTTATTTATACTTGCTGGATTCGTGTGGATGTCTATTTTCTAGATCCTTCACTAGTAGAAAACCTTGCAATAATAATGGATTATTTGCAAGCACAAAAAATCCCTTGTTGGTGCTACCATCAACAATAAATTAATCACAACAAACTCATCCATTGCAAATGTTTGAACATCTGCAAGTGATTCTCTTGAATTGTTGCAGGTGTTGATAATTACAGGGGAACAATTGTAACAAACAATATTCCATTACCAAAGTAGAAATAAAATATTTAAATTTTAAAATAAATTAAGTATGAACACGTGCTTTACACATATAATTTTGTTGCTCAACAATTTGATGCTAAAAAAGATACCCATACTTCTCAAATATTGAGCGGGCAAAAAAAGAAAAAAAAACAATCAAAACCCTACCAAATGCAACCATCTTTTCCTGATCCACTCTCTCTTTCTCCTCTTAATAAGAAAACCCCCAAATCCCGGTTAAGAAAAAACCCCCAAATCAATTTCGACCTCCAAATAAATAAAAAAAAATCCCAATTCACAAATCGCCTCTTCCGCCTCCCTCCTTCTCCGCTGCTAGTGCTCGCATCTCCTCCGCCTCCCTCCTCCTCCGCTTCCCTCCTTCGCAGCACCTTCGATTTGGATCTCCTCTGCCTCCCTCCTCCTTCGCCTCCCTCCTTCGCAGTGCCTTCAGTTTAGACCTCCTCCTTCGCCTCCCTCCTCCACCTCCCTCCGATAGTCCGACGTCAACACTCGAATTCTTGAGGTGCTAAAGAACTGGCCTCAGAAGAAGATTCAAGTTATTGTGGTCACTGATGGTGAGCGTATTTTGGGGCTTGGAGATCTCGGATGCCAGGTATGTTTGTTAGTTTTGTTAAAATAATGTTATATTTTTTCATGAGAGTTATTGTTTATTTGAATGCGAGCTACAGTTTGCAACTTGTGAAGGGAATAGGAATTCCAGTGGGGACTGCAGTGAAGGGAATGGGAATTCCAGTGAAGGGAATGCGAGCTACAATTTGTTCTTTGAACCTTTATTTTGTCAACTGCAGTGCTTGTCCATCACAATTGATGTGGGGACAAACAATAAGAAGTTGTTGGATGATGAGTTCTACATTGGGTTAAGGCAAAAGCGTGCTACTGGCCAGGTACCCAACACTTCAATTCATATATCATGATGTTATATAAATCTGGTAGCTTATTTCTAATGCCGAATTGAGAAACCTTGTGTATCCATATATCATGAAACCAAGTGTATCCATATCTTTCTCTATACGTTCAAACAGATTCTAGACAATGAAAACGAGAAACCAAAATAGCAAGAATCAGTTGCTTTCTTTTTACTAAAATAGACTTCTAAGTCATGATGTACCCAACCAACTGGCAAGAACATATGTGGTACTGTAAGTAGTGCAAAAATGTCAAGCTTGACCTTGGGTTGTACATCAGATTTTTGTCTCCAAAAATGGTTACCATCATAATTTATTTTTCTCATTTTATGAAATTGTTAAAATGCTCGCATTTCTATTGAAATATATTATTTTTCATTTATTCGATATAATATAAAACATAATATATTTAATGTAGGCCACCAACATACGCGTACCCTACTTTTTGGTAAAATCATGCATCCATGTTTCTGGATGGTGACCTACCTGCACCCTATACCATAGATGATAAGTTTATCTTCTCTTGAGAAGTCTGAACAACCAATTGTGAGGGCTTATTTTTGATGATCCATCAAAATTTCATATTTCCAACATGTGTATGGTGTCCAAATTCCATTAGAAGGATTATTATGGTTGGGTAATTGGTGCCTATAGAAACTCGAAGGTTGCTAACTAGTATAGTTTCTCTTCAAACATTCACCCGTTGTCCAACTGAGCAAATCCTTAAATTTTTACAATCTCAAAATGCAAAATTGTTTTTGTAAATCTGAATTGGCAAACGTTGTACATCCAAGCTTCACTCAGCATTTTTCAATGATGAAATTTAATAGGCTTCCTAATTCGACTCTCACCAATAGTGTAAAAGATACTTGGTATGACAGTATGAACACAACATGTTGGATTATAGTAATGGATCAGCAACCAGTAAACATTAAATATGAACTTCTTGATAGTATACCTAACTGGGTTGCTTACATTTTTCAGATAAGGTAGTAGTTATTACAATAGGGTTTAGAATTTTTAGGTTTTTTGTTTCTATTTTGGTGGTAGAGTTTTTATGGTAGGAAATAGTAGTGGTAGTGTTTGTTTTTTTGGACAACAGTACTAATCATTTGCTTTTGAGTTATGTAGTAGGTTAGATATTGTATGAAATATCGGTTTCTTATGCCTTTTAGTAGTATTATAGAAGCGTTTCAATACTTCTTGGCAGGTAGATATTATTCTCTCTTCCTCTCTTTTCTTTCTCTAACCCTCTAATTTTCCTTTATCATTACCGTTCTTCTCAATTTTCCCTTTGATTCTACATCATTTCTTTCAATTGCTGAGAGAGTTCAGCTGTAAACAAAATTCATCTATACAACATTTTTGAAAGGCCATACAGAAAGATACCATAACCTTTCAATGGATTTTAACTAAATACCATAACCTTGAATTATTTTTAGAAAAATACCACAATCTTATTCCAGACAGACAGATTACAGAAGGTTCTGTGGACATTTGGGATAATCTGAGTGGAAAAACTTCCACCGAAATAAAAGTTGTGGAATTTTTTTTTTTAAATGAAAGGTTTTGGTTGTTTCCCATAATTTAGCCTTTTTAAAATTATGTAATGCACACATGACATAGAATTTGATAATCTTATTCGTAACATGCAGCGATCATGGTGGTGCGGAATCCACTGCATCTGGAGACAAGTTTTTCGATGAGCCATCATGGGGTGCGAAGTTCGATTCTAACGATGATGCTGATTCCCTGTGGGGTTTCGGTTCGACAAACACAAAGGTAACCATCTTATTATTTCCTTTAGTATAAATCGTCACTATTTTATCATTTGAGGCACCACTTATCGACTTCATTTTCAAACTATGTTTCAGGACAATGATCATGACAAATACCAACACGATTCCTTCTTCGGAGCTGGAGGCTTCAATCTTAATCCCATCAGGACTGAATTTCCAAGCACTGAAAGTGTATATGGAGCTGATAAGAAAAGCGCTTTCTTTGATTCTGTTCCAAGCTTGACCTTGGGTAATGAGTAACATGTAGAAGACCTTACGTGAAAAGTGAAGTTGGGGATACATGGAAGCAGTAGCGGGTTAAAAGTTATTTTGAAAACATTTTATTTTGTTTCTTGGAGTTTCACAACTTATCTTTTCTTCTAGAATGTATTGTTGTTTTGGGACTATGAAACAAACAAAAAATTTTGTAATGAGAAGGTTCTGAATTATATAATATTCAAACTTATTTTGCATTATTGTATTTTCTTTATATAATTGTGTGAATCAATATGTGAAATAATTATATGTTCTTCATTGTAAAAATATATTGTTTTAATTTGTAAATTTGGTTAAGCCATTCAAATATAATCAGTAATGAAGAAAAAATGTGTGCAATTGCATTCGCGATGTAGCAATTGCAAGGGAATCAGTATCTTGCAGATCTCTGTAGCAATAGTTCATCAGCAACGGAAAAAAAAAATTTTAAACACACTTGCAAGAGAAGAATTTGTTGTAGATATTCTCCTATGTATGGGGATAGCAAGGTACAACTTCCATTACAGATATTCTATTATGGCTAATATTCGCAAGGGATAGTTAAAATTCCATTGCGAATGTGTACATTAACCAGGAGAGATTTCGCAACAGCAGAATTACAAGGGAATGACGAAAAATCCCTTACAAATGTACACTAAACATGGAATTGTACTCTTCTACAAGGGAAATTTCTATTGCGACTGTAGCATTTTCTACTAGTTTGATGGATCTAGATTTTCATTTATATAGCGACGGGATTCAGTGTTTTAGTATTGTACTGTCATGCTGTCCTGAATATGAACATACACTGTTTTGCTCGTTTATGTAACTGTATCTCATCCATGATTGTTTATTTGTTTCCCTAAATCTAATCCTGATTATACCATGTTAGTTTGACACTATTTCGTACACATTCATGCCTGTTCGATGACCATAATAAAAGTAACCAAGCCTGAATTTAAAGGAAAGATCTAGTAGTAGGAAAGCATAGAAATGTGTACTTAGATGGGAGCTCGTGTTTCCCATCTGATTATCTGTTATCTGTATGAGATCATGTTACATGATCGTCTGTTATCTGTATGAGATCATGGTACATGATTGTCTGTTATCTGTATGAGATCATGTTACATGATCGTATGTTATCTTTATGAGATCATGTTACATGATCGTCTGTTATCTGTTATCTGATATCTGTCTGAACCCTGAGTACACGGCCCTATATGATCCCCTACGAAATCTACAAACGTAACTGTTTTGTTGTAACAACCATGTGTTATGTTTTTAGGGCGCATGAAGTGCTACCTAGATAGTAATCACACTAGACTTATAAGAACATGACATCTGAATCTGTATCTGAAATATGAATCTGAATCTGAATCTGTTATATGTATCTGGCTATCTGTTATCTAATTATCTGATTATCTATTATCTGTCTGACACTACCATGTGACACAATTACTTGACACTATCTGTATACCTGATTATCCTGTTACCTGTTACATGTATATCTGTTACCTGATACATGATACATGCTTGCTTGACACTTGACTACATGATGCATGAGACTTGTTTACATGAGACTTGATACGTGACACTTGATGCATGATTACATGACACTTGACACCTGATGCATATTTACATGATGCCATTTATACCTATTCACCTTACCATGCTAGTTGTTATATTTTGACATGTGATTAGTTAGTTTTCCCATGTGCTTGTATCCTACATTATAAGTGGCCCGTAACTTGCAATTGATGGGTACTTGTGTTTTATCTTTTTTCCTTTCCTACATTCGTTGAATTGCAGATTTTGGAGAACAGGTTCCAGACTGTATTGGTGACATGATGTACTAGATACTGGAATTTTGCTATTATTATTTCTTGTAGTTTGCTTGAACAATAATTGTATTCATGCACTTGGATTTATTTTTGTATTTGGGCAATGTGACCCAGGATTATTTGTGTATTTCAGATCATGACTATTTGAGATTAATATATTTTATTTTAAGTATTCTTGTTGGTATTTGGTTCATATGTGCATGTGGTTGACTTTTCTGGCTTCCGACTCTGGTTTTATTGTGATATGTTGTAAAGATTCTTGAATAGCTTATGGATGATGAAAATCATTCGCTGAGCTTTTGTCGCGTATCCGTATTCCGTATTCTTTTTGGGAAGTGGGACGTGACATATCGGTAGAAGCCCTACGGGTGTAATAGGTCTCTTGGCCTGAATTCTGAGAATCACTGTACAAAGGTTATAAGTATAGTGGAACGTTTATGGCAGAGAATTGCTACAAATAGATGGTGTGGACATTGACCTAGGGGTCGAACCACGTTATATCGTTGTGTCTTGCCTACTTGCTGCGTTTACTTTCTCTAACCTTTTTGATTTACTTTGCAATTTAATTTGAATTTTTAATTTCCGCACCCTATTCACCCCCCCCCCCCCCCCCCCCACACCCCCAGGGTGATTTACATAGAGATATGGCATAGAAAATGTGGCAATAGAAACAAAACTTCTAATAAACAAAGTTGCATGGCATTATCGACGTATCCAAATGGGAGCCAGAGCTTGCTAAGGCACAAACTGAAAAAACTAAATCAGTATTCTCGAAATGTTTTTAAAATGCAAGTTCTTGAACCTTAATGTGCTAGAAGATAAATATAATAACAATATTTGCGAGTCTTTCTATTCACGCATGTTGTAGATGTCTTGAGCCGCATGATGAGCAAATGCCGAGCATAACATCGGATTGCCCTAGTATGGACCTCTAGAGGAAGATACGGGTTCTCAGTTGTACAGTACATTGATGACTCTTGATTTTCTGTAAAGGTTCGGTTACGGAAACGATTGTTATCAAAGGAGTGTTTTACTGCTTTGAAGCCTTATCTAGATTTCACGCCTGTTGAACCCTAAAAATGATCCCTAAAAATCCGACCGCAACTCGCCAATGAACAACCTCTACACTAGTCTTCACCACCTCAAAATGTGCAACACCTGGAGACAACCATGCATATTACGAGCATCTCAGGAGAATATTCTCCACACTTGGCGGTAACAATGGAATATTCCGCTTCCCGAGCTGATTTCAGATAGATCATGAAGTACAATCCTCTATTCTCCCTAATGCAACCCACTCAAAAAGGTTGTCAGAATGAAACAATCGAGCACTCTACTCATAATCTCGTTAGGCAGTCAAGATCGACCTTTCATACCCCCTTACCCCGTGCATACCAAGTGAAAGCAGCTTGGTGCAAATTGCCCTTTTGATCGTTGAAGCGACTCAACATGCTTGCATCCTCAATTGCAAAGTGGAGATGTTCCCCATTAGATACCTTGGTCTACCCGTGAGACCGAGTAAACTAAAAAAGTCTAATTGGATTCCTATAATCGATATGGTGGAAGCAAGACTGACATGATGAAAAAGGAAGTTTCTCTCTCTCTCACACTCTCTCTCGGGGCGTGCTTAATCCTCATCAACTCTATACTTTCAACCATACCAGCTTACTATATGTCCTTCTTTGAGCTGCCAATATGGATCATCAATAGTATTGACAGGGTTAGGAAAAGATTCCTCTGGAAGGGGCTGATGACTGAGGAAGGGGTATCATATAATATGATGGAAAAAGTATGCATGCGAAAACCACACGGGCGCCTGGGCATAATCAACCTAAAGGATGTGAATCTGACTCTGCTAGGGAAATGGTGGTGGAAGATCATCCACACAAATGGTGAAGGTTTGCATGATTATTTCCAACATTACCTAGAGGGCAGATCAAGAAGGGACAACGGTTTCTGCGTAGGCCTAAAGGTATCGTGGTTTTGTAAAGGAATCACTAAGGCCTATGAACATATGCAAAACCACTTTCATCTTCATATGCAATGGAAGGTCGGCGATATTCTGGTGGGATAGGTGGCGGGGGGACACACATTTAAAGAACTATTCCCAGATTTATACCAACGGACTTCCCAACCACATTGTATGATGGCTAGTGATGGGTAAAGAGGAAACCAGAACCCTCCGTTTAGAAGAAGCATTCCACCGACACTGAGGACCCTCTTGGAGGAGCTACGCCATACCATCAGCCTGACTGGTGTCACTTACAATGTGGGACAGGATGGAAGAGCCTAGGAGTTGGAGAAAACAACTCATTTTCAGTTTGTTCCTTATACTGTAGGATCCACTTTAGGGGATGTAAGCTTCCATGGTCTGTCGTAATATGGAAGACAAAAGTGCCACTTAAAGTCAGAGTATTTCTCTGGTTGGTGATCAACGATGCGTTTCTTACATGCGAGAACCTAGCTAAAAGACAACCCGGAATAGATACAAACTGTGAATTTTGTAATGCACCTGTGGAAACTAGGGAACATATTCTCTAAGAATGCCCCCAAAAGCAAATCTATATGGACCGAGGTCCTGTGTGCTTTTGGCACAAAAGACTATCCGACGATATATGATGAGCTATGGGTTGGGCACATATTTGCTCAAGCCAGAAAAACTGTGAGAGAAGCTTGGTATATTGTGATCTCTGCAACAACATGGATGCTCTGGCTAGATCTTAACAACTTTTATTTTCGTGGGATAAGTAATAGTATATATGACTGTTTAACTAAGATTATGCATTTCATTTTCTTTTGGATAAAGGCAGCTGCTGTAAGGGCTCGAGATCGCATAGCGGAAGTCTTTCCGAGCAAGAGTTATGACGTTGAGGAGATTGAGTTAGGACCCACCATGTACTAGCCCTATTCCTCAGGGTTGTTGGGGGGACTCTACTCTTTTTATTGTTGTGGTTTTTACTTTTTATGCATATTCCCACCTTCCAAGAGAGGTTGGAGGTTCCATGATGTTTATTTCCACACATGCTTGTACTTATTTCTTGTATTCCGAATCATCTGGACTTGTTTCCTTTTTTCTCTTTAGTGAAACAGTGTGACCATACACACCTTAAAAAAACACCCATAGTTTCTCTACTCCAAATTTTTTATAGGGGCTATCAAGTTAACAGCCAACATAGCCTATACTACCAATAAAATAAAATAAAATAAAAACACGCTCAGACAATTCAAAATCAGTAAATTTGCCTTTTGTTTAGAATGTTTTTTTTTAGGTAAAAGGTGGAATAAAGCCACCCTGTTTCATTAATAAGTCGTTAATAAAACAACCCCGGTGTACCGGGAAGGATACAAAAGTACAAAACAGGAAAGACATAATAGTGCAGGAAATAAAACATACACGGTGGCGTTATTCCACCTTTTACCTCAAAAAAAATAAAATATACACCCCCAACAAAACCCTGGGGGGTGGGTCGAATCCTCCAAACAAAAACCAAAAGTACAGTAGGTCAAGACCAAACTAGCATAGAGTGCAGCTACTGAGACGGCCCCGCCCCTCAATCCAATGTCGGTCCAAATTGTACCTCCTCATCATCAAAGTCCTCCACCTGGAAAGCTCTGGCAATCCTCCCTCTCGCTCCTGTAGCGGCAGCTGTAGCCCAAAAAAAGATAAGATGCATGATATGAGTAAGGTTACCGGAAATACTACAACATGAAGCACGAAAATAAAAGTTATTTCTGTCTAGCCACAACACCCATGTAGTTGCCGCAATGGCAATGTACCACGCATCCTTCATTTCATGGCGAACCTTTGCGAATTTGGGGCCAACCCACAAATCATCATATTCGTCGGGGTAATCGCTTGTACCTAGGGCTCGTAACACCTCTACCATAGTCGCCTTATTCCTTGGACAGTGGATAAACAGGTGGTTCAAATTCTTCGTATGTCTGTTGCAGAATCTACATTCGGTCGCAATCTGGGGTTGTCTTTTGGCCACGTTCTCTCTGGTGAGAATTGCATTATTGAGCACCAGCCACAAGAAAACTCTGACTTTAAGTGGTGCTTTCACCTTCCATAATACTTGTTCCCAACTAGGTCTGCATCCCCGATAGTAGATTCGATGGTACAGGGAACTGACCATGAACGCTCCCTTAGGTTCAAGTCCCCATCTCATCTGTTTGGGCCTTGGGTGCATCTCGTCCCGGACCGCGTGATGTGTTCTTGCAATTCGAGCAGTTGCTGATGTAATCTTGGGTTGAGAGCTCCTCGGAACGATGGCTTCCAACTTCCCCTCTTCCAAGTCTCAGCCACAGAAATATTTGGTCGATTCGTTTTGTTATACAGCTCGGGGAAAGTTTCCTTCAGAGTATATACACCACACCATCAGTCCCACCAAAATCTGGTGGACCGTCCATTACCGATAGTTGACGTAACTGCTGAGTTGAACGGCCCGCTAGCTTTGGTAATTCCTTTTCAGAATCGCGAGACTTTAGACCCTACTCGGAAGCCCAGGTTTCTCGTGCCTTTTCCTTGCAAGTATGGTTGAATGAAATCCTGCCAACCTTCCCCGCTGTGATGAAAAACCTTCCACCACCATTTCCCCAGGAGGGCAAGATTCATATCTCTAAGGTCGATGATGCCAAGCCCTCCATGCCTCTTTTTCATGCAAGCAATATTCCATTTGATCAGGTAGTAACCTCCCCTGTTCGAGTCTGCCCCTTTCCAAAGAAATCTTTTTTGGATTCGGTCAATCCTTTGGATAACCCACTTAGGAAGCTCAAAGAACGACATGTAGTAGATGGGCAGATTAGACAATACCGAATTGATGAGCACTTCTCTTCCTCCTAGCGAAAGCGATTTTCCTTTCCAACCAGATAGTCTTTCCTCCACCCTGTCAATTATAGGCAGCCAATCCGACTTGGTGAGTTTCCCTAGTCTAAGTGGAAGCCCTAAATATTTGATAGGAAACTCATTCCTCACACAATTTAATATGGTGGCATGTTCTCGCGCTTCTTCATCGGAGAGCGAAATGGGAATCAATGCACTTTTGTGGAAATTTATCCTGAGCCCTGACCAAGCTTCAAAACAGTAGAGGACTCCTTTAAAACAGACTATCTCTGATCTGGTCCCATTTCCAAAGAGTAGGGTGTCATCAGCATATTGGTGGATCGTGCACCCTTGACTGGAATTGGTGCTGGCCACGGGCGTAATCCAACCCTTTTTCCGGCAATTTTCTAACATACCCCTTAGCACATCTGCGATGATCGTGAACAGAAGTGGGGATAACGGGTCCCCTTGCCGGAGTCCTTTCTTGCACGGAAATGGCGGGCCTGGCCTCCCGTTCACTGAGATTGCCGTTTTACTTGTGAGTAAGCATTGTTTGATCCACCTAACCCATTTATCCCCGAAACCTCTCCCTCTGAGAGCTTCCAGCAAACACTCCCAATTGACAGAGTCGTATGCCTTCTCAAAATCCAACTTTAGGCGGAAGTTCTTAGAGTTGCTCTTATGGCAGTGGTGGATAACTTGTTCAGCCGTGGCCACATAATCTAGGATACATCTACCCTTGATGAAGCCTGTCTGGGTTTTGCTGATTATACTATCCATTATACTCCCTAGACGGATGGCTAGGACCTTTGTGATGATTTTCACCGAGCAGTTAATGAGGCTAATTGGTCTAAAATCCCCCACTCGTTTAGACTCATCCAGTTTGGGTATGAGGACTACTTCTACAAAATTGAACATGCCCAATCTGAGATTGTTATGAAAAGATTCATCCATCAGCGCCATAAAGTCCTCTTTAATCTCTTCCCAGAACACATGGAAGAACATCATTGGGAAGCCGTCTGGCCCAGGGGACTTGTCAGCTCCCATTTGGTTGATGGCCTTTTTCACTTTCATTTTCGAAAAAGGTGCCTCCAGAGAGGAGAAAATCTGCGTTGAATCGCTCTGGTATTCCTGCTAGTAGTCCTCCTTCAGTAGGATCCTGAAGTCATTCTTTCTTCCGAAGATGCCCTTGTAGTAATTTTGGAAGGTTGTGGAGATCGTATTTTCATCTTGCAAAGTTCCCGCCTCTGTCTGAATTGAGGAGACGAAATTGGATCTACGTCTTGCGCTTGCCTCTCAGTGGAAGTAGGCCGTATTCGCGTCTCCCTCTTTGAGCCACGAAATCCTTGATCTTTGTTGCCACTTGATCTCTTCCAACTTGTAGAGATTGGCAATATTTTCCCAGAGCTCTAGTAGCTTGCTTCTTTCTTCCTGAGACAGAATTCTCGTCTTTTCCACCCTTTCTAGCTCATCGATCCCTTCCAGAAATGATTCTTTTGCACGCCAGATGGTCGAGAATCTAGACCGATTCCATCTGCGCAGTCTCTTTCTCAACCTGCGTATTTTTTCGCACCATCTAGATGCAGCATCCCTGCCAGCAGTTGGGAGCGCCCAATTCTCCATAACCATATGATGAAACCCTTGAATTTCCAGCCATGCCTTCTCAAATCTGAACTTTCGTAGCCTCTGAGCTCCACGAACCCCCACATCTAGTAGGATCGGTGTATGATCTGATGTGGGTCTAGGAATCGACCTAGCAGTAGCTAGTGGAAATTTTGCTTCCCACTCCATCGATACTAGTATCCTGTCCAACTTGGCCATAACCGGAGCTGCTTGCATATTAGACCAGGTGAATAGTCTATCATTGACTGAGATATCGATCAGCTCTAATTCTGTTATCACTCTATTGAACTCCTCTCTGTGTCTGTCGCTAGAGCCTCTTCCTTTATGCTCGAAAGCAAATCTTGTGATGTTGAAATCCCCTCCAACAATCCAAACTCCTGGCCACCGCTGTCGAATATCGACCAGTTCTTGCCAAAAGGCATCTCGGTCAGTAGCCACATTTGGCCCGTACACTACAGTCACCGTCTGTACCCAATCGTCGGACCGCCGTTTTAGTCGGGTAGTCGGTGAGAACGTTCCACTGTATATCTCCATGCACGTGAGGTTATCAGGGTTGAACCCTATAGCAATCCCTCCTGAGGCTCCGGCTGACGGCCGTAGCACCCATTCCTTGATTCTGTTACCCCCGATTCATTTGAGTTTGAGCCCGTGCTGAAGTTTGGTTTTCTGCAACCCAACCACTTCTGCCTTGGAACTGCTAATAACGTCCCTCACCATATCTCTCTTCCCTCTATCCCCAAGTCCCCTGACATTCCAAAATAGCGTATTCATTGGGGGACTGTATCAGCGGTGATCGTTGGTAAGGGTGTGGGGCTGGCTACATCCTCGGGAATGTCTGCCGACCCAACGCTATGCCCTAGGACGTTTTCATAGCTAGTCCTACCCCTTTCAGTTTCCCAACCCCTTATCTTATTGAGTAAAAGTGCGTTACGCTCTGTGTCCCACACCTCTAGCCCACAAATTTTAGCTAGGGAAAAAACATCAGCATCTGACATGAAATTTAAAATAGTTGCTGAATAACTGCTTGTACCTCCGTTATCGAATTTAGCAGTTTTGGCTGCCACCGCTACTTCAAGATAGTCATCCAAGGACTCCACATGAGCCATCTTGGAAGATCGCTGCACCCTGAACCCAACCGTCCTGCGTGATGATCTAGAGCTAACTGCAGGTGCTGATTCTGGGAATGTGGATAAAACCATCTCTGGCGACATCTGTGTGTTAGCGATGACCTCCAGATCCTCTGACTCCTCATCTGAGAATACAAATTCTTCATCTAGATTGAGGTGCCCTTCCAGGTCCTCATCACTATCTGTTAGCTGGGCCCTCGTTACGGACTCCTCATTGAGCCCACAGACTGGCGACTCAATAATAACGGTGCTATCTGTTGCGGTCCCCTCAACGGGCCCGCTATCCATTTGACAATTTGTCTGATTGTTTGAAAATAAAAAGTTACAAGTTCCAGATGTAGTATGCTGAGTTTTGGACCCCTCTATGGGCCCATTAACGCTTATAAAAGGCCCACACCCTTCCGTATTAACGCCAGACCCAATTAAAAGGTCGTACATTACTCCGCGATCCAAGTTAACACTGTTCTCGATAATATCGACATCCCTCTGTCTTATCTGGGCGGTGAGATTACCCCCAAGGCCAGCTATCGTCAGCTGGTTGGTGGGTGCAACGGTTGTGTCAGATGGCATGGGATTCGAAGCGTGCGACGTTGTCACCGATGCTTTAAAACTTCCCCTTTCTTTCGTTGTCTTCTTAACCAAAGTAGAAACAGCTTCTTTCCCATTTCCTTCTTTCCCAAACTTGCTACCCTCTTTTAGCTTCAACGCAGAGGGATCTTTACCCTCCTCGTTGTCTTCTATACCATTATTGGGTTTCACCAACTCTCGAGCACCATGAGTCTCTTTCTGCTTCTCCTTCTCTGGGCTTTCTCCTCTGTGAGCGACCAGTACTTCGCTCATCGCTTTTCCCAGAGCAGGTACTGAGTCCTGGAGTTCCAGCTTCAAAGAAGCCATCTTTTGCTTTTCTGGTGCTTTCCAAACCCTTTCTACCCACTCTCTGGTGGATGGGGCTCTCTGGCTTGGATTCTTCCCTACAGTGTCGCAGACCCTCACCAACTCTTGTCTCGAAGTGTTACGAGGGTGGTGTTTGCCATTTTTGGGGCATGCAAGCTCTGGACCCCCCCTCTGCTCCACTGCGAGGCCCTCCTGGCCTGCATGCAGGGCTTGACCACTTTTCAGCACCTGGTTTCCACTTAGAGCCATCTGTCGCCTCCCCTTTTCCTGAATCACCTCTGAGTGTGAGAGGTTAACCAAATCTGGGTTTGGATCACCATGGCCGTTGGATCCCTTGGTTTGGCTTCGAGGTCAATCATCGGCGTCCCTTCCTGATCTGACCCTCTATGATCCCTTCGCTGGTGCCTCCCCTTAAGAGTCCATCTCTCTGGCCGCCTTAATCACCTCTCGGTGGGCTCGCTCCACTTCATGAGATCCGTCGATAGTAAGCTCCCAAGTTGGCGACACTGCCTGCTTGTAGCTCCGGCCGTATCTAAGAGAGGATGCACGCGAGTGGGGTGTGATGGGGGTTACTTCCGCCTCTCTGTCTTCTCTGTCTGCTCGTTTGTCTAGGAAAAAGCGTATGAGATAGGAATCTTCATAGGAGAACACTTTTGCGAATCTCGGCATCAAATCAATGTCCCTCGTTCTGATCAGAATCCTTGCCGAAACAATAGCCGATCGACGAACGATTTTCTCGTCGATATCTTCCACTGTGCCGAAGTCGGAGACCATCTCTTGTAAGGCCTCCTTCTTCCAAAAATGTAGTGGCACATTATGAATCCACACCCAATAGCTATCTCCCTGAGGTTTTTCAGCACCAAAGTTCGGTGACCAAGCTGTGAAATCCATCACGAAGTGCCCAAAGTCCACTGCATCTAGTCCGGTGATCTCCGTCATCTTTTGTGGGGAGGGGGAAAAAATCAAAAATTGTAGGGGGCCCATTCTCTTGACCACCCAGTCCCGGTGCGCCTTCATCGGCCACCGCTTGATCAAATCTTGGAGGACATGGGCCTCCGACAGTCTTCCTGCAGCCACTCGTGCCACCACGCACCACTAACTAAGCCATTTTTCCACATTCTTTATAGTGGCCAGACTGGTTGCGAGTTTGATCGTCGCTGGGTTGTCTGGAGAACGACCCCTATACACGCGCCTCTCTTCATCATCGTTGGAGATCACTACATTGGTGCAGTCGTAAGACATATGACCCCACATCATACACCTCAGACATCTCACTTCTTTAGTACACTCCGACCAATAGTGCCCCAATTCTCTGCAATTGAAGCACGGTACCGTTTGCGCTTTCCTTTTCTTTGTTGCTTTTTGTTTTCCGTTGATGCTGGCAGTGAAGAATTTGGTTTTCTTTTTCTTTTGTGAGAAACCTCCTACCAATCGTTGCCCTCTACCCCAACCAGAGGTAGTCCCTCGCCCTCCTTAGACCCGTCGTGTGGACCCCTTCGTTGGGCCCGTACAGTGGTGGATCTTTGGGGGCTAAGGGTCGGCTTTCTTGGCAGTAGATGGTGGTGGTTGCTGGGGGGGGGGAGGGGGGGGGGGGGGGAAATAGCGGGTTGTATTTTGCTTTGCTTGTTGGGTTCCGATGGTGGTGGGGAAGTAGTTGGAGGTGGGTGTTGATGCAATGGCGCAGTTGGTTTTGGTGGGGTGATATTGCGTACATGTGCCCTGTGGTTGTAGAGAGGTTGGTTAGGATGACTGTGATGGTAAGACACATTGTGATATATTCTTGGTTCCTTGTGGTGATGGGGTTTAAGGGTTGTGTTATGGTAGCTCCAGTCTCTTTCTTTTGCAAGACCATCCCTGTGAATGTCCCTGAAATGCTCTTCAGTGTTGTACCACTGTTGATGCTGCTGAGCGTCATGTCGGCCCACCTTGGGGGTACTCTTACGCAGATCCTGGCCAGTAGGGGGACCCCCTCTTTGGGCCCTCCCTCTCAGCAGTATCTCACGCGTCGGGCGATAATGTATTTGGCCTCTCCCCTCATGCCTAGGCTGTGCATTTCGATGTGCCTGCTGAAGGAAGCTCGCGCCGTTGAGCTCCGAGGGTTCACCCTCCCTGTGAGAGGATAGAATGATTGAGTTAGGTTTGGGGTTTGGGACAAATGTTGGGGGTGAGGGAACCCTGGGTGGGGGTGGTGGTAGCTCTAGGTCGGATGCTGGGGAGGGAGTTGCGTTGGCTGTAAAAGTGTGGCAGACCCTCTCGTTGGGTCCGCACCCACTGAGTTCTAACTCCGACAACATAAGGGGTTGAAGTCGAAGAGCCGGGGTAGAATGTTGTTGGGTTTAAGGTGTGCAGAGCAGCGACGGAGAAGAAGAAGAACAGAGGGGGAAAAGGGGGGGGGGAAGGGGGGGGGGGGGGGGGGGAGGTCCTTTTGTTTAGAATGTTGCTTTCACAAATGATGTCTTGTTACTATCTCTAATTTCTAATCACTAATATTATAATAAAAGAGTTGGGTAGTCATTTGTAGACAATCTATAATTTGTAAACAATCAATCATTTAATCTTAACCATTTATTTTTAAGTAGGTGTTATGTTAACCATTCATTCACTCAACTATTGTTAATTCCGGCGATCCCCACGATCCGAATCCGAGCTGTTAGAATTTTCATAATACCCTCAAAGTTCAATTTATTTACTACATAATTATTTACAAAAGTGCAACTCATATAATATAAAAGTTGATGCTATTAAAGATAATTTGTAAATAGTATTTGATGAGTAAAGGGATGTCTCATATTCGAGACAAGATTATGTTATATTATTTACTCTATATTAAAAAAATAAATTATAACGTGCATTACACGTGCATATTACTAGTATTGCAGTTCATTTGTTTGTTTGGTATAATAAGGAAGTAAGAGAAGAGTAAATTGGATAAAAGGAAATTTATAACGATTGGACACCTACTTAACCCAACGGCCCAGGACAAACAAGGGAGTTGCCTATAGTGGTTACTTTTTGTGAATATCTGACAATCCTTTTTGTATTACTGTTGCAAGATTTTTTTTTTCAATTTGAATACATTTCTCCTAACTTTATTTCAAGCCTAGTTAGGTGTATTCTCTTGGTAGGTATCCCCGACTACTTTTTCTTAGAACCTTTAGGGAGCGTTTGGTACATAGAAATGTGTAAGAGAATTTCAGATTCTTTCTTAGATTATCTTTTTTGGTATGTGACAAGCATAGTTTTAGAAGGAATGATAGATTTTCAAGGAAATCAAGATCCTTTGTTGGGAAAGATTTTCACCCCCCCCCCCTCCCCCCCAAAAAAAGGGGATTTGAGGATTTTCAAAAGATTTTCATAATAAACAATAAAATAACCCAAAAAGTAGAATAAAAACATATATTTCCCCCTAAAATCATGGGATTTGACGATTCCCATATGATTTCCATAACAAATAATAAAATAATCCAAAAAAATAAAATTAGAAAATACAATAATAAAGGATTCTCAAGAATCCAGTACTATACCAAACGTGATAATGCAACATTTCTGGGAATTTTCATTCCCATCTTCACATTTCCGGAAATCCTTACATTACTGGCAATCTTCCATTCCGTGTACCAAATGCCCCCTTAAGAAAATCCATTAGAAACTCATGTCTATGCTTCTCTTGACCATATGAGCTCTTTTTTTCCTTTTTTTGGGGGATAAAAGGATAGAGTCTGAAGACTCCGGCCCCAAAAAATAATATATATGAAATGAGAGTAATATACAACGAATAGTTTACAAGATATAAACCCCCAAATATAATATGAATAACAATGAATAGTTTACAAGATGTAAAACTTCAAATACAATATGAAAAACAACAGCAAAAATGAGTGCAAGAGTGGTAGTGGAGGAGGCTGCCACAAGCATCGTCCATCAAAGCAAGAAAAGAGGCAGGAGGGGAAGCAAATTAGATGAAGCGAGAAGCCCGCAGCTTCCCAAACATAAAGCCACAGTGGCATGGAAGGGAAACCACAGAAAGGGGAGAAGCGCAGCCTTTGAGATCACACACATGATGAAGCACAATTCAGTTTTCCCTAACAACCAGAAGAACCAGCAACATAGAGAAGGCAACAAGGGCAGCCAACGCAGACATAGATCAACAAACCAAAATCACAAAAAAGGAGATCAGTGACCTCCCTCCTAAGAGCAACACAGACATCAGTAAAACATAAGAAGCAGCCCAAGAACTCGTACATCAAAATGAATCAGAGAAGAGGGAGATATAGAAGTATAGTAGGAAACATAACACTAACCAAAATATAAGCCAGTACAACAGAAAATGATGGAATAGAGACTCAAGCAAAACAAAAAAAAAGGCTGCAGACCGAAAGCAGTCCAAACAAAGTCAGCATGAGGGGTAGGGTGAAATCCCTGCAAGAGAAGAGCACCAACCTGCACATCAAAACATAAAAGAAGACACAAATGTGAGAAGAAAACCCTCGACACCATTGATGTTCAGAACTAAAAGAGAAACGAGAAAGTCACAACATATGGGAAAAGGAAAGAAACGGGAAAACAAATACAATCCCGAAGAAAACTTACAGAGGATAAAAAAAGAAGTAACCGCATTCTCAAGATTGATTAACCGAAGTTTAGCTTTTTTGTGATGTTGAAGGGTACTGACCAAAAAATTAGAGAAATAAACGAGATCATCAATTAAGCAATTAATGGGACGAGAGGAATTGACAAAAAAAAAATTATTCCTTTCTTTCCAAACGATCCAAATCAAAGTCATCATGGAAAGATCCCACGATGCCATATAAGAACGCTTGACACAACGCGATCTCCAACATTCCTACCAAGCTCTAACTGAGCCAGGTGTACCGTGAACTTGCCAAGCGTTCTTGCAAATGGACCATAATGGGAAAATGAAAGGGCAAATGAAAAAAGATGATGGGCATCCTCGTGATTAGAAAGCCATAAAGCACATTGCTGCCCAATAGCAAGATTTTTTTATTTATTAAGGTTATCGACCATGACCAATTTGTTATTAATCGTTAATCACATGAGGATGTGAATTCTAAGTGGGGTAATACACTTCCACACCGACTTGGAGAATGGAAAGGTGATACCTCCAGAATTAAGGAAATTATAATAGGACTTCACAGAATATGATCCATAATTGGTTCAGCACCAATGAAAGTCATCAATCGGATGCCATTGGTAGGAACTTATTGAGGATAAAGAGCAATAGGTGGAGATCTTCGGAAAGAGATCTTCCAATCTCTAGAATTGTTATGGTGAACCAAATAGTCCGCAATCGTGGCACGAGGATTGACAACACGTTGAAAAAGATCCGGGAAGTTAAAGGAAATTTTAATATTGACAATCCAAAGGTCGGTCCAAAATTTAACGGTGGTCCCATGACCGCAAATTTGGAGCAATCTACATCTGAATGGTTCCACGGCTTTCCAAACCCCTTTCCAAAATGGAGAGGCGCTGGGAGAGGTTCCCACACTTTATGGCGAGAATGGTATTTATAGACAGTGAGGCGAATCCATGAAAGGTTCTCACCTTTGAGGACTTTCCAAAGCCATTTTCCGAGAGGGCTAAATTTTGATGTCTAAGGTTAATGATACTCAGGCCCCTATCAATCAGGGATTTGCATAATAAATTTCAGTTACAAAGGTGTTTCCCATTCTTCAAGCTCGAGGAACTCGACCAGAAGAAATTCCTCTTGATCATATCAATCTGATTGATCACCCAGATGGAACGTAGAAGAAGGATAACATGTGCATGGGGATAGAAGAGAGGATCAAATTAATGAGAATCAATCTACCCCATCTCGACAGTTGACGACCAGACCAAGCAATGAGTCTAGATTCCACCTTATCGATCATCAGGTAACCAATCCGAATTATGAAGTTTTCCCCAATGTAAAGGAATCCCAAGATAAGAGATGGGAAGGAAATAGAAGCGAAATTTAAAAAATGCGCAATCTCAATTGACGATTAGCGGAACCGCCCAACCATAAAATTAAGGTCTTATGGAAATTAATCGTCAACCCCGAAGCCTGTTTAAAAATATAAAGAATGAGCTTAAGATTGAGAATGATGAGACCAACAGGTTTTTGCGAATAGAATAGTATTGTCTGCATATTGCAGATAAAGAATCCCTCTAAAACCACGAAAGCGACCTAACCCTTCAATAAGATTCGCATCCCAAGCTTTAAGGAGCAGTTTGTCGAAGAAATCAACCACTAAGGAAAATTGGAGAGGAGAAATGAGATCTCCTTGACGAAGACCCCGTTTACACTTGAATTTATTCCCTTCAATGCCATTGATAATAATAGACGAAGTACCAGCAAAGAGACCGGACTTAATCCAAAATATCCAACGAAGGCCAAAGCCTAGATGCAAAAGAATGTGAAAGAGGAATTCTCCATTAACTTTATCTTATGCTTTCTTGAAGTATAATTTTAAATGAATACATTTGGACTTGGATTGATTTCAACTCACATGACTTAATTTACAGAGGTAAAGTAGATCAAAATATGAGTAAACTCGCATTAGTGATCA
The DNA here is from genome assembly GCA_017893485.1 of Hemerocallis citrina. Taxonomy (NCBI): domain Eukaryota; kingdom Viridiplantae; phylum Streptophyta; class Magnoliopsida; order Asparagales; family Asphodelaceae; genus Hemerocallis; species Hemerocallis citrina. The sequence goes on along the minus strand of CM030368.1, from coordinate 193,608,498 downwards.
CCAATTCTCAAAAGAAATTTATATTTCTAACAACTCAACAAACATACATTTGAGCTCATATTGCTGATATAGAATACTAACTAATATGCATCATAAACCGCATCATAACACCAGGCCCTAATCTTTAAAAAGCTCATATTGGGCTTCTTCTTCTTCTTCTTTTTTTTCCTTTCCTTTTTCGAGAAAAATGGTTCATTTCATTTCACGCAGTAGGAATTGTAGTAAGCACGATACCTATATACAATGGAGTCAGGGCTGGCCCTGAGTTTCCGGGAACCCTAGGCAAACTTCAGAAATGAGGGCCCCTAATAACATATATATATATTTTTTATGCGCAAAATATATACCTATATTTACAAGTGAAGTTTAAATTTAGGAGCCCCTAAAATCGTGAAATCTCTGGAGGCCTAAGGCGGCCGCCTTACCCACCTCTAGGGTAGGGCCGGCCCTGAATGGAGTAGCCACCCACATACTCCACATAACATTTTTTATGGAGACTCAAGCTAGCTCAGACCATGCCGCAAACACACCCATTAAAGCATACTCAAACTATAAGAGCAAGCTGGAGATAAATATATATCTAAATATAAGTTTGGAGCTTTGGTGTAGATAAAACAATTTTCTAGTAAAAAAGAAACAACTTGTATTATTCAGTATTATTCAATAAAGGTATTTTATCTTTTCTTGCAACATGATCAAGAACTAATATGGGTTTAGACTTCAAACTTCTAAAGAGCAAGAAGAAAAAATTGCTGAGATTCCTCAACCAAACAACCAATTGCCGATAGTGTTGACAATAATTTTAGTGTGCACACAATGTACTATTAAGACTAATATTCGTCGGTTGAGATATACAGATTTTACAGTAAAACAAAATTCAAACAAATAGCCAAAAAAATTTGGAATCAAGCAAATAAGGAATAAAAAGAGATTGCAAAATATTAAAGGATATGCCTCAAGAAACATGTGCTTCAATTCATAAAAAAAAGTCAGCGAAGATTGTAAATTTATTTCTGTTTATTTGAGGAGATAACATGTAAATAATCGTTGGATGAATAATTAGTTATGAAAGGAATATAAAGTGAATTCACCGAATAAAATCGGATCTGGCAGATTAGCGGTTGACCGTACACACAGTCAACTGCACAACATAATACAAAATTGAGTCAGTTGATCGACCTTTATGTATTCGGACTGAGGTGGACGGTCGTCCACTCATCAAAGTGGTCGACTAATTCTTATGCAGAGCTGATTATTTTTGGAAAGATATAAGTTTTCACCCTATAAACAGAGGTGAATTCACATAGTATTCTTCATCTCTTTCAACTATTATTCTTCTGAACTTAATATTAAATCAACGATCCGAGAGTGTAAGCTTTTATTGTTTTCTTAGTCAAGATCGACATATATCTTGCTTGTTTTTCTTTTCTTCTACTTCGATGAATTTACGGGACCTGTACATATAAGTCATGTGGCTGTAATAGGACTCTTGGCATGAATATTGAGAATCAATGCACATTGTTTTAAGTATAGTGGAATGCTTGTGGCGGAGAATTGCTACAAGTAGGTGGTGTGGATGTAGACCTGGGATCGAATCACGTTATATCTTTGTGTCTTCTGTGGTTACTCTGTTTGCTTTATTTAACTCTATCTTCTTACTTTACGTATTTATTTTAAGTTTTTAATTTTTGTACAATCACCATATTCTCTCCCCCCAGGGTGATTTACAGATAGTTAGTGATATGGCTAAAAATGGGGTTAAATCGGAACCGTCCAGATTGGGCACGAATCTTGAACCTCGGGGGTAAAAAGGTAATTTCACATACAAGCGGATCCAAAGCAGGTTCTGAATCTCCTTCTCACAGATCCAATAACCCACGAGCGGATCCACACCGGTTGGGTACGGGTTCCGACCCGAGACGAACCCAAACCATCAAGAGACAAATCAGGATCCATGATTTGGGCAAGTCAATGGCCCTGATTTGCTCTCACCGGGAATCAAGGAAAGATTTCCTAAAACAGACTGAGGATTTTGCTCCCGGCTGTTACACAGGAGATCAGATCCTTAAACGGCACCCCTGGCGACTATAAATATCACCCCTCTACCACCATGACCAGGTTAATCACTTCTTCACCACTTTTAAGCTCTTTCTTAATTTCTTCTGATTACTGACAAGAGCGTCGGAGGGTGCGTCGCCGGAATAGACCCCGGTGTCTCGCACTTCCTTGCAGGTCACGGCAGGAGCAAGAAGGCTGAGTCAACTGTTCAAGTTGTTCCCGGACTCACAAATTCTATCTGTTTACCCCCACACCGAAATCAGCGGTAACAGTTAGTTAATAGCTTTGCACGTTATCTGATAATGGTAAAAATTGCAGCAAATCAGGGACGTACGATTCTAGCACATATCTCAAAGCTTCTACAGGCAGATTAATCATAACGGGCCTCTTTAACAGGTTTGGGCCTTCTTCAGGCTCCTCTATAAGACATGGGCCTCTTTCAAGCCCACAAAAAGTGACAGGCTAGGCCCACTAGGAGAGACACCCAGCCCATGAAGGTTAGGATTCAAATCTCTTATTCCCTAACAAGGAAGCTTATCCTTTCAGGGAGATAAACATAAAGGAGATAAGAAATTAATATCAATCCAATGGATACATCTCAATCTCCTAAACTGTTTCTCAGGCCTATAAATACCATTCCCCCTCTTCAGTCAGAAGGTAATCAATAAATCAGCAATTTCACTCTCAAACCCTCTTTCTCTCTCTGGTTCTGAGTTGAGCATCGGAGGGTCTGTTGTCGGGGCCAACCCCTAGTGTTTCAGGATTTTTGCAGGTCCATCGGCCGCATCAGCAACCGTCAGATCCAGATCGCGGTGTTCAATCAATGATCCAGATTCAATCTCAGAAGCTCTAACCGCATCGGCAAAGATCAAATGTCAAATTTTTAGTAGTTTCCATCAAATAAGAACTCACTATCTGTTTGCTCCCACACCAAAACAAGCAGCAAAAGATTGGTGCCGTATGTGGGAAACTACACAAATCAGACTAACCGTCATGCCACCAAGACTAAGAGGCAGAGCAGCGGCCTCAAGCCGTCGCACCAACTCTCTTTGTCAACCAGCTCCTCCTATAGAAGATCCGATTCCTCCTCAACAGTCGCCCTAATAGCCTAATCAAGCTCCTTTCAACGGAGAGGCACCGGGGGGCTCTCGACAAAACTGTCATGAACAACATCTCAGTATGGTCGTGCCTCAGTCCATAATGCTTCAACCAATTCAATGGACTCGTGAGGCCCCCGACGGTCTAGAGATCTCCACCAAATTATCAGTCCTAGGCAACAAAGAACTGATCTACGAATCTGCTTGGATGAGAAGTGCACCCGAACTGAGGCCTCCCACTCAGAACATCAAGTAAACCGAAGAAGCAACTATCCTAGGCAGAGATAAAGTCAATCATCCTCTTACAGGGGGCACACCGCAATAAGGAGCCCGACTCATAACAGTCGAAAGCTTCTTAAGCAGAACAAAGGGAAAGATGCCTCAGTCACAAGGGCCGAACTGGATAAGTTCAAGTTCGACATCCTCTGAGCTATCCAAGGTAGCCAAGATCTAGAACAACCCCCCAAAGAAGGATCCGCCGATTCAACTGGATCCAAGGGGAAGGACGACAAAGTCCTTCTCCGTATCCGAGAAGTAGAAGATCGTCTAGAGCAGATGAAGAATGAGGAAAATCGCTCCAGTAGGGCCTACCGCCCTAGTCGACCTCCTTTCAGCAAAACCATCCTCGAGGCACCTGTCCCAAGGGACTTCAAAGCTCCTCAGTTTGAATCGAATGATGGGGAATTAGACCCGACCGACCACATCAAGAGTTTCAAGACCCTCATGATGGTCTACAATGCCGCCGATGCACTCATGTATCAAACATTTCCTGCAACACTGAAAGGATCAACAAGGGAATGATACTTCCATCTAACTCCAGAGTCAATATTTTCCTTCAACAAGCTTGAGGAGCTCTTCATAACACACTTTGTTACTAGCTGCAAGGCTGAAAAAACTAGTGCTTCCCTATTGGATTGAAGCAAAGTGACAGAGAACTGCTGAAATACTTTATCAAGCACTTTACAGCCGAAGCAAGGTCGATTTCCTCCTTAAATTCGTTAATGGCGGCCGCACCTTCCACCACAGTCACTAACAAAGACTTGAAAGCCTTCCTCGGCAAAAAACCACCCAAAAATTTCACTGAGCTCCTGGAAAGGAGTGACAAGTATATCAGGGCCGAGGAAGCTCTCTTCCCTTAAGGCAAGAATGATTCATCTTCCGGGAATAAACGGAAGAATACAAGCGAGGAAGAACCCAGGAAGTTTCAGAGAGACGACGCAGGTCAACGTCGTCTACCTCCTGCACCACGCTTTGATAAGTTCATTAGTCTCAACACAAGCGTATCATACATCCTCATGGAAGTTGAGAAGGATGGAATAATCCGCCACCCCCCCAAGATGTCAACGTTTAGTAAGAGAAGAAACAAAAATATCTGGTGCACATTTTACAGAGATCATGAACACACTACTGATAACTGTCGAGCCCTTAAAGAAGAACTGGAAACCCTGATTAACAGGAGCTATCTCTCTAAATTCGTTTAGAAAGATAACTATGCTGAAAACCCTCAGTGTCGGGGGCTAATAAGCGTCATGAGAGGCCATCTGAATCACAAGACTCTAAACACATGGTCGTCCTCAACTCATTTCATGGAGGCCCGATGGGGGGAGATTCCAACTCCTCTCACAAAGCTTTCATCAGGGAATTCAACTCCATAGAAAACATCACGCCTGCCAAGAGCACCGGAGTCCCGATATCTTTCTCCAATAAGGACTTAGAAGGCATCTGAACACCCCATTGCGGTGCATTGGTCACAAACCTTTGCATGGTGAATCATGAGGTATGCCGCATCCTGATGGACAACGAAAGCTTAGTAAACATCATTTTCATGAACACATTTGAGGCTTTCAAGCTCTCCCGAGACCGACTCAAGCCAGCCGGTTATACACTCCACTAATTTTTCGGTGTCCACATTCAAGTAGAAGGAGTCGTCATACTTGATGTGACAGCAGGAAAAGCCCCTGCTATTCGAATGGAAGCACTGGACTTTATGGTAATTGATGTCAAAGCCGTATATAACACTATATTCGGCCGTCCCGGCCTAGCGGCAATCCATGCAATTGCTTCTGCCTTCCACATGAAAATGAAGTTTCCAACAACAGCTGGCGTAGGCCAAGTTGTAGGGAGCCAACAGGTAGCACGAGCATGCTACACCGCTACAATGGGGGGCTCGGTTCTCCCCCTCGACACCATAGAGCTACCACCAAAAAGCAGTTACAATAATTCTGAGACTGTAAACAAGCTTGAAGCCATTGCCATAAACAATCCTGCTAAGAACTTCCAAACCTTCCAAATCATCTCTCACCAGGTCTAAACTCGTTCTCACTATAACACAGTAATAAACCCGAATCCCCTGCCCGAAGCCACTCCGCTCATTCAACGGAAAGAACTAGTTCTGCCTAAGCACATTTGTACATCAGAAGAGCTTTCATTCTCTATGCAAAACAATGGTAGAATCATTTAAAAATAGACAAGTCCAGGCAAGGTCAACCAAGTTGTTCGCCTAATGTCTTAACAACTTGAAAGACCTGGAAGGCAAGGAGATATCAGCGGGGACTTAGAAAGTGGAACACCTTGCGAAGGTGAACAAGAGCGTCTAAAACATCCTATCTTAGTAGTCGTAGCAAATTTTCTCATTGTTTAATAAAGGTCACCCACTACAACCGTTTAGTTTTACTTTTTAGTAAAGACCACTTTCACTACTAGTCACAGCATGTAATAATGGCTAGCCACTAGAGCAGCCGCTTAGTTTTATTTTCCAATAAAATGTAGTATGAATTTTTGCAAAATTCTTGTACAAATCAACGGATGCATACAAGGAGTTGAGTGCCAAACTTATATACAAAAACGGCACCAAAAACTCGTTAAATGCTTCCTATAGGACAGGTTCAAAGTCCATACCCATAGCTTGAAGTTACTCTAGCAATTTACAATAAAGCAAGTTCAGAGTTCACTTCACCATTCCATCTGTTCCTGCAATCCATTAGTGCCTCGATGACAAGTTCAGAGTCCATACCCATGGCTCGAAGATACTCTAGCAAATTGCAATAAAGCAAGTTCAGAGTGCGCTTCACCATTCAATCTGCTCCTGCAACCTGTTAATACCTAAACTAATAAGTTTGGAATCCATACCCATGGCCTGGAGTTACTTTAGCAACCTGTAAATAAGCACGTTCAGAGTTCAACTCGACATTCGACATATTCCTGAAACTAGTTAAAATTCCTTGAAGACAGATTAGAGGTCCAAAATTGTGGATTACAGTTATTCCAGTATCACTTGCAAAAGCAACACTTGGAGTTCAATTCACCACTCGATGTGACTCTCACGATTTGTTGGAGACCCATACAACAAGTTTGGAAAACAAACCTTCCTCAGAGTTGCTCCTACAACTAGTTCATTCATGGCAGATAAGTTCCAAACTTCGTCACACACCATCTACAGTTTGTTAGCTATACACAATAGACTTGAGGCCCTATTATTTAGCTACAAAGAACCCATTCGATGGCTCATCAATCTCGACAACTAGGTGCACAGCAAGGATCAAACATATTAAGAGATTTCATAAAAAAATACAGAACTATCGCAAACCCATAGGTTCAGATTCAGTATCACTACAAATATTTACAAATACAAAACAGCAAGTCCAGAGTCCATCTCTCCCCAAGAGCAGCTCATACGACCAGCCAACCCCAAGGATGAAAAATCACTGGACATGGCATATGCATGTAGAAAACTTCTTATTTCACAAACTACAAGTCTCATTACAACAACAGAATTACAATGAGTCTACGTTTCATGTCAATGAATCGCTACCAAAAGTCTTTCAAAACTGTACAAAAAATTGTCCTGCAAGTCGTTCTTTCAGTTACACACCAGAGGGATGCTCTGCCTAAGAGACACAAACCTCTTCACCGGTCTCCTATCAGCTAACAGCTCTATAGGGCCGCTTCAACTCTTGACGATAAAATTCAAGACAAGTCTTCCTTAGGCAGGCAAGCTCTTGGTTTACTATCACCTGGGCAAGCTCCAACTCCGAATCACTTGAAGCACCGAGCAAACGGAAGAGTCACAACTCCGACAAGCGCCGCGTATCACAAAGAAGAGTAAGCTCAATTTCCCAAGAACCTCATTCAATGTACATAACTATTTGCCAGCAAATAGAAGAATGGAATCACCTCAACGCTGATCAAACACAAGTGACTTCACTTCAGTCTTAAGAAGATTCAGAACACCCGCAACTCATTCTCTCCACCAGAGGAGTTCGGCACTTTGCATGCCACTTGAGTTCCTCCGGTCAACAACTCATTGGCTTCAAACAATGAGTTCGACGCTTTGCGCTTTTCCCAGGCTCCATCAACAACTCGTTGGCTTCAAACAACGAGTTCAACGCCATATTTTTGGTACGAGATCCATCAAAAACTCGTTGACTCCAAACAACGGGTTCAACGCTCTACTCTCAGCACAAGCCCCATCAACCAACTTGTTGGCCCCAAACAACGAGTTCAACGCTCCTTCGCCGCTCGAGATCCATCAACAACTCGTTGACTCCAAACAATGAATTCAATACTCTGCTCTCTGCACCAACTCCGTAAACTACTCGTTCACTCCAAACAACGAGTTCAACGTGCTGCTTTTCGTACGAACTCCATCAACAACTCATTGACTCTAAACAATGAGTACAATGCCCGCTCCTTACTCGAGTCCTTCCAATGATCCCTCATCTTCGTGCAATAGGCTCGACATCCAATGCCGGCCTAAATTGCCTCTACAAAACTTGCTAGGCACAAATAGCAAGTTCAAACGTTCAAATTCGTCATAGATTTATCTCTACAAACTTGTCGGACGCAAACAGCAAGTTCAGTGATCAAAACGATGAGCTCTATGACCAACTCCATCTCACGATAGTCACTTTAAACTTGTTGTGTTCAAACAGCAAGCATTACATTCAACTCTGTCTCATAGTTGTCTCACTGAACTTGTTAGGATCAAATGGTAAGCTCAACGTTCGACTCCGTCTCAGAGTTGCCTCTAACAAATTTGCTGGGATCAAACAGCAAGTCCTACATCAACTCGGTCAAAAAGTTGTCTCTACAAACTTGTCGGGCGCAAATGGCAAGCTCATACGTCCAAATCCGACCCAAATGTCTTTCCAAACTTGCTGGAATCAAACAACAAGTTCTATATCAACTCAGTCAAAGAGTTGTCTTTACAAGCTTGTCGGGTGCAAATGATAGACTCTACATCAACTCGATTAAGGAGTTGCATATATAAACTTGTTGGGATAGAACAGCAAGTTAAACTTTCGACTCCCATTCAGAATTATCTTTCCAAACTTGTCGGGCACAAACAGCAAGTTCAACGGTCAAAACGGTGAACTCTACCACCAACTCCGTCTCACGATTGTCACTATAAACTTGCTGGGTTCAAACGACAAATATTACATTGAACTCCATTTTAGAGTTGTCTCATCGAACTTGTCAGGATCAATGTAACACCCCGCAAAATTGGAAATGACAATTTTGCCCTCGTGTGTTACGCGCGTGTATTTTGTAACGTGTTTTCATCACATATCTTGATTTTCGACTCTTTACGCATTTTCTGTATTGATTTTATCTTATTTTTGTCAACTCAAATGCAATATTTCAATCCTGATTTTTTACGTGCTTTTACGTGTTTTGATGCACGTATCGATTATGTGTTTCCACCGCTACGTGCAATATTTTCTATGATTTAAATTATTTATTTTATGTATTTAAATTCATTTTTATAAAACGGAAATTCTTTTCTCGCATTTTGATATAAATACTTTTGTACGTATAATGCACGTGTTTTCTACGTACGTAGTAATTACGTCGTGAAATATATAAAAATTAGTAAATATATTTTTCTTATACTTTTTTCAATTATATTTAATAATTTTCAATCGATAAAGTCATTTTTTTGCATTTTGATATTTTACGTGCAACGCACGTGTTTTCGGCGAACATATTTAAGCGTATTTATTTTCAAAATAAATTTCGGAGTGAGTGTAACACCCCGTAATTTTCAAAGAGAATATATATATATATATATATATATATATATATATAAACATATGTTGAAAAGGTAATAAAAAGTTGGCTGGTTTGGTGGTTTGGTGGTTTGGTAGGTAAAATGAAATGAATGTATGGGTGGGGGCCTCTTGTCTAATAAACAGCAAGTGTTCTTGTTGTCTTTGAACAATGACGTGGCATTGGATGGTGGGGGCCCACCGCCACTTTGAAGAAGGCAGACCTTGGTCTGCTGTCTTCACCTGAGAGAGAGAATGGAGGTCAGTTTGGTAGAAGAAAGGTTTGAGAGTTAGGATTTTGGAGTAATGGGGAAATGAAAAGATGGGAGTTTTAGGAGTTAAGATAATGAAGAGTTGGTAAATTAATTTGAGTAATTTATTAGGTGTGTAATTTTGCACTTTGATTCCTAAACTTATCCTATAAATACCCTAGTGTTCTCTTCTCTTTTCATACCAAAAAAGTAAATCAAAACAAGAGAAAGAAAAGAAAAAGAAAGTGAGAATGGGCGTTCTTGTGCTTTGGAGTAATCTTGCTAGAAGGAGAAGGAATTGCTAGGATTGCTTGGTTGGAGCTAGGAGCTAGAAGTAACCTCTTCTTCTTTATTTCTAATTATAGAGAATGTGCATGCTAATGAGTAATGTAGAATTTGATAAAATAGAACAAACTTGTGCATTGTATGTAATGAAAGATGCTATGATTAGTAAACTATTCAACATTATGTGAGTTGGTAATAAGAAAAGAATAATTGATTAGTTTGTCATAAACTAGTATACATGAATGTAGAGATTTTTGATTATGTGAATAATTGTTGAGTTTTTCTTTTGATAAGCAAATACATTTTTGGTCAAGTAAATTTGATACATATGAACTCATTTGTTTGTTTATAAACGATACACAATGCTATCTTTGATTAAATGGAAATAATGCAAACTCATGTTTATTAATAAGAAGAAATAATTTTGAAATTGTGTCCTTTTTTTTTCTATAATGTGGATTAAAAACCTATGAGTTACTGTTAGAGAGTAAATTACAGTCTAATGAAAGATTAGATCAAATGAATAATCGAGTTTTGTGAAAATAATTGAATAACAGAAAACTCGAACAAAAGCATATCAGTGCGATTCAATATCAATAATCACACTTGGATTTATTGGCTAGTGGGTACACCATAAGTCATTACTGTAGCATGTGGAGGTTCTGGGTTCGAAACTTGACACCATCTTTTATTTCTTGTTTGAATTTTTTTTAAAGTAAACAACAGAGCAAACGATATGAAGAGATTGGGCTCACTGTTGTGACACTAAGTCCACATGGACTATTTGGCATGTGGTTTGGTCATTGGGCACTGTCTGTATTGGACAGGGAGCCTGGTTCGAAACCCTATGGTTTAACAAAATTCTTTTTTTTTTTGCCACCAAAGTTAAAATGGAAATATTTAATATATGAAGTTACAGATTTGGCATATTTTTACATACTTAATATATGAAGTTACAGATTTAGCATATTTTAACATACTTAATATATGAAGCTACAGATTTATCATATTTTTACATACTTAATCTACCACATGATTCTGCTATTGATGTTATAACCATAAATTTAAAAATATTGTATTCATTTAGATATGGTTTTCGATTATAAACCCTTTAATGAGTTATTGATTTCAAAAAAATTTGTTTATTTGAGTATGTGACATTTATTTTAGAAGAAAAAATTTATTCATGTTAACTGACTTCTCTTGATAAGATTATACGTTTAATTGATTTAAGGAATACTTGATGTGGATTGAGACATATTATTTTGAGCTTGAATTGTTATTGAGACTTAAAGAGTTATTGTTTAATTTAATCTATTTCCATGAAAAGAAGAAAAAAAATTATTGTTCGATCTTGAATTGTGAATGAATAGGTGAATCATGATTAGTGGCAAGACTAAGAAAAAGATTGCTTTGTGGATAAGATTTCGATCATTTGTGAATGAATTGAAGATGAAATTATCTAGATTTAAGACATATTTATTAAAGGGTATGTGTACCCATGATTTCTTGTACATGAAAAAGTTGTGATTTAGAGTTAGTGAAACCTCGGGTACCAACACTATTTGCTTTGAAAAGAGTTGAGATATATTTTGAGATATGGCCATGGAGTTATCTCGTATTTGTTGATAAAGTCCGGTAGGAGGTAAAACTAATTCTAGGCTTGGAAATTTATTCATGTCTTGAACTACATAATTAGGCACATAAGTGAAGATGTAGTAAATCTGGGCAAACGTATGTGGGTTGCTTCTATATAGTCGGCGGTGGATCTCCATGGCTATAGACCCAGTTGGTGGACTGTGGTTGCTTCGTGGGAGATGGGCTTTTATTTTTAAACCCGGGACTTAGCGTAGTCAGGCGGATAGTTTGTCATACTCCAATGTATATACGTATACCGGGGCTAGGGGGCACTTGCGGGATGATTCGCACGATGAGGAATTTGTTATAACAGCCAGCGAGGTTGGGATCCGTATACGTGGAATGATCTAAACATTGCTTTATTACTGGGTAGTTTCATGGCGAGGGATCGAACCCTTTATTGTGGAGTACGTAGGTGGGATGCATAAAATCCGAACAAGTATTCATTAGTGTCATCCTAGTATAAAATGTGTGCATTAGGCATTATGGCATGACATACACTTACATGTTTAGCGTAGTCACACAGTAACACTTTATTGTTCATTCAACTTTTGTGATTTGTTAAAGTAATGAGATCGTTATATGTACGGCATAGAGAGGATAGCCGAGTATAACATTTTCGTCATTTGTAAGTGACTGACGTGCCCACAGCTTGATATGCAGGTAATGGACTTTGCCACGAAGATATTATGAGGCAGTTGATGATTTACATTGTTTTAGTTGTACAAGTTGTATTTTATTTCATTGTTGTATTTTTCCGCTGTGTAAACAAAGATGTAATGAACTCTGATGTATTATTGAAAAGTTTTAATTTCCTTGTAAAATTGTACGAAGTGAAGTAAAGATTCTGTGAAATCTTGAATTCGATCTTATTTGGAATTCGGGGCGTTACAATCAAACAGTAAGCTCAACGTTCGACTCCGTCTCAGAGTTGCCTCTACCAAACTTGCTGGGATCAAACAGAAAAATTTACATCAACTCAGTCAAAGAGTTTTCTCTACAAACTTGTCGGGCGCAAATGGTAAACTCAAATGTCCAACTCCATCACAGAGTTCTCTCCCAACTTATTGGGATCAAACAACAAGCTCTACATCAACTCAGACAAAGAGTTGTCGCTACAAACTTGTTGGGCGCAAACGGAAAGCTCAAACATCCGACTCCATCATAGATCTCTCTATAAGCTTGTCAGGTACAAACAACAAGCTCTACATCAACTTGATTAAGGAGTTGCCCATATAAACTTGTTGGGATCAAATAACATGTTCAATGTTCGACTCCCACTCAGAGTTATCTCTCCAAACTTGTCGGGTACGACAAGCTCAAAAGTCCAACTCCGTCACAGAGTTCTCTCCAAACTTTCTGGGATCAAACAGCAAGCTCTACATCAACTCGGTCAAAGAGTTATCTCTACAAACCCGTCGGGATCAAACTGCAAGCTCTACACACAACTCCATCGTGGAGTTGCCTTTACAAAACTTGCAGGGCGCAAATGACAGGTTCAAACGTTCAACGCTGTCCCAGAATTGCCTCAACAAACTTGCTGGGATCAAACAAAAAGTCTGCAACAGCTCATATAGGTCAGCTATATATATACAAGATCCCACGATCAAAGCACTCTGCTCCTAGACTGGCAGTACTCTCATCCAATGATGAAATGCTCGATCGACAAAAAAGCTAACAACACAATGCTTGGTCGAAGAAAGAGTGGTTCACCAAAACGAGCGATGAGATGTTTGATCGACAAGTAAAATAAGTAACAACTTAACAAAAGAGCGATTCAACGAGGAAAAACCATTCAACGAACACTTGGAATGTGAAAATTCGGCAGATTACACTCGACAGAACGAGTTGATAGGCACGATGTTACCGCTAAATCTGGTGTGGGGGTAAACAGATAGTATTTGTGGATTCTTAGGGAAACTGAATAGTAAACCTGTATACCTGTTCCGTCGGGGTATGATCGTCGCTCCCGCCGTACACCTGCAAAAAGTGCGAGACACCGGGGTTGATCCCGGCGACGCACCCTCCGACGCTCAAGTCAGTAACCAGAAATGATTATGAAAGAGCGCAAAAACTGGAGAAAGATTGATTACCTCTTAATGGAGATGGATGGGGGGTGTTTATAGGCGTCTTAGGAAACAGATTAGGAATTTAATCCCCGTGATCTGATAAGGAATATTCTCCTTGTGAACAGATTAGGAATGTAATCCCTAATCCCCGGTGAAAAGATAGATGTGAATCAGGGCCGTTGATTAAGATTAATCAGAAACCCTAATTCTATCCCTTCTGGACCGGGTTTGCTACGGGTTGAGACCCGCACCCAGTTAAGATGGATCTGTTTGCGGGTAAGCGGGTCTTCGGAGAAGATAACCAGTACCCGCTTCAGATCCGTTGGTAGGTGAAATTACCGTTTTACCCCTATGCTTCAAGATTCGTGCCCGATTTGGGCGGTTCCGATTAAACCCCATTTTTGGCCATATCACGGGCCCCCCACTCCCGAAGACTGAGCTTGATCAGCCTTTGAGGAGTAGTTTTACTGTTTTAATGGCTAGTGGAGTGGTATCGGAGCTTAAATGGAAGGTTTTGAATCTTAAAGGAGGTAGTTTGGTGATTTTTCAAGTAGGTTGAACTCTGAGTCACTCCAGAGCCTCTTGTAGGGATATCCTTTTTAGCAAAATGTTTCGTCGCTTTGGGGTTCCGGAAGATTGTTTTTGGGCTACAATTGTTTGTCTGGGAGCAAGAAGGAGCCCCCCGACTTTATGATTGCTTTCCCGAAGTTCTTCCTTGCCTCTCCGAATTTTAATTATTTTTTGCGATTTTTTGGTGCGATGATTCGACCGTTTTCCTTCGTTGAGGGGCACATGTGCTCGTATCATGCTTCCGACCCCTTCTAGAGCTCGCTGACTAGGGGACCGAGGTCTGCATGCGGTTCGGCGCATCTTTCCGAAGAGGAGGGGTAGTTCGGCGTGGTTGTGAGTGCTGAGAGGGAGTTCGGCATGATCCGAGGTCCAATCTTTCCCGGTAATAGGGTCGGTGCCAAGAACGCTCGGCACTTGGTGCTGAACTCCATTTTCCCCCTAGAATGGGGTCGGTGCCAAGAATGCTCGGCACATGGTTCCGAACTCGAATTTTTCCCCCGTAACGGGGTCGGTGTCAAGAACGCTCGGCACTTGGTGCCGAACTCCATTTTCCCCCTAGAATGGGGTCGGTGCCAAGAATGCTCGGCACATGGTTCCGAACTCGAATTTTTTCCCCGTAACGGGGTCGGTGTCAAGAACGCTCGGCAGCTGGTGCCGAACTCGAATTTTCCCCCCGTAACGGGGTCGGTGTCAAGAACGCTCGGCAGCTGGTGCCGAACTCGAATTTTTCCCCCGTAACGGGGTCGGTGTCAAGAACGCTCGGCAGCTGGTGCCGAACTCGAATTTTTCCCCCGTAACGAGGTCGGTGTCAAGAACGCTCGGCACTTGGTGTCGAACTACATTTTTCCCTAGAATGGGGTCGGTGCCAAGAACGCTCGGCACATGGTTCCGAACTCGAATTTTTCCCCCGTAACGGGGTCGGTGTCAAGAACGCTCGGCAGCTGGTGTCGAACTCGAATTTTTCCCCCGTAACGGGGTCGGTGTCAAGAACGCTCGGCAGCTGGTGCCGAACTCGAATTTTTCCCCCATAACGGGATCGGTGTCAAGAACGCTCGGCAGCTGGTGCCGAACTCGAATTTTTCCCCCGTAACGGGGTCGGTGTCAAGAACGCTCGGCAGCTAGTGCCGAACTCGAATTTTTCCTCCGTAACGGGGTCGGTGTCAAGAACGCTCGGCAGCTGGTGCCGAACTCGAATTTTTCCCCCGTAACGGGGTCGGTGTCAAGAACGCTCGGCAGCTGGTGCCGAACTCGAATTTTCCCCCCGTAACGGGGTCGGTGTCAAGAACGCTCGGCAGCTGGTGCCGAACTCGAATTTTTCCCCCGTAACGGGGTCAGTGTCAAGAACGCTCGGTAGCTGGTGCCGAACTCGAATTTTTCCCCCGTAACGCGGTCGATGCCAAGAACGCTCGGCAGCTGGCGCCGAGGCCCATAACTTGTCGTTTTTCCCCCGTAACGGTGTCGGTGCCAAGAACGCTCGGTAGCTGGCGCCGAGGCCCATAACTTGTCGTTTTTGGTCATAGGAGTTTGTATCTGCTGTGCGCCTCCTGAACTTCTGACAGCTTCTGACAGCTTCTAACAGATGAGACGTTTATTAAATGCGGTGACCTCTGGGCTTCCATCAGATGGGATGCTCATTAAATGCAGCGCATGATTTGGCGTGGTAAACAAGGCGACGATTGAGGTCGCTTTGTCATTTTGTGTAGATGGGCCGGTCGTACAAGCCCATCATCCTCGTTTGGCGTGCGCCTTTCTATAAATCCTCACCCCCCCTCTCATTTCTCATTTCCCTTCTCTTTTGCTCAGGCGGTCTCTTGTGCTTAGGCGAGTACTTCCGGTGGTCGATGTTTGTTTCCGGCGAAGTTTTCCAGCTGCTATCCTCTTTAAGGTAATTTATAAATTATGTCTGTAGCTTCTGTCTCCGAAGAAGTTTCTTGGTCCGAGCCCTCCCTTGAGGTCGTCGAAGATTCAACTCCGACTAAGGGCAAGAAGGTGTTCGGCAAGGATTCGATCGTTGAAGATCCGAAGCGGATGGGAGAGTTCGGACAACTGCTGGGACCGCTGACCGGGCTCCATAGAGTTAGGCAGCTCCCAGAGGATCAAGCCGAGCAGATCGTCCATGGGAGGGGGAGGTCCTTCGAGGAGAACGCCGCGAGAGAGATGACGGAGGCGGACGAGGCGGTGTCGATCCTGCGTGAGGAGGACTTGGCAGTGATCCAGGATTCATTCCACATCCCGGAGGAGTACGAGCTCATGCTGCCGGGTCCCGGGGTTAGGGCCAATTCGCCGTTGCCAGTGACGATGTGTTGCTGGCCGGTCGATGCCTTCATCGCCGGGGCTCGGCTGCCTCTCCACGCGTTCGCCGTTACCGTGGTGAGTTGGTTCGGGGTCAGCCCCATCCAGCTCATGCCGAACGCGTGGCGAGTGATAAATGGTTTCGTTCTCCACTGCCAAGCTGCAGGGATCCAGCCGCAGCTGAACGTGCTTCGGACGTTATACCGGCTCCACCAAGGGAATAAATCGGAGTAACGGTATTACTTGACTCCGAGGCACGGTGGCAGGCTCATCATATGCCCCGACTCCATTAAGCACTGGCGAGAGAAGTTTTTGGTTGTGCGGAGTCGGGAGGCGTGGCCGATCCCCTCCAACTGGGTAGAAGGGGTGCCGAAGAGGGCGAAGGCGCTTCCGAAGCTCAGTGTAGAAGAAGAAGAAGCGGTCCGGACTCTCCTTGATCGGCCAAAGTACGATTGGAGGGAGCTGACGGAGGACATCCTCTACAAGGGAGGGCTCTGCCGCGTAGATCCCAGTACGCGGCTCTCGTTATGTTTTTGTTTTCCGTACTCTCTTCCTTGTTATTTGTGGTGTGCTAATCGACTTTTACTTTGGATGTAGAAACCATGGACTACGACGCCGTGCTGGCGCTCAGGGCCGGACTCATGAGCAAGGCCCCCAAGAAGCGCAAGAGGGTCGCGACCAAGCTGCCGCCGACCACGAAGACTCCGAGGATCACAGCCTCGGTCGAGGAGGTGGAGGCCCTCGAGAGCCCTGTCGACGCCGTGGCAGGGACTTCGGCTCCGGCCGCTGGTGGCGAGTTCCCCATCGCCGCCGCCCTTGGCATGACGACGCCGCCTCTGACAGTGGCAGCCGAGGAGCTCCTGACGGAGGAGCACAAGAGAATCCACATTCCGGACTGGCAAGTCCGGAAGCATGACGGGTTCCTCGGCAACTCGCTAGCGAGCATGCAAGCCGTCAAGCATCTCGCCACTCCGAAGGATCGAGCCGCCATGGAGGCCGGGCGAGAGGGCGACGACATGATCGAGATCGCTCGTTCGGCGGTGTCGGTAAGCCTTGAGCTTTTTTCATTCATTGTACTCCTTTAACCAAAAAAATTTTCTAACTCTTTTGGTTCTTCTTTGCTACAGATCATCGTCCACTTTGGTCACCTCACCGAGAGGTTGATAGCTCTGGAGAAGGAGCTAAAGCAGGAATCCGACCAGGCTCGGAACGAGAAAGCTCGGCTGTCGAACGAGCTTGACAAGCTTCGCGTCGAGCACGAGGGCAGATCGGCGAGGATCGAGCACCTCGAGGCCGAGGTGACGAGGTTGGAGGGCGAGCTCCTTCGCCAGAAGGAGGGGTTGGCCAAGCAGCTGGCCGAAGCCGAGGCAGCCACGGCAGCGGCTGTGAAGGCGGTGGAGGACGCGACCCTGGAGAAGGCACAGGGGTTCCTTGCCCAGAACATGGCGAAGGCCTTCGCCGCAGCCATCGACCGGGTGTCGAAGGAGTTCCCCGAGGTGAACATCTCGGGGTGGAGGCTATTCCCCGGCCACGTCGAGGGTTTTGACCCTGAGTCCGAGGGGGAGGAGGAGGAAGGGGATGACGAAGCTGATGCCGGGGTCGGGGTCACTGATGAGGTCCCCAGTACCGTGGTCACTCCGCTGGCGGTGGCATCTCCTTCAGAGAAGTCGACCCCCACCCGAACTCGTCGCCCGGGGAAAGAGGTCGCGCCCTGACTCCCTCCTCATTTTCTTGTTTTGTTTTTTGTTCTTTTTCCTTTTCTTTTCAATCATTGTAACGCCTAATAGTGGACTGGCCACCGCTGCTTTTTTGAAATGAATGAAAAGAAAATTTTTTGAAGTGTTGGTGTTCGGATCTTCGTCTTTCGCCCCCCTTTCGTCAAATATTCACTCTTTTTTTTTGAAAATTTCTCAAATGTCATGCTCCAGCAGTGTTTGATCTTTTGCTAATTACTTCGATCTCTTTTCAGCTCATGGTGGTTGCCCAAGATGCCGAGGCAATTCGCTCGGATGAAAAGGCTCGAGACGAGGCCGGCCTTGGGGCGACAAGGTTGTGCCTGGCTAAATGCCGAGAGCGGCTTTACGAAGTCGAGCTCGGGTTACGTCGAGCCGAAAGTGAGCGGAACCATCTTCAGCTCGTCCTCGGCCGGCGAGACATCGAGATCCGTCGTCTTGAGAGCAGGATCGCCGAAATGACTCCCGCAGGAGAAGAGGAGTATTCGCCGACCGCTTTCAGTAACGAGCTTCGGGTCCAGTGTATTCGTCATAACCTGTCGAAAATAACGGCAGAGAGGGACGATCTGCGTTCCGAGATTCGGCATCTGCAGGCCATAGAGACGAAGCTTCGACTGGAGGGCGAAAGCTTGACAGGCAAGGTGGCGGAGCTGACGGTTGAACAGGACGGGTTGACAGCCGAAGTCGATGTCTTGAAGAGGGCTACCGTCGACAAAAGTATCGAAGTCACTCATCTTCGCCGCCTGATAGCGAGTCGCTCGAGTGTGCTGGACTCCGCGATTCCCCCACGCTTCGAGGTCGATGTGAAGGATGACTCTTTGAGGGAGCGGATCTCCGAGCTAGAGGCGGAGGTTGCTCTTCTGAAACCGCGCTCGGGGCCAATCAACGTCAAGAGCACTTCGTGCACTCGCGCGGAGAGCGATCGGGGCATTACATTTTACGAGATGGCGACCCGTCAGCGCATCGGCCATCCTAGTCTGGGGAACACGCAGAGCTCGGTAGCAATCTTGTCAAGCGGTGCGTCCGTCGGAGCTGCCACTAGAAGCGGCGCCGAGGATTCGTCCCAGTTTGCCGGCTTGGGGTCGCGCTCCGGAGACAAGCGTCGTCACCCCCGTGTGTCTTTGAAGCGGAATGCCCCGGCTCCGAGGAAGCGTTGAGGTCGTCGTCTCCAAGAGCTTTTGTATTTTTTAGCTAAGTGTAATAAGTCGGCATTGTGACTTACTTTTTATTCGACTTGTAATCTTGCTGTGTGTGGTTCTCTTTGTATCTTGTCCCATTTATCAATAAAATGTTGTGCCCGAATTTGTGTGCCCCTTGTCGTTTGGCGTAGTCTTTGTGTTTGCGACTGTTGTTCACTGCGCCGAGGCTTTTAGGTTGGCCAATCGTTTGTTTGCAGGTCGGCAAGAGGAGTGTTCAGCTAGTGGCGCCGAGCATTTTCTCTAACGCCCACGCTCGCAATTTTGCGAACTCGCGAAACGCGCTCAAGCTTAAGTGTTTGACCTCGGATTTTTGCTATAGTGGCTCGACAGTTGGGGGAGCAATTCCGAATGGCGAACTACTTCTAGCTCGCTTAGGAGCGAACTTGCGAAGTAGAATCGAGCCAAGTGTTGGACTCCGAACCATCGTTAGGTTAGTTCAACGGTTGTAGGAGCAATTCCGAATGGCGAACTACTTCTAGCTCGCTTAGTAGCGAACTTGCGAAGTAGAATCGAGCCAAGTGTTGGACTCCGAACCATCGTTAGGTTTGTTCAACGGTTGTGGGAGTAATTTCGAATGGCGAGCTACTTCTAGCTCGCTTAGTAGCGAACTTGCGAAGTAGAATCGAGCCAAGTGTTGGACTCCGAACCATCGTTAGGTTTGTTCAACGGTTGTGGGAGTAATTTCGAATGGCGAGCTACTTCTAGCTCGCTTAGTAGCGAACTTGCGAAGTAGAATCGAGCCAAGTGTTGGACTCCGAACCATCGTTAGATAAGTTCAACGGTTGTGGGAGCAATTCCGAATGGCGAACTACTTCTAGCTCGCTTAGTAGCGAACTTGCGAAGTAGAATCGAGCCAAGTGTTGGACTCCGAACCATCATTAGATAAGTTCAACGGCTGTGGGAGCAATTCCGAATGGCGAACTACTTCTAGCTCGCTTAGGAGCGAACTTGCGAAGTAGAATCGAGCCAAGTGTTGGACTCTGAACCATCGTTAGATTAGCTCAACGGTTGTGGGAGCAATTCCGAATGGCGAACTACTTCTAGCTCGCTTAGGAGCGAACTTGCGAAGGAGAATCGAGCCAAGTGTTGGACTCCGAACCATCGTTAGATTAGTTCAACGGCTGTGGGAGCAATTCCGAATGGCGAACCACTTCTAGTTTGCTTAGGAGCGAACTTGTGAAGTAGAATCGAGCCAAGTGTTGGACTCCGAACCATCGTTAGATTAGTTCAACGGCTGTGGGAGCAATTCCGAATGGCAAACTACTTCTAGTTTGCTTGGGAGCGAACTTGTGAAGTAGAATCGAGCCAAGTGTTGGACTCCGAACCATTGTTAGATTA
This sequence comes from Hemerocallis citrina, assembly GCA_017893485.1. NCBI lineage: Eukaryota > Viridiplantae > Streptophyta > Magnoliopsida > Asparagales > Asphodelaceae > Hemerocallis > Hemerocallis citrina. The sequence continues at coordinate 193,587,921 of CM030368.1, read as the reverse complement.
GTTCAACGGCTGTGGGAGCAATTCCGAATGGCAAACCACTTCTAGTTTGCTTAGGAGCGAACTTGCGAAGGAGAATCGAGCCAAGTGTTGGACTCCGAATCATCGTTAGATTAGTTCAACGGCTGTGGGAGCAATTCCGAATGGCGAACTACTTCTAGTTTGCTTAGGAACGAACTTGTGAAGTAGAATCGAGCCAAGTGTTGGACTCCGAACCATCGTTAGATTGAAGGGTTAAAAGCAGAGAGATGTGAACAATAGTAAAAATACGAAAAGACTTTATTCATTAATAACTGATAATTGGCTGCTTCTAAAGTTGCTAGCCGTTATTACAAGGAAAAATGAAAGAAAATCACTACAAGTAACAGGAAAGGAACGGTTCGTCATCTCGAATTACTTAGAGAGTCGTCGTTGTTCTCTCTTGGTATTTTAAGAGATGGTCGGCATTCCAAGTCCTGGGAATCTCCCTGCCTTCGAGATCTTCTAGTCTGTATGTGCCGGGGCGGATTACTTTGGAGATCTTGTAAGGTCCCTCCCAATTCGGGGCCAGTTTGCTTTTCTGACCTGAGAACGAGATCGCCAACTTTCGGAGGACCAGGTCCCCTTCTTTGAGGTCCGGTGGGCGGACTCTTTTGTTGTATGCTAGCTCGATCCTTCTTCTGTAAGTTTGTTGACGTATGGTAGCTCTCTCTCGGATTTCGTCTATCAGGTCTAGACTTGCTCTGAGTTTTCTAGCGTTTTGCTCTTCTTCATAAGCTATCAAACGAGGAGAGGGTAACCCGACTTCTAGGGGGATGATGGCCTCGGACCCATAGGTGAGATTGAATGGGCTCTCACCCGTTGGGGTCCGCTTTGTGGTGCGGTGGTTCCACAGCACGTTGGGAAGCTGATCAACCCACAAGCCTTTGGAACACTTGTATAACCTCTTCTTAATGCCGGAGAGGATCTGTCGGTTGGCATTTTCGGCCTGGCCATTCGACTAAGGATGAGAGACGGAGGAGAACCGGTGTTGTATGGCGAGGTCTTCACATAAAGCTCGGAAGGCAGCCCCAGTGAACTGCGTTCCGTTGTCTGTAATTAGGACCCTGGGGACGCCAAATCGGCAGATCACGTTCTTCCAGAAGAATTGAACGACCTTGTTTTCGGTGATCGTGGCCAAGGGCTCGGCCTCTATCCATTTCGAGAAATAGTCGATTGCCACGACTAGGAACTTGAACTGTCCGGGAGCTGGCGGAAACGGCCCTAGTAAATCCATCCCCCACATTGCGAATGGGATCGGACTTGATAGGGAGGCAAGTGGAGCTTGTGGGAGGCGTCGGATGTCAGAGTACTTCTGACAGGAGCTGCATTGCCGAACGTATCGTTCAGCATCCCGTAGGAGAGTGGGCCAGAAATACCCGTAGTTCGACACTTTGCGCGCCAGGGCTCTGGAACGGGAATGGGCCCCGCCGATGCCCTCATGAAGTTCTTGCAGGGTGTAGTCGGCTTGCCCGGGGGAGAGGCACTTCAGGTAGGGCCGACCGTCCACCTGGGTGAAGGAGCATTTATATAGGATGCCCCCGATTAGCGTGTAACGCTCGGCTCGGATTCTTACTCTTCGTGCTTCCTTGGGATCCTCGGGGAGGAGTCCGTCCCTTAAAAATTCGATGAAGGGTCTCATCCAGTTGTCTTCGAGCAGGACAGGCAATGTTTCTATAGAGTCGAGGGCTTCATCCTCTATGCTTGGCTTCAGAAGGACTTCTATCAAAACAGTCTGCTCGAGCCCTTGAAGTGAGGAGGAGGCTAGTTTGGAGAGGGCGTCGGCCTAAGCATTTTCTTCTCGGGGGATTCTTTGGATGAGGACCTCTTCAAACAGTGCCATGAGGCTCTTGACTTTGGCTAAGTATTTAACCATCCTGTCATCACGTGCCTCATATTCGCCGAGGACCTGATTGACGACTAGCTGGGAGTCGCTAAAGATTCGGAGGCATTGCGCCCCTGCATTTCGGGCCATTCCAAGGCCGGCTATGAGCGCCTCGTATTCAGCTTCGTTGTTCGAGGCTTTGAAGTTTATACGGAGGGAGTATTGGAGGATGAAGTCATCTGGGCCTGCCAGGATGACTCCTGCCCCGCTCCCCTCATTGCAGGAGGATCCGTCAACATAAACCGACCAGACGGGTGGTCCCTTCACTGTTTGGCTGGACTCGGGGATAGTACTCTCAACTATGAATTCGGCTAGCGACTGAGCCTTGATCACGGTCCGAGGCTGATAAGTTATATTGTGTTGGCTCAGCTCGATAGACCATTTCATAAGGCGACCCGAAGTCTCGGGCTTGTGGAGGACCTGCTTCAACGGCTGGTCGGTAAGAACGACCACCGAATGGGACTGAAAATACGGGCGAAGCTTTCTCGCGGCCATCACCAGGGCATAGGCCATCTTTTCTATCTTCGGGTATCGGAGCTCGGCATCCCGAAGCACCTTGCTGACATAGTAGATGGGCTTTTGAGCCCGGTCTTCTTCCCTCACTAAGACTACACTGAGGGTCTGCTCGGAGGCTGCCAGGTAGAGGTAGAGGGGTTCACCAGGGACCAGTTTGCTGAGGAGAGGGGATTGACGAGGTAAGCCTTGAGCTGGTCGAAGGACTCCTGTTGCTGCTGCCTCCATTCGAAACCTTTAGCCCCCCTGAGGGCCTTGCAGAAAGGGAGGCATTTCTCCCCGGACTTCGAGAGAAAGCGCCCTATGGCGGCAAGGCGGCCTGTTAATCTCTGAACTTCTTTAACATTTCTGGGAGGGGCCATGTCTAATATGGCCTTGATTTTCTCCGGGTTTGCTTCAATTCCTCGTTGGCTAACCATGAAGCCGAGGAACTTCCCCGAGGAGACTCCAAACGCGCACTTGTTTGGGTTGAGTCTCATATTGTGCTTTTTTAGAACATCAAACGCTTCTTGGAGGTCGGTTGCATGATCAACCCCTCGAATGCTCTTCACAAGCATGTCGTCTACATACACCTCCATGTTCCGGTCAATCTGAGCCTGGAAAACCTTGTTGACGAGGGGTTGGTATGTAGTGCCTGCATTCTTCAGACCGAACGGCATGACTCTGTAGCAATAGAGGCCTTGGTCGGTCACAAACGAGGTCTTCAGGATATCCGGAGGGAACATCTGAATCTGATTGTAGCCTGAAAAGGCATCCATGAAGCTGAGGAGCTCGTGTCCCGAGGTTGCGTCGATCAGGGTGTCAATACACGGAAGAGGAAGGGGTCTTTAGGGCAAGACTTGTTGAGGTCGGTAAAGTCAATGCAAATCCTCCAAGTCCCATTGGACTTCTTCACCATTACTACATTTGACAACCACTCAGGATAGTTGACCTCCTGTATGAACCGGGCCTTCAAGAGCTTGTCCACCTCCTCTTTGATAGCAAGCTGACGCTCAGGAGCGAACTTGCGCCTCTTCTGCTGAACCGGTTTGGACCCCGGAACAACGCTCAGGTGGTGGACCAGGAGCTCTTCGGAGATCCCGGGCATATCTACAGCTGACCAAGCGAAAAGGTCTTCGTTCCTTCGGATGCATTGTACAATGTCTGAGCGTAGGGCGGACGGGAGGGTCTTGCTGACAAAGAATTTGCGGGTCGGGTCCTGCTCAGAGAAGAGCACTTCCTCCAATTCGTCCACCGGCTCGGAGGTCGGCCGAGTAGTGTCTTGGGGGATTTCCAGAGTTTCTAAGGAGAGGACGAGTCCGAGGGTAGAGGTCATGTAACACTTACGGGCCATCTCCTGATTGCCCCTTACTTCCCTTACTCCGGCCCGAGTGGGAAATTTCATTTTGAGATGGTAGGCAAAAGGGACGGCTTCAAGGGCGGCTAGGCCGGGCTGGCCCAGAATGACATTGTAGGATGCTGGGACATCTACGACCATGAAGTCCATCGACTCCGTTCGGGTAGTAGGAGTTTTGCCAGCGATTACATCGAGGGTAATCACCCCTTCAATAGTCACTGGCACTCCCGTGAACCCATGGAGCGTGTAACCGGCGGGCTTGAGTCTATCTCGGGAAAGCTTTAGGCCCTTGAAAGCGGCGAGGAAGAGGATGTTTACGGAGCTGCCATTATCCACTAGGATCCTCTCCACTTTAAAATTCGCCATGTGGAGGTTAATGACGAGTGCGTCACAATGTGGGGTGAGAACTCCTTCAAGATCTTCATCAGAGAATGTGACAGGCACTCCGAGGCCTTTGGGAGGAGGGGTGGTTCGGACCGAGTTGACTTCTCTTATAAATGCCTTCCGAGAGGAGTTTAAGGAGCCCCCCATTGGGCCCCCATGAATGAGGTGGAGGACTCGCTCTTCCTCGAAGTCAGGCATCTCTTCTCGTTCCGGACGCTTGTTAGCCCCCCGAGGCGGGGGAGGAAGTTCGGCTCGGTCCTTTCTTACAAACCTGGTCAGCTGTCCCCTCTGGATAAGGGCTTCTATCTCGTTCTTTAAGGCACGACAATCGTTGGTGTCATGCCCGTGGTCCCGGTGATAACGGCACCATTTCTCTTTGTCTCTCTTCTTGGCGGGGGTATTCATCCTCGGAGCAGGGGGTATTATCCCTTCCTTTTCGACTTCCATGAGAATGGTTGAGACATTAGTGGTGAGGGGAGTGAACTTCTCAAATCTGGGGGGAGGTCGGCGCTGGCCGGCATTATCCTTCTGGAGCTTCTTGGCTCCTTCATCTTCTGTTCCCTTTCTCTTAAACCCGGAGGAAGACCCCTCCCAGTTGGGTCGATGCTCGGCCTCTTCGGCCCGGATGTACTTTCACTGCGAAGGAGGAGGTCGGAAAAGTTCTGTGGAGGCTTCTTGGCGAGGGAGGAGTGGAGGTTAGAATTGAGGACATTAGATTGAAATGCTGCCGCAGCGACCGACTGGTCGAGGGATGCTATGGACCTGGCTTCAGCTGTAAACCTCTTCACATAGTCTCTCAATTTTCCCCCCTTCTTCTGGTGGAGGTGCAATAGTGAGATGCTGGTTTTCTCAGCTCTACGGCTGCTTACGAAATGGGTGACGAAAAGGGTCTCGAACTGCTCGAAGGAGAATATTGAGGAGGGGGCAAGGCGAAAGTACCATTCTCGAGCTGGGCCCTTGAAAGTTGCGGGGAAGGTTTTGCAGAGGAGGGCATCGGAAGCTTGATGGAGGAGCATCAGGGTCTTAAAGCTTTCGATGTGATCAACGGGGTCGGTCTCCCCGGAGTAAGTCTCAAATTGGGGAGGTTTGAAACCGATCGGCACAGGTGCATCCATTATGGTTTGGGAGAAAGGGGGTCTGCTAGGATGTAGGGTCCTCCCCCTAAGCTCTTCTTCTCGGTCTATCTGGCCCAGGCGCCTCTCTACCTCATGAAGACGGCGGTACATAGTGTCGTCCCTCCGACGGTAATTAGCCGAGCCTCTAGACTCGTCTTCGTACGAGGGAGAGCGATGGCTATGGCGACAGTAACTTTGGGAGCGACGAGGACTTGGGGTACGCCGGGAGTGGCTAGGAGCGGGACGAGGAGATGGGGATCATCGGCGAGGGCTTCGGAACGGAGGAGGAGATGGAATCTTGGGTGCGTTGGCGTTGGGACGGAGATTGAGAGCTTGTAGGACGGTTGCTTGGAACTGCTGGAACTCGGCACGTGTGATGGGTGCCTCATTGTTCCTAGGCTGTTGCCGACCTACAGGGGAGTGCGGCCTTCTTTGGTAGTGCTCAGGGGACTCTTTGCGACCCCTTCGGTTAGGGGACCTTCTATATTCTCGGCGGCGAGGAGACCGCTCGTCCGGACGGTGTCGGCGGGAGGTTCCCTCTCGGGCCCGTTTCTCATCCGGATGGCGGCGAAGGTCATCATCTTTCTGGCGATTGAGGGCGGTATTGTGGAGACCAGAGGCTCGGGGATGATGGGAGGCCATAGAGTCCGAAGAGGCATTGTGGATGGAGATGTGGTCCTGGTGAAGAGGCTGTTTTTGAGGGTTAGGACCCTTTGGAGGTGGCTGATTTGGAAGAGGAAGGTCCTGTTGGAGCGGGTCCTCCGCTTGAGGAGGAAGCTGTCCCTGCTGTTGGGTAGGCTGGATGGAAACTTCTTGCTGCTGATCGGGGTTGGGTCCACTGTTAGACCCTCTTGATCTGACTTTCCTAGGAGGCATGGCTGGAGATCTGTTCACCGGGAAGAGGAGAGATTTCTATTCGTTAGTTTTCCACAGACGGCGCCAATCTGTTACCGCTAAATCTGGTGTGGGGGCAAACAGATAGTATTTGTGGATTCTTAGGAAGCTGAATAGTAAACTTGTATACCTATTCCGTCGGGGTATGATCGTCGCTCCCGCCGTACACCTGCAAAAAGTGCGAGACATCGGGGTTGTTCCTGGCGACGCACTCTCCGACGCTCAAGTCAGTAATCTAGGAAGACTATGAAAGAGCCCAAAAACTGGAGAAAGATTGATTACCTCTTAATGGAGATGGATGGGGGGTATTTATAGGCGTCTTAGGGAACAGATTAGGAATGTAATCCCGTGATCTGATAAGGAATATTCTCCTTGTGAACAGATTAGGAATGTAATCCCTAATCCCCGGTGAAAAGATAGATGTGAATCAGGGCCGTTGATTAAGATTAATCAGAAACCCTAATTCTATCCCTTCTGGACCGGGTTTGCTACGGGTTGAGACCCGCACCCAGTTAAGATGGATCTGTTTGCGGGTAAGTGGGTCTTCGGGGAAGATAACCAGTACCCGCTTCAGATCCGTTGGTAGGTGAAATTACCGATTTACCCCTAGGCTTCAAGATTCGTGCCCGATTTGGGCGGTTCCGATTAAATCCCATTTTTAGCCATATCACACGAGAAGCCGCGATTTACGAAAAAGATTCTATTCATCCATAAATCGAGGGTTATGAGTTAAAAACTTGGTATATATATATATATATATATATATATATATATATATATATGGGAAAAAAGGGTATGAGCAACTTGCTCATTTGGTAAATAAGCAATTGATGATGTGGCATACATGTGATTGGAAAATCATTAAAAGGGTTAGTTCTCCAATGTATCACACGCATGCCACATAATCAATTGCTCATTTACTAAATGAGCAAGTTGCTCAAATCCCTTTTACCCTATATATATATATATATATATATATATATATATATATATATATATATATATATATATATATATATATATATGGAAAAAGGTGTATGAGCAACTTGCTCATTTAGTAAATAAGAAATTGATGATGTGGTATACATGTGATTGGAAAATTTGTCCAATGTATCACATGCATGCCACATAATCAATTGCTCATTTATTAAATGAGCAAGTTGCTCATTTCCCATTTACCCATATATATATATATATATATATATATATATATATATATATATATATATATATATATATACATGCAAATCCAAGTCCAAAAACCCAAACAAAACCCAATATATATATATATATATATACATGCAAATCCAAGTCCAAAAACCCAAACAAAACCCAAAAGTGTGTACACAACCAAACGGGTTCACAGGTTTAGATTTCCAAACCGAACCTGCAAACAAGATCCAAAAGAAAAAAGGAGTAAATGGGTATGGGTTTCCAACCCGCTATCCAAACCCAAAACACATATTCTTCCTCTTTAAAAACCTTATTTTTCAAAAACCCAAACACCGAGACTTCTTCGCTCACTCACCCTCACGACTCGACAGTGAAGCCCTCCTTCACGTTGTCGTTACGCTCGCCAAAACAAGGGGCCAAAACTCGACTACTTCGAAGCTAAAAAAAATAGAGTATCTTCAGTAGCTCGGCAAGAACCACAAGCCTCATAGTTCGGCAAGGCGACGAAGCTCCATAGCTCGCCGAGAACCATAAACCTCATAGCTCGGCGAGGCGACGGAGCTCCATAGCTCGACAGAAATCAAGCAACCCATATAGCTCGATGAGGTGTAGAGGAATAGCTCGGCGATGAGATTGCCACCTTCATAGCTAGGCGATAATTCAAAGTCCGTAAATCGCCAGCTCCTCCATAGCTCTGCTGAAGCGAGCAATTTCCATAGATCGGCAAAAAAACAAAGTCTCGTAGCTCGACGAGGAGAATAAGTCGACGAAGGAGATGACTCGACATCGTGGTCGCTCGACGAGGGTGAGAGCTCATAGTTCTGCAAAGACTTAGTCTCCCCGTAGCACGACGAAGCCCTCAAAGTTTGAAAAAAATGTCCATAGCTCAGCCAAATGGTTGGCTGAGCCAGGGGGTCCCCGCTACGATTGCTGGCCCTTGGATCGCTCCAAAATTTGAGCACAGGCGTGATGGACGCGCGAGATTGATCCACGTCGCCCTTCTTCTTCCTCGGCGCTTCGTCCCTTCTTCACCGTTGGATCTCACTCAGCAGGCGAGTCCCCCCGCTGATGAGTGCTGTAGATCGTGCCACGTCGCCTCCTCATCAGATCCTCTCATCATGGCCGCTGAATCTCATCAGCACACGAGCCATCCCCTGATCAATAATTCCGATCGCACCAAAAAGTGTTTTGGGGTATTATTATTCAACAAAAATCCCAAAAAATTGTTTTAATTTTGAAAAATTAATTAAAAATTCTAAAAATAATTATTTAAATTCAGAAAATTAATTAAAATGTCTGAAAAATAATTTAAAATTTGAGTTTAATAATTATAAAATTCGAAAAAGTAATTTTAAAATTGGGAAAATTATTTAAAAATTTCAGAAAAATCCAGGAAGATATTCGCAGCCTTCAGAAGCCACCGATCAGTTCTAGGTATCTCCAACCACCCTGACAGCTAAGATTCTACTCTAGAATCCAAAAATCAGGTGTACTACTCCCCAAAAGGCAAGAAAATTGCCTTCTGCGAGTGGGGGGCATATGATAATGGTAAAAATCGCAGCAAATCAGAGTTGTACGATTCCAGCACAGATCTCAAAACTTCTACAAATAGATTAATCATAACGGACCTCTTTAACAGGTTCGGGTCTTCTTCAGACTCCTCTAAAAAACATGGGCCGCTTTCAAGCCCATAAAAAGTGTCAGGCTAGACCCACTAGGAGAGACACCCAGTCCATGATGGCTAGGAGTCAAATCTCTTATCCCCTAATATGAAAGTTTATCTCTTGAGGGGGAGAAACATAAAGGAGATAAGGAATTCATATCAATCCAACGGATACATCTCAATCTCTTAAACTGTTTCTCAGGCCTATAAATACCCTCCCCCCTCTTCAGTCAGAAGATAATCAATAAATCAGCAATTTCATTCTCAGACTCTCTCTGGTTCTGACTTGAGCGTCAGAGGGTCTGTCGCCAAGACCACCCCTCGGTGTTTCAGGCTTTTTACAGGTACATCGGTCGCATCAGCAACCGTCATATCCAGATCACGGTGTTCAATCGACGATCCAGATTCAATCTCAGGAGCTCAACCGCATTTCACAAAAATATCAAAGATTAGATTTTTAGTAGTTTTCATCAAATAAGAATTCACTATCTGTTTGCTCCCACACCTAAACAAGCAGCAACAATATCTTCTCTATGAAAGGTATCAATAAAGGCCCAAAAGATCTTTCACACCTTCAGGATATGCTCATTGTCGACTAGTAAAGTTGACGAGGAGGATGTAGAATTCTACCAGGTCATGAATTCATGGGGAACTACATGGCGAGATAATAAATTCTTTTTAATAGCCCAACGATTCTCGTTGAGAAACAAAGAGTCATCATTGTGACGGAGGATAAATTCATTCTTCACATGTGTAAGGCCATTTCCGAATGGCATAACATATCCCATATTTTATGCTAAAAATGAGAATTTCCCTCCTTGTTCCTTCTTCCTACGATAAGGCCATGGGGAATAATCTTGAAGAAGATCGGTGGACTGTTTTGAAGCATCCTCAAGAAATAGATTTCAACAAACTTGCAAGTATTTTCATGTTAATTTTTCAGGTGATAAAGTCTAAAGAGGAGACTGCTAGAGATATGGAGCACATGAGATTGCTACCCTTTTTAAATTGAGTTAATGACTTATTGGTACCTAAAGATTGTGTTAATACCCTATACACACCTAAAGTTATAGTAATACCCCAATAGTACCTAAACTTTTTAAAATTGGACCTATAAGCACCTGCCATCCACTTTCGTTAAATTATTAACAGATATAGGGTGAATTTACATTTTTATTCATAATACTTTAACAATCTCTTCCTATCTTCTATTTCCCTCTTCGAAAAAGAGGCACAGTGAGGAGGGCGGTGTGAGGGAGGCGGCAGGGGTGGCAGTGCGCCAGACGCTGCCGCAAGTGGTGGTACCTCAGACGTAGGTGGTAGGCAGTGGCGGCAATGCAGCAAATGCATCAGAAGGTGGGGAATGTCACATCTTTGCATTTAATGAACTTGTTTCTTAGTCTTACTGAGTTTTGTAGATTATTTGGGGGTTTGATTGTAGAACTATTCTTAATTATTGATTATTCTTGATGGTTGTAGTATAATTCCTTCAATTTAGAGTTGAGTTAGGATTCAGATTTGTTGCAATTGAACAGTGTTATTATGTTGAGGTGGGTTTTTTATGTTGTTGAGTATATTTGAATACATTTTTGTGCTTTATATTGATTGATTTTGAATGTGCATTATATTGCTTGATTTTGAATGTACATTATTGGACATCAAAATAACATGCACAGAAAAATTGAAATATAAATTGAACACCTTACAGTAGTACAGTATTGCATACATTACAACTGATTACTTTAGATTGAACAAACATACAATTCATACATTACTAAAGTCAATTGCTATTAAAAGATGATTTTTGACACTTTAATTAGATATGAGTAGATGCAGCAATTTCTTTAGTATACAAGTACATGTTGAGTTTCTTCTCAATTGGTTGGGAGGACTACTGACTATACCTCTTTTTGAATGCATAAGTAGCAGCTGTCCTCCCTGCATACACTTCCATTCACCACCATTAGACAGAGGCAATAATTATCTGGTTTGGGGGTTGGAGAAGTAGTGGATGTATCAATGTATTTAAAGTATTTTACAACTTCTTGACATACACTCCTCCTATTCATACTATTTGTTGCATGATTGTGAGGTGTGCATGTCAAGAAGTTGAAAAGTAGCATGAATACATTGTGACACCCTCTATTACTCCTTCCTCCAAACCAAAGAATTTTTGCACTTTGCCTTATGGTTGTGGATGTAAGTGTATGAAGGGAGGAGAAGAGCTACTTCTGCATTCAAAAGAAGGATGAAAAGAGACAGAGTCAGCAGCCTTCCCTACCCATTGAGGGAAACTCGGCATGTACTTGTAGACTAACATGGACATGCATCTATCTCCACCTGTGAGAGTATCATACTCTTCTTAATCTTCTACCTCTTTGTTTTAGTATCATGTTCAATAGAAACATAATGTCCAACACATTGCTATATTTGGCTATATATAGCAGTCTCAATACCAAACCATTGCAGTATTTGGCAATTACTCATGTTCATCTCTAAAAAATATTAAAAGATGTTCACTGATACACCTTTCAAAATTGCCTCAACCCAATGAACAAGTTGCCAAAATAGGCTCAGTGTTTTAATGATACATTTCAAAAAAATAACAAAGACCAATGAGGAAGATGCCAAAAGACATGTTGGGTTTTATTGATGCATCTACTCCAATTACCATTGATTAAAAAAAAAGTCAATCATTCATTGTACAAGTCTCAATTTGCTGATACAAAAATCAAAAAGTCAAAATTATTTGACTACCAGTTTCAACACAATGAACAAGTTGCCAAAATAGGGTCAATGTTTCAGTGATACACATTTCAAAAAATAAATAAATAAAGGACCAATGAAGAAGCTATCAAAAGAAAAGACACATTAAACATTCATTGATGCATTTACTCCAATTACCATTGAGACAAAATTTGATGCAATTGCTCTTTATAAATCAAAATTGTATATTTATGATGGTGTATGTATGAACATCGACATCAAAAGTATTGATGCACTCAAAAGGTTCATCTCAAATTGTAGCAACAATAGCATAAGCAGTAGCAAAAAGCAGTAGCAATGGCATGAGCAACAAAAGCAGTAGCTTAAGCTTCAGCAGCAGCTTAAACATAAGCAGTAGCAGCAATAAAACTTGTATATTTATGATGTTGTATGTATGAACAACAGCAAAAAAACTTGTATAAAAAATAATCAAAGGCCTAAGCATAAGCAGCAGCAAAAGCATGTACTACACTCTTTATAAATAATGGCGTATGTACACTCTTTATAAATGATGATGTATGTATGAACGTGTCAAACTGGCAAAAGAACTTGTGTATATCTACTTGTGTATCTTGTAATCTATGTACTACACTCTTTATAAATGATTCATCTGCATATATTTACTTTGTTCTTCAAATGCACAATCAATCTTACATAGGAGCAAGCATGCTCAAACAGAAATTTTTTATGTACATGAGAGCAGGCAAACAGATAATTAATATACAAGCTTCAATTTCTTCAATTTCTTCACTCTGGTTGCTACTGCTTCTTCTTCATTTGTATCTCATAATTTTGTTCTTCTTCATTTTCAAAACAAGCGAGCTGCTTCTTCTGCTTCAATATACTACCTTTTGCTGCTGCTTCATTTTCTTCTTCTGCTAACTACAAAAAATCCCAGTGTTAACAAAATAATCATGTATATGTATGTACATGAAAGTATGAAACTAAACAATACATTAAACAATTACTAGTACACTCAGATCACAACTGTCAGCAAGGATTGATCAAATTTGTCAATTACAGTAACATCAGTTCATCAAAATAATTCCAACAATACTATACTAGGGTTGCATTGTAATGCCATGCAAACTAGTTCAAATGCAAAAATGCATAAAAAGTATCTCATAACAATTGACCTCAATATGATATATCCATAAACTTTAGAATAACATAAACATAAGCAGCAACATAGTTACAATTGTGGAGAGTGGACAGATAGCAAAGATACAACCAACTATCAATCAAGAACAACCAACTATATATCCAAAATAACATAAGCATAAGCAAGCTATTGCCACTCCTTTAATATAATTTTGGATGAATAATATATGACTTTCATCCACAATCAAGAACAACCAACAAAGAATCATATATAAAACCAACACTATTTTGTGTCTCATCATTGCCTGCTGAGAATAAAAAATAATCAGAATCAAGAACAACCAACTATCTAGAACTAGTAATTTTCACGTGCGATGCACGTTTGATAAAAAGTTGGAGTTGAACGTGCGATACATGTAAGTCAGTAGTAATCAGCACTTGTGATGAATGCCTTAAACTTTAAAAAATTGGAGTTGAACGGGCATTGCACGCAATTTTTTAAATTTTTTTGAAGAAAAAACCTTGAATTGTACGTACGGTGATGTGCTACGAAATAAATTTGGAGTTGCACGTGCGATGTACGTATTTGCTTCGTGATAAAAAAATTTAAAAATTATTTGTTTGGTGAAGGAAAAAACATTGATTTGCGTGCGTGATGCACGTGTTAATAAATAGAGTTAGAGTTATACGTGCAACATATGTGTTTCATTTGTGACAAAAGAATATTAAAAATTTGTTTGTTTGGTTACAAACTCAAAGTGACAAAGTGACAAACTCTCCCATTAATAGTAGTAGATATAGAATAATTTCCAAAATAATCTCAAATATAATTTCATAACTGTACACACCAGTAAGCAAGTTGCTGCCACTTCTTCAATATAATTTTGGATGAATAATATATGACTTCCATCCACAATCAAGAATAATCAACTAAGTATCATAATGAAAACCAACAATACTATTTTGTGTATCTCATCATTGCCTACTGAAAATCCAAAATAATTAGAATCAAGAACAACCAACTATCCAGATTATAGAATAATTCCCAAAATAATTCTCAAATATAATTTCATAATTGTACATAACAGCAAACAAACTGCTATCACTTCTTCAATATAATTTTGGATAAATATTATATGACTTCCATCCACAATCATGAACAACCAACTAAGTATCATATAGAAAACCAACAATACTATTTTGTGTCTCGTTATTGCCTACAGAGAATCCAAACTAATCAGAATCAAGAACAATCAATCATGAACAACCAACTATCCACAATATTGAATAATTCTCAAAACAATTCATAAATATAATTTGATAACTGGACATAACAGCAAGCAAGTTGTTGCCACTTCTTTAATATAATTTTGGATGAATAATATATATATGACTTCCATCCACAATCAAGAACAACCAACAAGTATCATATATAAAACCAACAATACTATTTTGTGTTTCATCATTGCCTATTGAGAATCCAAAATAATAAGAATCAAGAACAATCAATCAAGAACAACCAACCATCCAAAATATAGAATAATTCCCAAAATAATTTGCAAATATAAAATTTTAACTGTACATAACATCAAGCAAGCTGCTGCCACTTATTCAATATAATTTTGGATGAATAATATATGACTTCCATCCACAATCAAGAACAACCAACTAAGTATCATATATAAAACCAACAATACTATTTTGTGTGTCTCATCATTACCTATTGAGAATCCAAAATAATCAGAATCAAGAACAATTAATCAAGAACAACCAACCATCCAAAATATAGAATAATTCCCAAAATAATTCCCAAATATAATTTCATAACTGTACATAACATCAAGCAAGCTGCTGCAACTTATTCAATATAATTTTGGATGAATAATTTATGACTTCCATCCACAATCAAGAACAATCAACTAAGTATCATATAGAAAACCAACAATACTATTTTGTATAATAATACTTTGTATGTCTCATCATTGCCTACTGAGAATCCAAAATAAACAGAATCAAATGCCTAATCAATCTAGAACAACCAACTACCCAGATTATATAATAATTCCCAAATATAATTTTATAACTATACATAACAGCAAGCAAGCTACTGCCACTTCATTAATATAATTTTGGATGAATATTATATGACTTCCATCCACAATCATGAACAACCAACTAAATATCATATAGAAAACCAACAATACTATTTTGTGTGTCTCGTCATGCCCACTGAGAATCCAAAATAATCAGAATCAAGAACAACCAACTATCCACAATATAGAATAATTCTCAAAACAATTTCCAAATGTACTTTCATAACTGTACATAACAGCAAGCAAGTTGTTGCCACTTCTTTAATATAATTTTGGATGAATAATATATGACTTCCAACCACAATCAAGAATAACCAACTAAGTAACATATATAAAACCAACAATACTATTTTGTGTGTTTCATTATTGCCTACTAAGAATCCAAAATAATCAGAATCAAGAACAATCAATCAAGAACATCCAACCATCTAGAATATAGAATAATTCCCAAAATAATTCCCAAAATAATTTCCAAATATAATTTCATAACTGTACATAACATCAAGCAAGTTGCTGCCACTTATTCAATATAATTTTTGATGAATAATAAATGACTTCCATCTACAATCAAGAACAACCAACTAAGTATCATATAAAAATCCAACAATACTATTTTGTGTGTCTCATCATTGCCTACTGAGAATCCAAAATAAACAGAATCAAAGGCCTAATCAATCAAGAACAACCAACTACCCAGATTATAGAATAATTCCCAAATATAATTTCATAACTGTACATAACAACAAACAAGTTGTTGCCACTTCTTCAATATAATTTTGGATGAATATTATATGACTTCCATCCACAATCAAGAACAACCAACTAAGTATCATATAAAAAACTAACAATACTATTTTGTGTATCTCATCATTACCTAATGAGAATCCAAAATAATTTACAAGAAATTAAACAATATTGTATGATAAAATTGCAACTGAGAATCAAACACCTCCCTCCAGTATCATACTGACAAATGATAATCGCTATTTGAAGAACCCAACTCCCAGCCTCAAACTTAGGTGGGCTTCGACAATGGATGTATGATATTTCAGTGGTGCTCACAAAATGAGATATTGAGGATGTCTGGGGCATCGAGCAAGCAAGCTACGTCAAGGAATTAGGATTCAGATATTTTATGAGATGATAGTTAGGGTTTAGAAAGGGGACGAAGAAATACACAAGAAGAAGAGAGGATAAAGGGATCAGGGGAAGTGAAAGAGCCGAAGAGGGCATTTTGGTCTTTTCACATGCTTGTTAACGGGTATGAACCCATTAAGAGGTCTATTCCATGAATATTCCACTAACTTAACTGAGAAATAAACGGTGGGGACCTTTATGTCCAAATGATTAAAGTTTGGATACTGTTGGGGTATTATTTTCACTTTAAGTGTGTGTAGGTAACTAACACTAACTTTGGATGCTAATAGATCATTAACACTTTTAAATTTTATCCCCACTATTGATGTGATTTTTTTTTTTGCCTTTTCATTTTACCTTTTTATTGTTATTATTTTCTTTTTAATTTATAAGTGTTTCTTATAATTATCACCGAGCAATGTTTTGTATGATATCATGGAAGAGAATAAAATTTTGGTTAGGTTGACATCCCGGGTTTGAGGTTTGAGACCAGAAATCTCCAAAACTTAAAAAATAAAATTAAAAATTAAAAAAAGTAAAAAAGTTCTTATAATGAAAATTTTATCAAGTACTGCATAACAACAATTTGGGGGTGGTTGTTGTGGTAGCAGGAACTATTTTCATAATTCAGTACATGAACTAATTGTGGAACATATTAACAAATAGTGTGATTTGAAGAATTCATTGGAAGTAAAAGTTTAATCTCAAAATTTGGGTGTTTGGCATATAGGAATATGAATTTTGGGTTTGAGCTGTAGTTGTTTTGACCTAAAATTTGGGTTTTGTTTTTAAAAAATCGATGGACGATAGATGAAGTCTCATCCCACAAAAAAAATGTGTCGAACGAGGAATGATTTCCCGTCCATTGATTTTTTTTTAAAAAATAAAAAACCAACATTGAGTTAAATTTGTCGGACAATCAAATATTTTTTTAAAAAATTGATCGGACGGAAAATGATTATTCGTCTGATCGATTTTTTATTATTAAATTGATCGAACCGATAGATTTTACAAAAAAAGGACCGACAGAAGATCATCTTTTGTCCGACTCTTTATATTAATAAAAAATGAACGGACGAAAGATCATCTTTCGTCTGATATATTTTCCAAATTCCAATATCTTCTTCCAAATATAGTCGAATATTGTTCACCTCAAATCCAAATTTTGGATATTTAGCAAACGACTACAACACTTTTTTTTTCCAAATTTTGCAAAAAATGAGTTTTTAAACGACTGCAGATGCTCTAATAGACTTATTTAAAAAGCTCTTTTTGTGGCTGCATTTTTTATTTTGGAGTCAACACGAGCTGATATGGAAACTCTCCCCTGGTGCTGAAAGGAGACTCTGAAGAAGTTATTGCGGCTATTGTGGGATTAGTAGAGGAGGAGAGAGTTCCGATAATAGAGATGGTGAGGGATCAACTAAGATCACTTACATTGCACTACGTGGAACATGTTAAGCGATCAGCTAATGGAGGAGCATATTTCATGATTGCTTTGGTGCTGGAGTCAGGTAGCGAGGTTCATTTTGGGGAATAATTTCATGTGGGTCTTATTGATGTCAAAGAGATCTTGATACTACAAGAGTGGATTGCGTGCTTGTAGTATTGAGTTGTCATAGAAAAAAAAGAAAAAAGAAAAAAAAAAGAAAAAAATTTTATTTTCCAACCTTTTATTTTGTCAATGTTTATCCTAATGGACGGTGTAGATAGAGAGACACTCTTTTATCAAAACGGTTCTCAAATTAAGCTTCGAGAGGCCTCCACGTTAGAGCCTTCTTGATATAAAGGTGATATCAAATCGTTTTATATTCTGTTAAATTCAGAGATATAAAAAATTACTTTATTGGATTGATTATAACTGAGTACAATATCTCCTATATATAGAAAAAAAGTAAGGATTAAACTAATACATATTTCGATATGGGGCTAAACTGAATAATATGATATCTCACATCTAACACCCCATCTCAAACTCAAGTTGGTTCAAGCAACATGAGTTTAGAATATTGACGATGTTCATGTGGCAGGGATGACGCACGGTGGTGCAGGGACCGTGCATGGTGATGCAGGGATGGTGCATGGTGGCACAGGGATGGCGAATGGTGGTGCAGGGATGACACATGGTGATGCGGGGACGGCACATGGGATAGTATCGGTGACACCGCATGGTGATGCAGGGACGACGCTCAGTGATGGCACATGGAGCTGTGCTCGATGGCACTGATATGGTGCTCGATGGTGCAAGGGATGGCACATGGTGGCATAGGGACAATGCACAGTGGTAGTGCATGGTGAAGTAGGGACGATGCTCAGTGACGGAGAATGAGACGGCGCTCGAAGGCACAATGGACGGTGAACAGTGGCATAGGGACGGTGCTTGGTGGCACAGAGATGATCCAACTCTTAGGATTGATTTGGATTTGGCTCTTGGATCTAGGATTGGACGATTCGACTCTTGGATCTGGGATAGAAGTAGTGCTATTGGGGGGGGGGGGGGTAGTACTACTACGAGATGGCCTTGTGCGTACATGAATAACATTGGGATGAACCTGGGCGGACGGAATGGATGTCGGGAATTGGGATGTCATCGGGATTTGAGATGACATCGGGAACTGGGATGATGTAAGGATCTCCTACTCTCAAACTCACGATGGATTAACCAGTACGAGTTTGTATTAGGATCTGGATGCAGAAGTGGGAGGGTGTCGATGGGAGGTGGGATGAGTTGTGTTAGGATTTGGATTTTTGGGATATTGGGGATTTTGGGGATTTTTTTTCGAAACAAGAAAATAGGAACCTGGTCGGATTTTCGGTGTGAGTTTCGGGTAAGGAGTAACGGGTATGGGGTTGGGATTGTGGGTTTCGGGTTTGGGTTTGAGTAGGTTAGGGTTTCAGGTATCAGTTTGTAGGAAGAGGGTAGGTTAGGGTTTGGGTTTAATTTGGAGTAGATTTGGGTTTCGGATATATGGAAAGTGGGTAGAAGATTAGGGTTTGAGGAGATATTTTGAAGTTAGGGTTTTGAGGAGAAAGGAAAACAACGTCTAAGGTTAATTTTGCGGCGTCAGGTCTGACTTCGGGTTGGGTTTGGAGCTGGAGTTAATGGATTGAAGCTGGTGGACTTCGGGATCAAGACAGAAGAGTTTCAAGATGAAGAGGTAGTAAGGAGTTGGGGATGAAGATGAGGGTAGCAATGGAGTTTTGGGTTTTGGGTTTTGGGTTTTGGGTTTCGGTATGGAGAGCTGTAGCGGAGTCCAGTTTTGAATGGTGATGATGGTGGTGGCTGGTGATAAAGAGAGGGTGGCAGCCGTAGGTGGTGAATAGAGATGCGGGTTTGGATCTGGGTATGGTTTTGGATCTGAATGAAGGTCGAGGTCAATGGGGTTGTAGGTGGCAGCAGTGATGTGGAGGAGCGGCGACGCATGATAGCGGTCTTGCGGGTAATGAGGTGGTTTTGGTGCTTTTGGAGTTTGTGGTTTGAGATGTAGTGGAGGTCGGGTGGGTGGTTTGGCTGTCGGGTGAGGGAGATGGAGTTAGATATGAGGCTCGGGTTGGAGTAGGTGGCTGGTCGGGGGTGAGCAAGACAGTGTCGGGTTTGTGATGGTAATGTCGGGTGGAAGGAGGCTAATGGTGGCAATGGGTTGATGAGGTGTACAGGTGTTGATGATAGATGGAGTTTGGGATTAGAAGAAGATGGAGGCAGGTGTGGTGCTGGCGTGATGGAGGTGTTGTGTTGGGAAAGAGGTAGCAAGAGATGGTGGGTTGATCTTTGGAGGTGACTGCAGGTTGAAGAAGGAGGTGGGTTTGGCAGCTGGTTAGGGAGAAGGTGATGAGGGTTAAGAGTGATTAAATGAATAGTACTGGAGTATGGGTGTTTTTAGGATTTGATCGGGATCAGGGAAGGGATGTCGGCGACGGGAGGTGGAGTGATTCCGTTGAAGATGAGAACTGCTCCACCTCAATGACGAGAGAGAAGTAAGAATTAAACTAATACATATTGCGATATTAAGCTAAACTGATTAATATAATATCTCACATCTAACATGTTCATTAGCCCATATATCAAGTCCATACGAGAAAAGCTTTCTTCGGCCACAAAATTTTGTACCAATTTATTGCATAGGTAAACAAACACAAACTAACCCGCTAAGTTAATATCTCATACTTCAGTTAGTTAGACATACATATCAAGGTGAATGGTTTAGATCGTCTACAGAAAGACTTCAACATAAAGTTCAACAATATCCATTAAAACCCACCCTTAATTAACCCTTAATTAAAATGACGGACTTGGTGCACTCTACAAGCTGGATTTGATAATTCATTTGCATCCAAATTTATATTTTTCCTAACCCTTAAATAATATCTCCTATTTGATTTCCAGAAAATTACGTAATAATTTTTGCAAAAGAGAAAAAAAAGGAAAAAATTAAATTAAAAAAAAAGGAGAAGAAAGAAGAAGAGAAAACCCTAGATTAATAGGAAGAACAACAAAGCTCTTCTTCATCTCCTCGCTCTATCTCGATTCAATCTCTCAGGATTCTCTCCACGTTCAAAGGTTTCATTTCGTCCTGTACGTTGATATTTTAATTTCTTAATTTTTAAAGATTAATTATCGTTTAATTTAACGCATCTAGTTCTTTATTTATTCAAAGCTAGGTCTTTAATTACAGATGATTTTACGCAAGTAGAATGTACGTTAAATTGTTAGTTAATTTTGTGTTTAATTTATATTATAGTTCCATTTAAAAAAAATTTGTGCTATGAATTTATTTGATTTATTTGTTCCTGCGAATTTTTTCTTCTTTGTAGACCATACCATGTGATTGATCAATCATCAATTTTCAACTTGGATAAGACTTTCTTTTAAGCTTATTATTATTATTATTATTATTATTATTAATTTTTGAGAAAAAAATATTTAGTTTAATATCTTATAATATCACTAGCTTTACAAATAATATATTGACACAAAACTTTTTGGGGTTATTTAGTCTGGTAGAATCTCACTGGATACTGATGATAAAGTGGTTAATATTCGGATTCATTCTCTTTCGTTAATGATTTGTCTATTGATTCTTCCTTACATGTTTTATTCTTTGTTTTTAAATACAATTTCTTCATCTTTGACTAAATTTAGGTGTCAGTTTAGATATTGATGATTAGTTTCTAATCTATGAATTTTGTTTCGCTCTGAATTCTGATCAGGATCGGAGAAGTTGTGGATTTGAGATCATTGCAACTATGAGGTTCAAGAAAGGAAGCAAAGTTGAGGTTTTGAGCAAGAGGGATGTGCCCTTGGGTTCGTGGTGGTGTGCTGAGATCGTCTCGGGCAATGGTCACACTTACCTTGTTAGTTATGATCGGTATCTGGCGGGAATGGGACCTGGCCCGGAGAGAGTACCGAGGAAGGACATTAGGCCCTGCCCGCCATCGACGGAGGGGGCAATGTGTTGGGTACCTGGCAACATTGTGGAAGTTTTTGACGATCATTCATGGAAGCTTGCTGAGGTGTTGAGGGTTCTTGGTCGAAATTACATCTTTGTTAGACTCATTGGTTCGGCCATGGAGTTTAAGGTTCACTCATCTGAGATCAGGATGCGACAGGTTTGGCAAGACAATGAATGGGTTGTGATTCAGAAGGTAATTTTTAATTTTTTTACTCACTCTAATTGTTATTTTTTACACTATATAGTTTCTCTTTATGGCGCGCTTTGGTTATTGTACTTTCTTGCAAATGCATGTTCTTAAATGGTGTTTGAAGTTTGAATATCGTGGCTACGAATCATGTGTCCTGTCATTTTGTTTGAGGCCCTTTGGTGGTTCATTCTTGGAAGTTTTATATCTATTCTTGTTTCTTATAGTACTTAGTTGTGAATCCTTTTAAGTTAGGTTGATAATTAGAGTCCTGATTGTATGGCTGCTGCCATTTATTTGTGTACTGTTTGAATAATTTTGCATTTATTTCCAGGATTCACGGAGATGTAGTGATGGAGTAATAAGTAAGCTGCCACGAGATAGGAGGTTCTTCTGCCTAAAAATGAATCAAGGCTTGGAGGAATTTAATTGCGCAGGAGATGACAATTTGCCAACCGATTTCACTATAGGCACAAAGAAAAGGCCCCCCCTTGCTGAAACTTGCGGAGGAGCTAGAAAGACTAGAAGAAGAATCGAGAAAGAGGGAAATTGTCATCACCTCATCACAACAAAATTGCCAAACATGCAGGAAAAGGTAGATGCTGTTACTTCCCCACAAAACATGTTGGGTGAACAATACATGCATGCTTCCTTTAATTACAGAAATATTGGCTTTTCTCAAACTAATGGAGGGGGTGGCATGACTGTTGATAAATGTAATTTTAGAGTAATTTCTGATCACAGTGATGCAGAGAGTGTCTGTTCGTCTGTTGGTAGCTGTAGTGCTAACAATAGTCCAAATAGGCCAGATGTCCATTATCTTGTAAATGGTCTATCTCAATATCTTGATGTGTGTTCAGATGATGCTGAGACTTCCTCTTCAGGAAGAGAACTTTCTCTTCCTGCAAAAGAGGAAGAGAGTGAAGATGTTCATCAGTTAGAGTTGTATGCTTATAAAACTACTCTCCTGGCATTATATGCTTCTGGCCCCATAAGTTGGGATCAAGAAGCAATGATGACCAACATGCGTTGTATGCTCCACATATCAAATGATGAGCATCTAGTGGAACTAAGAAACTTAGTGTCTGCACAAAAAGATATAAGTCATCATAGGGGAACCCTTTATCTTGGTGTTTAGTTTCTCTTTTCAAAATGTCCAGGTATATTGTAATGTAGATTGATCCTGTATTCGAAGTACATTGGTTTTGTTGTAATGTAAACTAGTCTTATTAATGAAATATCAGGTTATTGTGTCTACCTTCTTGTTATTTTGTAGAATAACATTTGATAAAACATATGTATGACAGATATTCATGATGGAATTTGGAAAATTTTGAACTCCTATGGTGCATAAGTACTGTGAGGTTTCTTGTAAGTTCATATGTTAAAAAGGAGATTGAGAAGAATAATGTTCTGCTTCACATTGCTTGAACTTTATCGGTAACTATGGTGTGAATACTTGACAAATCTTGTATCAGTCTGTTATTTAGGAGTAGTATAGAATATATCGGAAGCATTAATTCACAAAATTAGATACAATGCAAATGGTGCATCCTGGTATTTCAAACCATGCTTTTAACAAATTCTGCAAGAGTATGGTAAATTTATTTATCTGACTGATGGATTTGTTAATTAAGTGATTATTTTGTTTGTTTGTTTGTTTGTTTGTTTGTTTGTTTGTTTTTTCTTTCTTTTCTTTTCCTTTTCTGATTGCGATGTAGAATTTTTCTGCTCGAGAACCAATGTTGTATTAAAGGGTACTATCTTGACGTGTTTAGGAGAAATTGGTTTACCTTTTTTTTAAAAAAATTGTGAGAACTGATTACAGGAAGCATACTTAGAGTGGTCATCCACTTTCTTCATATTGTCCAATTTGGTTGAAAAAACACAGCATTGATTGGTTTGGAATTTATATACATTTTGTTTTGCGTATAATCAACTTATCTTTAGGTCATTTTTCGAGTTTGTTGATTTCTTGGAACTCTTAAGGGTGCACATTTCTGATGACATATTTGACACTGACCATGTATGTTCCAGGGCCAAAGTTGGAGGCTGTAAAGCTTGCTTCCGTAATGGTCCGGGATGATGATGGTATTTTGTCACCCTCTTCTGCAAATAAGTCAGGAGATGGGTAACTTGATTCCTTTTATTCCTGTATACTTTAGGCTACCTGTTTGCTTGTCATGCATAAACTATAGGGAAAAGCTAATCTATATACTAAATTCTGCAATTGGAATAGCATGACATCAAAATATTCATGGTTTTTGCTTTTCTACCTTCTATTTTATCTATACATATGTGCTTAGTTTCTATAAAATTTTGGAGTCTAATAGAAAGTTATTCCATTATTATGGCTTTCTTGGCATTTCCAGTTTTATCCAAAGCTTCTAAGTTGAAGATTGTTGAAATTTATGTCCAAAAAAATTATGGAGAAGATGGTGATGTTTATGTATATGGTAACTTCTTTACAGTCTGACTTTAGCTGTATACTAGTAGGTACCGACGATCTTCGAATTGGTCAGCCACAATCCTAAAAGTCATTTAGTAGAATTTATTAACAAGAAGTCACTGATTCTTTGGTTATCATCTGATATGACCTCTAAGAGAGAATTACTAATTGCATGTAGCCGGAAGCTCTTCAGTATAATTTGAATCCTCAGCTAACTAGCCTGATACAAAGAAGGGCCTCCAAAATACATTAGTTCATTCTTTTGTTGGAAATGTCTTAGATGGCCATTGAGGGGGTACCATGTAGGATGGGGGATAGCGGATAGCAAGTAATGGATGTGACCCAAATGAATGTTGTTAATTCTCATCTTATATGCATACAAGTACTGATAAATTTAACAAAATGCATTAGTAGAAAGAATGAAGATAAAACAGTTTGCTACTTAGATGACATTAAATACACTTTGCAAATACAACTAAGCAGTTAAAATCCGATTTTGCCCGATTAATCCCCGATTAATCGCTAATTGGAGGCTAAACAATTATTTTTTAGTGATTTTCAATATTTCAATAATTAGCGATTTAATCGGATATAGTCGACCGATTAGTAATTTATCGACCGATTTTAAGTGACCGATTAACCGATTAAATTTTCTCCTTTAATTTTCATGCTCGTTTGCATTATTTGGGCTCAATCCGACTCAAAGTAAAATCCAAATTCCTTATGATCCTCGCGCAAACCCAAACTTGACCCGCCGCCACTTTCTTCTTTTCCTCGCGCAAACCCAAACTCAATCCGATTCTCTTCTTCCTCGCGCAAATATAAACCCATCGAGCAAACCCAAACCGACCCGTTGTCGCAAACTTGACCCGATGTGCATTTGCTGCACCTCCTCCTCCTACTACTCATGATGTTCCTCCTTCACAATTGTTTTTGTTTGCTGGAACCGACTAGCAAACCCGACCTAACCTACATCTAGAATCCAAACTCAGCTCAGACTAACTACTCACTTCTTTTTCTCAATAACTATATGTACCTATTTGATAAGCTCTTTTATGTTAGGGTTTACAGTTGCTACATAATGAGGATAGATCATTTTTTTAATGTTATATATATACCAGCTCAAACCAAGTACTCTTCTTTTTCTTTATAACTATATGTTCTTATTTGATCATCTTTTTTATATTAGGGTTTAAGGTTGCTACATAATGAGGATAGATATATATTTTTAAAATGTTATATATATATATGTACCATTTTTTCCGATTAACCAATTAATCACTAATCGCTCCTAGACCGATTAGTTCTAAAAACTGATTTTAACTGCCTAGAAATACAATGAAATGTAATATAACAACAAGCATAACAAAACTCTTGTACCAATTCTTAGAAGTTGATTATGAATAAGAGAAAAAGTGATGATAAGTAAATACTATATAAATATTGTTATTGATGTGGAAAAAAGCTAGTAACAAAATAAAATATAGCTATTGTAATTGGCTAACTGATGTGAAAAAAGTAAGGGACCATGTTGCACATTACGTTGATCATACCCAGTGTTTTAAATATCCCTGACATATCCGATATATCCTCTGATATGTAATTTTTGAATGGTAACCGACACCGATATGCCATTTAAATTATGTTCATTTTGAGAAAATGACTCCGAGATATCAGGTTGAATCTGATATTTCCCATAAAGTATTTCCCAACGTATCCCCCCATTGAGTTAGAGATCCATCCAACATTAACCCAATAACCTATTACTGATTACACTAGCAATCTTTATGTTGGAGAATTGGGGATTCAAATTGATCCCCCATTTACCCAATCTTCATCCTGAAGGTAATCTATATTTAGGTCATAAAAATATATTTATCTATCATGACATTCTGATATTTACAAATACGTCCAAAACGTTTGACCATCCAACATTAAAAAAAAAGATAACCAACACGAGTATGACATCCAACATTTAGACACTTGGTATGTTTTACTTTATGTGCAATGTGCATTCCTAATACATTTAATTCCCTACTGTCTGTGTTAGTTTTTTGATAATATTATGTATGTAAATGTTATGTTGGTCATATAGAGGATATACTTTTGTATGCCTACACAATAGATCGAAATATATTAGATATCCCACTGTCCTCCGATATATCCTAACCGACATGAAAATTCTAGGGCCGTGACGACATCGATATCCTACATTTAAAACCTTGATCATACCTAACTTGGACGCATTGTTGGGAAATAGTGTAGATGATATTCTTCTCAAGTTTTGTCAACATGTTGGAGAAATTACTCAAAAATGACTATGGCCAACATGTCGTGCAATGTGTATCTATTAAATCCCGAAAACTGTTACCCGGAAGCTGTAGTGTGACGAACATGTCAAACGCTTGTTTCAGGCATGCGTATCATATTAGGTATATGGTTAATAAAAACTGGAGCAATTGATAGAAATATAATATACTTCTCTCGTATATTATATTAGGAATATGGTTAATAAAAATTGTAGTGTGTCGAACATGTCGAACACTTGTTTCAGGCACGCGTATCATATTAGGAATATGGTTAATAAAAACTGGAGCAATTGAGAGAAATATAATATACTTCCATTTACTACTTGCTGTAGTAAATTATTTACTACTTGCTGTAGTAAACTGGAGCAAGTAGAAAGATTATTTACTACTTGCTGTAGTATAAAATTCACTTATTACTACTACTAGTTGTATTATTAAATTGACCTATTAAGAAGAGATCAAAATGACTTCAACAACTTCATGTGAGACATGCAATGATATAAGTGAGATGGAGGTGCGCACAAAGCACTAACCTAAGGCAATTCCCAGTCTGTGTAGGTGAATTGAGAAACACCGCAAGATATGCGAACACCAATGAAGCACCGATATGGGTATGACGATACTCTTACGGGGGCACATGGCTTGTGCACTAGGCCTTTGGGTGTTCATATCGACGATCCGAACCGCTCACATTGATCTACACATCTAAATTAGTCTAAATATGTAAAATCAAATCATTTGAAATTCATTTACCCATCTATTGAAGTGTTACAAAATTGTATGGCTGAAAATTATTGTTTTTTATAGTCACATGATGGATGGGCAAATGAATTTCAAATGATTTGATTTTACTTATTTAGACTAATTTAGATGTATAGATCAATGTGAACGGTTCGGATCGTCGATACGAAGGCGGGAAGGCCGAGTGCACACAGAGGGGTAGTGCACAACGGTAGGTTTTCCTATATATATATATAGAAGTGTTCCGTTGTGCACTAGGCCTTCGTGTGCACTCGGCCTTCCCGCTTTCATATCGACGATCTGAAATGTTCACATTGATCTACACATTTAAATTAGTCTAAATATGTAAAATCAAATCATTTGAAATTCATTTGCCCATCCATCATGTGACTATAAAAACAATGATTTTTAGCCTCACAATTTTGTAACACGTCAATGGATGAACAAATGAATTTCAAATGATTTTTACATATTTAGACTAATTTAGATGTGTAGATTAATATGAACGGTTCAGATCGTTGATACGAAGACGGGAAGGCCGAGTGCACACCCAGTACACACGGAGGCATAGTGCACACCCAGTACACACGGAGGCATAGTGCACAACGGAACATCTCTCTCTCTCTCTCTCTCTCTCTATATATATATATATATATATATATATAATTACACATAACTAAATAATATTACATAACTAAATAATATCTCTTGTTAATAAGGAAATGATAAATATCATTCATTAAACATGAATAAGATAATCCATAAAGGCTACAATAATTGTTCATAACCATAAACAATAAACAAAGTAAGTTCATAAGCAATATAACATAAGCAAATATACTAGAAGCAGATAAATCAAATAGTGGGAAAAGTCTGAAAATATAGCAAAGGCTTCTCTATTATTTCATTCTAACAATTTTAACCCCAAGCCGTATCCCAACCGTATCTGCCGCATATATCCGCCTATCCATTTAATAAATAAAATGCAGGACACGTTTCAACCGTATCCTGTACGTATCCGGGTGTATCCTGCCGTATCCCTTATTTGATACGTATAGGATACGGGGACGCTACCGTTAAGTATCTGTGCTTCGTAGGCGAACACAGTGGGGAAGAGGTAGGCTGAGCTCCTGCAACACCGAAATAAAATAGTATGGTTGATTTAAAGCTTGGAAGGAAAACCAATAAATAATAAGGAAGAGAAAGGAAAATTTTTTTAGTCGCCTTTCACCTTTTGCATGGAATCATATTATATATGCATTTTGATTTTAACCTATTAATTCAAATTGTTAATGGAAAAACTGTCAAATGAAATAAAAAATAATGTTAAGGTAATCAAAGGGCTAATGAAAAAATTGTTGATGTAATTGAATGACCTCCAAGTTTAATGCATCGACTTCATGAAATCTCCTCAAAGTTAGGTCTGAATAGAGATACTTAGAATTGGGCAGTAAACACACAAGTAACATGCATGAAAATTTAGAAAATAGTTTAGGGATTTTGAGTTTTTCTCAAAGTTCAAACAATCTCCTTTAAAAAGACAAAGAAAAGAAAAATTGTTTGAACTTCGAGGAAATTACGAAGAAAAAAAAGAAGGTGATTGTTTGAATTTTGAGGAAATTATGAAATTCCTAAACTATTAGACTATCTGTTTTGACTCTTCTATTGTGTTACACATGGTGTTTGTTAGCCCATTTCTTAGCGTCTATATTCTACCCTTATTTGACGACGTTTAATGATATCAGTACATTAAAATATTGAGGTCATTTTTAATTACATATTTGATTTTTCCTTTAGCCATGTTATTACCTTAGCGTTATTTTGATTTCATGTAATACTTTTTTCAATAGTAATTTGTTTTAATAGGTCATAACAATCGAAAGCCTATATAGAGACTATGATTCCATATGCATAGGTGGAAGGCAACTAAAGGATTCTCTCCAGATTATTTATTGATTTTTCTTTCCTAGATTTAGGTAAAGCATACTATATATTATTTAGGTGTTGAAGGAGAACTACCGGTTGTTTCTTCACTTCTTGAAGTGTATTCAGTTCACCCATATAATGGTTGGAATCACCTTAAGTCAGTTCTTCATGCATGTCTTTGTCTTACATTTTGTGCAGGTAATTCTATCAAAGTTGTTTAAGCAGTTCCCCTTCTCTTTAAAATTGGTCAATTCAACAAGACCCTCGGTAAGTGAATTTTATATTATTGCAGGCAGTAATTACATCTTATTAATCTTCATATTTTCTATTAAAACGAATTACATGTTATTTTTCTCAAGTATATGATATTTTATTAACCATATTCTTAAAATATCACCCATGACGCTACTTCTTTCAATGTAGCAGTTAAAAATTATTTGCATGTCAGTTTGGTGTGGCAGTGTGTCCATGTCTATGCTTCTTATATATGGACATTTAGAACAATAAATCTCTTATGAGTAAATGGTTTTTAAATTTTGTTATATTGAACAATTAGTAAACAGTCCTTTATTCGCTGAGATTATATCATCAGTTGCATCATGTTGTAGGAATGAAGTGACAGGTTTCCCAACTGTTTTAGGATACTACATAAACAACAGATGTGTGAACTGGACAACTGAAACCTGTGGTCTGAGTTTTGGTTAAAGCAATACGGAAGAAAGCAACTTTCAGTCATGAATTGAAGAGTCTTTTGAGTTCAGGAATAATTATGGTCTTTTCAATATGATAAATAAATTGCTTTGCAATCTAAGTTTGTTCAGATTATATAATTCCTTGGAAAGAGTATTTCAGTGCAGTTTTGATCAAACATCAAAACCCTTATGATCCACAAAATCAGGACAAATATTCTGAAATATGGCAAATTAGTAACTTGGAATTATAAGACGATGTTCTGAATATTCGTCAATTCTTGGGGAGTTGTCATAACTTCATATTTACATTTGAAACCTGTATTGCATTTATTTTGATAATGTAAATAAAATCAGTGTTATGTACTACACAATCTATGTTTAGGAATCATATGTATATTATGCATATAAACTGTTTGCGTAATTAATATGCTGTTCTATATAAAACCCAATCAATGTTCAATATAAACACATTGAGTTTCGAATAAGCAGTTTAAAGATACCTAACTTTAACATACCACTTTTTACGACAGATCTATTGATCCCCGTTCCTACTAACCTTGGTTTTACTCTGTCCAATTCAAATGAGTTTTTGGAGGTTATTGGTTTCTTGTATATTCTGCATACTTTCATCACAACAAATGAACTAGTAACACCGCTATCTCACAAGAGGCATGGACATACTACGTGACATGGACATGACCGACATGGGAGCATGACATACTTAGAAAACTCTAATTTCTTTTTGAATTACTAATTTGCAGGGGAGTAAATTGCGTTTTAGTGGGTGCTTAAATAAAAAGCTCCGAAAGGTGGATTCATAATCATGCATAGTCTAGTTTATTTGCAAGTGTTTTATCAACTTTATATGAATTATTTTTTTTCTAGATCTTAATGAATTTGTGGTCTCAAGCTTTCAAAATAATAATAATAATAATAATAATAACAATATATATATATATATATAGAGAGAGAGAGAGAGAGAGGGAGAGAGAGAGAGAGAAATGTTCCGTTGTGCACTCGGCCTTCCCGCCTTCATATTGCGATCCGAATCGTTCACATTGATCTACATGTCTAAATTAGTCTAAATATGCAAAATCAAATTATTTTGAATTTATTTGCCCATTCATCATGTGACTATAAAATACAACGATTTTCAGCCATACAATTTTGTAACACATCAATGGATGGGCAAATGAATTTCAAATTATTTGATTTTACATATTTAGACTAGTATAGATGTGTAGATCAATGTGAATGGTTCGGATCGTCGATACGAAGGCGGAAAGGCCGAGTGCACATGGACACCTAGTGCACAACGGAACATTGCTCTCTCTCTCTCTCTCTCTCTCTCTCTCTCTCTCTATATATATATATATATATATATATATATATATATATATTAGCTTTCGTTGAGTTTTGAGCATTATCCTTCAAGCCTTGTTCAATGGAGTGAAGCTGTTGGGTGCCTGAAGTGAAGATGCATAGCAACTGTTTCTCCTATTAAATTGTCATATGTAGGCATCTTATAATTGTTATTATTATCACCACGTCTAATGGGTTGTGAGTATTAAATGTCAAAATACTGGTAAGAAAGCTTCATATAATACTTTTGACCATTATTGTTTATGGAAGGTGATTACAAATGAAAAGGAGGGTCGGAGGGTGTCATATTAGTCAATTGGGGAAGACATCACAGAGGTGAATGGAGTGATAATGTGGGCAAGGGACTCAGCAGTTAAATTGTCAGATACAGGCATCATATAATGATTATTAGTCGCTATTCAACATATTGGTTGCGTACTGAAACTTAAACCATGATTGGCAGAGGAGGGACGAGGGACACTCAATTCTATTTTTTCTATTTCCTGTCATGATAAGCCTACTTTCGAGGCCTCAATCTTTGAGGTCATTTTGGTATACCTGTGCACCTCTGTGTTGGCATTATAATCATTGTAGCTTGATGAACTCCACAACTTGACTGAGAGATACAGTCAAGTTGTATGCACTTTTTAGCTACAATATTATACAGCTGACTGAGAGATATGTACCCCTATCTTTTCACAGCTGAATGCTTGATTCGTGGAATCAACTCTTTCAAGGAAGCAAATCCACCCAAAAGTATGTGGGTAAGTTCGACGACTTTTTCATTCGGTGCAATGCCTTTGATAAAGAGAGCAAAGAACAAACTTTCTAGGTTCAGGGCTGGATTATGAACCGATCTTAGGAACGAGCTAATTCATAGAAATGTGAACTCATTGGCAGCAGCTTATCCTCGATATGGATGCCCTTAAAGCAAGTTTCCACTACAAGTCCAGTGATTTGAGAGATCATTCCTCAAGAATGACCTCCACTGATCACTCTAGGCTTGAGCTCCCTCTTCTCAGTACCCCACCAAGTTTTATCCAAACACGCCTACTTCGAATCCGTATCTAGTTAGGAATGACAACATGGGTAAGAACACTGAAAAAGACTACTCTAAGATTGATCATCTCACTAAGTGCTACAAATACAAGGGATACGGTAATATTGTCGGCAACTGTCTTAGTCCCAGTAGGATCAATATTGTAGAAAGTACCGTTGTCATTGCTGATGAGTTCGACAATGAGTTTACCTATAAATAAGGCTGTAAATCAGACCGGACGGGATCGGACAACCATATGTTTAAGCTCAGACCGAAATTTTACTCGGACGGGCTTATGTCCGGCTCAGTCTAGGTCGGACAAAATTTTTATAGTCCAGACTCGGTTCGATAAAGCATCGGACCGCAATAATACTCGGACGGACTTATGTCCGGCTCGAGCTCAGTAAATAATCGGACCTAATAATTTGTTCGAGTTCGATTCGTATAACAGTTCGGACGGTCCACGGTCGGACCATTTCTCGAGCCGGACTCGGACGAACGACGGACCGTCCTGTTCATTTTACACTCCTACCTATGAACCTCATGTAAGTGATGGCTTCGATGAAGAAGAGGATGACCAGCCTCTCAACTGTATTCGGTTGTTTCAATCACCTCCATTGAATGTAGCTGAGTCACTTATTCCTTCCCAAGTCACTTGGCAGCTCATAAATTTAATCCCTGTGTTAGAACATCCTGGAGTTACAGAGTGCATTCACATTTGCATTTCTCATTCATGATTTGCATAGAGAAATTTTGAAGAAAATTAATGAGAATAATTTTAACAAGTTAATAACATATACTAGAAGGAAATTTAAAACTTTTAATGTTGGTGAGGAAGTCATGATTCAGATTCGTCCGTAACAGTTTCTAGCTGGATCCGTTAAGAAATTGAATGCATGTGCTGCAGGTCCATTTAAAATTTTGCATAATATCAATGATAATGTCTATGTCGTTGACCTTCCTGAAGGTTTTGACATAAGTAAGACTTTCAATATTGAGGATTTAGTACTCTATGAAGACCCAAAATTTAACCCTAGAAATTCTCTTATAGTCGAGTCTACCCTGCAGCCTAATGGTGAGATTTTCACATTTCTCTCTCTACCTGATACTATTTACCCACCGACAGAAAAATGGATAATATTTTAGATGATCAGATAATCTCTACTAGAGATGGTGGTTGATGTGGGTACAAGTGACGTGGCCTAATCAGGGCTGTCAGATCTCCTTAATATTCGCTCATCTCAGATCATCAGGTCAAAAGGTCCAATGGACCTTCTGCAACTTCAAGCCCACAAACAAATGGGTCTAACCCGGCCTAGTAGGGTTAAATACCCGTTTGTTCTGCCTATAAATACGAGGCCCCCTCTCCCTTGAAGAAGGTAATAAAAAATTTCTCACATGAACCCTAGTTTTCTTCACCTTTTTCCGTGACTGACTAGATCGTCGGAGGGCCTGCCACTGGAATTTTTTCTGCTGTTTCTAGGCGCTTTGCAGGTGTTCCGGTCGGCCAGCAACCAGCTACTCTTCCGAGCCAACATCCAGAAATCAACTGAATCTGCGGTTAAGATCTGTCCCCTTCACTTCACAAATTACAAGAACTCACACACGTTGCTCCCGCACCGAAAACCAGCAGCATCAGGTTGGCAACGTTTGTGGGAAGGGCTTGACAGACCCAAAACCATTTTTCGATCTCCAGACTCCTCTCCTCCTATGGCTCCTAAACCAAGGAGGGCCGCAACGGCGGGTTAGTGTGCCGACCATCATCACCAGACTCATAGTCAGACGAACACACTGGGTTCCCGACGACACCCACCCGAGAATCCCTTGGGTTCGGGTCCGAGCGCCTTACGCTCAACCGCGGGGCGACCCGAGCGCCAGGAAACCGATGACCTTAGGAAGATCATCAACCATCGGAAACCTAAGGACGGCTTCTAGAAACAGCTCGACCATTCCAGGAGTGAAGCTGTCTCCTCCGCCCAGGTTTCGACCCATAGCCTACAAGATCACGAGCAATGGTGCAGTCGCTTACACAGAGATCGACGACCTTCGACGGTCCAATTTGATGAAGTCACGGTCACGAGGACCGAGTTCCAGGAGTTCAGGAACGAGGTCCTCTTAGCCATCCGAGGCGTCCCCAGGACCGAACAACCAGTCGACAACCCCATCCAAGAAGAGAAAAACCGGGGTAGTGAGTCACGGCTCGACTCGACCATCGAGGATGGATGACGCTGTCCTTAGGCGATTCCAGGAGATGGAGCATCGCCTCGCCCGGATCGACGAGGGTGGCGGTCAATCCAGTTAGGGGTACCATCCTACTGGACCCCCATTTTCTGCTCGAATCCTTGACGCCTCAATCTCGAGGAATTTTCGACCACCTCAGTTCGAGACGTACGATGGAGAGAGTGATCCAACTGAGTACATAGAGGGGTTCAAAACCCTCATGATGATTCACAGTGCCTCAGATCCTCTCCTCTGTCGAGTATTTCCCGCCACTTTGCGTGGCCCGGCAAGGGAATGGTTCTCAAAGCTAGCCCCCAACTCGATCTTCTCTTTTGAATAGTTCGAGGTAAACTTTTCTGCTCACTTTGTGACCAGTCGCAAGGTCGAGAAGAAGAGCGCGTCACTTCTGGACCTCAAACAGAAGGAAGGGGTGTCCCTGCGGGACTTTGTGCGGAGGTTCACCACCGAAGCTAATGTAGTCTCTTCTTTCGATGCTGGCGTCGCATCCACTGCTTTCCGACATAACGTTCGCCATGGCCAGCTAAAGGCCTCCATGGCGAAGAAGCCCCCGATCAATTTTCCCGTTCTTCACAATCTCTTACTTCTATCTGGCCGCATCTAAACACGCGCTCAGTGCCGTACTTGTCAGAGAGGAAGGCGGGGCCAAACACCCATCTATTACGTCAGCAAAGTCGTGCACGAGGCGGAGTTAAGATATGCCCGAATGGAAAATATCGCTTACTCATTGGTGATGGCAGCACGAAAACTCCGACCGTATTTTCAAGTTCACTCCATTCAAGTCCTACCAGATTAGCCGCTGAAGCTCGTCCTCAACAAACCAGAAAACTCCAAGCGACTAATCAAATGGTCAATCGAGCTGAGCCAACACGACATCAGCTACCAACCCCGGACAGCCATCATGGGGTAAGCCCTCGTAAAATTCATCACAGAGTGAACCATTTCTGAAGTACCCAAGATCCCAGAGTAGGATCCCACTTGGGAGATTTATGTAGATGGATCGTCCTGCGAGGGCGGCAGCGAAGCTGGCATCATACTTTGTGGCCCTGATGGTTTCGTCCTCCAGTATTCCTTACGCCTCAACTTCCAGGCCTGTAATAACAAGGCGGAATATGAAACAATGATTGCTGGCCCGCAATGCTGGAGCAAGACGAGTAAGGACCTTCAACGATTCTCAGCACGTGGTTAGCCAAATTTCGGGGGATTACGAGGGCTGTGATGCTCGGATGATCCGGTACTTGGCACGCGTTAAACTCATACTGAAAGCCTTCGAGCATGCCGCCATTGAGCGGATACCCAGAGAACTAAATAGTCAGGTGAACGCCTTGTCCAAGCTCACCTCATTGTCATTCGAGAGCCTCAATGAGCCAAGCATCGAGAAGCCCGATGTCATCTGCCTCAATACGGGCATGCAGCCGCATAATTGGATGGATCACATCCACAAATTCTTGGCGGAAGGCCAACTACCTGAAGACTCCGTCGAAGCTTGGAAGACAAGGGTCCGGTCAGAAAGGTTCACCTTGATTTAGAATATCCTTTTCAATCGTTCATACACCAGGGTGGACGACAGACCTTACCTCCGATGTCTGGGTTCCGATGAAGTGAGGTATGCACTGCAAGAGTTACACGAGGGAATTGGAGGCTGCCATATGGGCAGCAGGTTGCTCGCAAAGAAGGTGCTCAACCACAGGTACTATTGGCTGAAGATATTGCAAGACGCACGTGATCTCATTAAGCAATGCGGCCCCTGCTAGAGATTTTCCTCATTCAGACACTTGTCCCAAGCCGAACTCAGGTCGCCGACCAGTTCAGCTCCCTTTGCCATGTGGGGGATGGACTTGGTCGGCCCATTTTCGAAGGTCACAGGTCAAAAACGTTTCCTCATCGTGTCTATCGACTACTTCACCTAATGGGTCGAAGCCGAACTCTTGGCGACAATCACCGAGCATCAATCCCAACAATTCTTCTGGAAGCACATTATCTGTCGGTTCGGTATCCCGCGCATGATGAGACTCAATTTGCAGGCAAAAAATTTTGAAAGTTCTGCCAAGACCTAGGCATCCAGCATCGGTTCTCATCAATAGCTCATCCCCAATTGAACAGGAAAATGTCAACCGCCAAATTCTTGAAGGCCTAAAAAAATGATTAGACCAATCTCCTAAAGGACTATGGGTCGACGAGCTGCCCAGCGTCCTATGGTCGTACCGAACAACCAAAAGAATTCCTACAGGTGAGTCCCCCTTCAATCTGACATACGAGACAGAGGCTATCATCCCACTGGAGGTTGGTCTCCCTTCGCCTAGAATCATGGGCTTCAACGAGGAATCCAACTCGAGCGACCTCAGGGTCAGCTTGGACCTGGTTATTGAAATTCGCGAAAGATCCTTCATCCAACGAGCCATATACCAACAATGGGTTGAGAGGATCTACAACAAAAAGGTCCGTCCTGTCGACCTTAAGGAAGGTGACCTCGTACTCAGAAAGCTTGCTATTTCCAACCCCAACAAAAAAGGCAAACTCGCCCCGAACTAGGAGGGCCCGTATAAGGTCTCTCAAGT
Organism: Hemerocallis citrina; assembly: GCA_017893485.1. Lineage (NCBI taxonomy): Eukaryota > Viridiplantae > Streptophyta > Magnoliopsida > Asparagales > Asphodelaceae > Hemerocallis > Hemerocallis citrina. Next base: position 193,550,895 of record CM030368.1, on the reverse strand, counting down.
AGTACGTCCAGGCACGTACCGAGTCGAAGACCTGGGGGGGAAAGCAGTCAAGCGATCCTAGAATGCGGAGCATCTTATCAAATTCCGCGAGGAGAGACGTCCACCGAAATTGTAATAGGCACTATGCCTCTTTTATGTTGTACCCCATTGTAAACTTGTACAAAAGCAATGAACTTTTCAAAACATGTCAAAACTCAACATCGAGGCTCACGTCCTTGCCCTCGGCTTGGACTTCGACCTCCTACGAAAGATTCCTCAATCTCTCAAAGTCCTCGCCCCTCGACTTGGACTTCAACCACATACAAGCGATTTTTCAATCTCTCACATTCTCGCCCCTCGACTTGGGCTTCGATCACCTATGAGAGATTTCAATCTCTCACGTCCTCGCCCCTCAGCTTGTACTTCGACCACCTACGAGAGATTCCTCAATCTCTAAAGTCCTCGCCCCTCGGCTTGGACTTCGACCACCTACGAGAAGTTCCTCAATCTCTAAAGTCCTCGCCCCTCGGCTTGGACTTCAACCACATACGAGAGATTTTTCAATCTCTCATGTTCTTGCCCTTCGGCTTGGACTTCGATCACCTACGAGAGATTTCTCAATCTCTCAAGTCCTCGCCCCTCGGCTTGGACTTCGACCACCTGCGAGGGATTCCTCAATCCCTCATGTCCTCGCCCCTCGGCTTGGACTTCGACTACTTACGAAAGATTTTTAATTCCTCACGTCCTCGTCCCTCGCCCCTTACCTCGAGCCCACAACCAGCCTTCGCTCAAGACCTCCAGCTCGACGTCGACTCACTACGTACCCAAGTTTTAATTTGATTTGCGGCCCTCGCCTCCAGCAAGAACCTCTATGCTCAATGCGCCAAGTTGATCCCCCTTCCACCCGCTGGCAGCCAGGCGTAGAGCAGCCTTCATCGCTGCTACCCCTAACTGTCAAAGGGTGGTAGGAGAGCCACCCGTCATAGGATTCTCAGTTAAAATTCTTATTTTCGGCACTCGCCTTTGGCAAGTGTCTCGAGCCCCACACTCCGAGTTGGCCCCGCGTCCACCCCCTGGCAGCCTGGGGTAGAGCAACCTTCATCGCCGCTACCCCCAACTGTTAGAGGGTGATAGGAGAGTCACAAGTTACGAGAACTCTCAGTGAAGTGAGGAACAAGAAATGGTTGGGGGAGGAGTTATATAGCCCAAGATGACGCGCATTTATGGCATTGAAAGTCGAAACGTCTATCATGCGCATTTATGACATTGGAAGACGAAACGTCTCCCATTACCAGTCATTCATAATTGGCCTATGCTCGACATACATCTCGAACGAGTGCCCGACTTTCTCGCAAAGCACACAGGGCTCGATGCTCGACTTGATCCTCGAGCGAAAATTTTGCCGAAATGCCCTCTTTTTTTAAAATAATTAGTGACCTACCCTACTTTCGAAAACATTTAGCGATTTGCCCTTGTCTGTGACACGTCAGCAACAAACGTTATTGGGAAAAACGGCATCAGCTATTTGTATGCCGTTATTCTCAATAACGGCATCTTCATTTGAAAAAATTGCCGTGCCGTTATTCCCAATAACGGCATTGCTTATTTTTTGTAGAGAGCCCCACTGTATCAATCTTGACTCGAGATTGAAATCCAAATAGGAAAAGAATTGATGCCGTGTTTCAGAATAACGGCATCAGTTCTTTTCTTTTTGCACTAGTCCCTATAATCGAAAACCCCCTCCTTCCCCTCTTCACTTCGATTCGTTCCTTCAGAGTTTCCACACCGAAAACCCTAAACGCTCTAAAAAAAAAATCCACAAGATCTTCGGTGTGTAATTGACTTCTATTTGGGAGTATACTCTTCAATCCTTCATTCAGAGTTCCTTATCATTCTGAATCCGAAATTATTGTAAGTAACCAAAAACCCTAATTTGTATTTTGTATAGTTGATTTTGATAGTATGATATGTAGTATAGTACAAGTATTGTAGATTAGTGTTATTGAAGTAGTAATTTTGGAAGTATTGTTAGTGAAGTAGGGTTTACTAAATGTTGAATTTTTGAGAAGCACAAAATCTTAAATATTGAAGTACTTTATTTTGAAAATTTTTCTACTGAAAATATTGTTGATTAGTGTTTGTTAATGTGTACAGGCCAATGGATCCTGCACAACCATCTTCTTCGCATGGTGTTGGTGCTTCTTCTACTTCTTCATTTGGACCACGGGGACATCCGGGTCCATTAGATCCTACTGTTCTATATCTGCAAGAAGAGCACAGATCACAGGCTGTTTGGACCAAGGATGTAGAGAAGATAAGTTTCCGAATGCACAAGATCATGCCTGTGATCCCCCGCTGTATTGCTATGGAAAATTATTTGGTTAGCAGTGGATTTAACGGGATGTCAAAGCTGACCAAAATAAAGTGTGATCACGCCCTACTTACCGCACTTGTAGAGCGATGGAGGCCGGAGACACACACCTTTCACTTACCGTGCAGTGAGATGACGGTCACCATACAAGATATAGCGGTGATTTCGGGTCTTCCAATTGACCGGGTGGCCGTCACCGGCAATTTGATGTTTAACAAGGTTGCACTGGTACGAGATTATTTGGGCTTGACGGTGCCTGAAGAGGACCACGACATATGGGTTGGGGAATCCATTAGACCTCCATACCTTGATAATAGTTTCACTCATCGAATGCCAGAAGTGCCGACGGACATTCAAATCCAGAACTATACGCGCGCATACCTACTGTCGATGATTGGAGGGATTCTATTCCCTAACTCTTCAGGTGATGTAGTCCACCTCATGTACCTTCCACTGATAGCTGACCTGCAGACAGCCGGCCGATATAGTTGGGAAAGTGCGGCTCTAGCCTCCCTTCACTGTGCACTGCAACTGTTCGATGGGGTCGATTCAAATGACCGGGCCGATGTCCATCTTGCAAATATGGTGTTGGGAAAGAATACACCTCTGCCGACCCCGTGTCACGGTACTATCAGTGAGTTGGAGAGTACTTCAGGATAATCCTGTGCTGAGAGCTCCTCTCGGTGCCTACTGGGCGGGGAAACGTACATGGAGGGATAACCCGCGTGGTGTCCTCACCTATTATAGGGACGAACTAGATCAATTGAGGGAAGAGCTCGTCAATTGGACCCCGTACACAGATGATCGGCTGCAACGTCTACCACCCATTTGCACTGCCAATGCACAGTTGTGGTTGACCCTAGCTCCACTAGTGAACTTCTCAGTTGTGGAGTTTTATTACCCCGGCCGTGTTCTTCGCCAATTCAATGCACAACAATCCGTCCCCGTGAACTCATTATACGATCGTAGACTACACAACATCACGGGCCAAGGTCGTTTACCGAACATGGATTGGGCCGATCACCACCGCGCTTATGTAGGATCATGGAATGAGCGGAGGTAAGAGTTGGTAGTTGAGGGTATTGAACGTCCGTATGACGGATCAATGCACACAGCTTATATGGCCTGGTACCGTCGCATAACTAGACTGTATATTGTGCCAAAAGCGAATTTTCCAGCGGGTATCCAACAACCGATACCCGCGCCCCAGGTTGAACCACCACCGGCATTTTCATCATCACAACCGATGTATCAACCGAAAGCTTCATCATACCGTATAATGGTAAATTAGTTTGTTTGTTGAATTTCAATTATTTCGATTAATTTTACTTATGCATCTTTACTTACAACATATATGGTTTACTATTATAGATCGAAAGCACATGGGATATGGCTAGAAAATGTGCGAATGTCTTGAAGAGCAATGCCAATAAGGCATGCAAAGAATTGGCACGAGACCTCCTGTGCAATTGTCGTACCTCTCTTGAAGAGGTTGGAGATGGTCCTCGTTTCAATGAACTAGTGCGGTCAACCGAAGGGCAACGCCAACAAGAATGGCGTACCGCTAGCCAAGCTACACCTCCACCACAACAAGCATTGGAATTGGGAAATCCATCACGTCTTCGAAGAGCCAAGACCGTTCGTAACCCTCCACCGCAAAGTGGATTGGCAAATCCGGAGATTGAAGAAGGAGGTGACGAAGGAGTTGGTCCAAGTGGACCTCCAACGCAAGAGCAACAGGAACGTAGGCGGAAAGTCCCGGTTCGAAGGAGAAAAGCACCCCATCATTTCACACCGAGTTAATTGGAAGCAATATTTATGTATTAATGGTTTTTTTTGTAATACAACACTTTCTTTAGTATTACACTTTATTTTGTATTACAACTGCATTTTGAAGTATGTCAACCATGGATGAACTTGAAGTATGTGAAGTATGCATTTAAAATTTGATGAATTGATTTTGAAGTCTGTGCATGTTTTGTGAAGTATGCAAATCTGGGAGTATCTGCATGTTTAGAAGTTTGTGCAGGTTTATGCATTTGAGTTTGTTTAATTTGAAGTATCTGCAGATTTATGAAGTTGATGTATCTGTGAATTGAGTTGAATAATCTACAGAATTTGATGTCTGTAGGTTGAGTTGAATGGAGTGAGTTGATTGAGAGTTATTCCTGTGAATTTTTGAAGTTTTAATGTATCATATTTTGAAGTTTTGATGTATCATATTTTGAAGTTTTTGATGTATAAATTTACTTTAAGTTTTCAAGTTTTGAAATATGAATTATCTCAATTCTTATATCTGTGCATGACTCAAAGGTTGAACAAATCTGTGCATGTTTTGAAGTATCTATGAATGAACTAGGTTGAAGTTTTGAAGTTATCTGTGCATATATGTGCATATCTTTAAGTATGGAGTTGGAAGTTGTATATGTTATGAATTTTGAATTTGAATATGTGAATTTGAATTGAGTTGATATGTGAAGAGATAGTCTGTGCATGCCTGTTAAGTAAAAAAAAGATAATAGACGATGCCGTTATTCGCAATAACGGCATCTTAATCCTGTAACGTTCTCCAGAATAACGGCAACTTCATATAGGGAAAATTAGAAAATTTGTAGTTTGCTGCCAATTGTTTCTGTATTCACAGTCGTTATTCAGAATAACGGCATCTGTTAACTATGCCGTTATTCTGGAGAACGACATCAGTTGTCTATACCGTTTCTCAGAATAAGGGCATCAGTTAAACAACAAAATTTTAAATTTAAAGCATTCTGCCAAACTTACTGTCTACACAGTCGTCTTCGAGAATAACGGCATAGATCAAAGATGTCGTTATTCTCAATAACGGCATCTTTTAACTATGCCGTTATTCTCAAGAACGGCATCAGTTATACATCAAAATCTCAACATTTGAGTATTCTGCCAAACTTTCTGTCTCCACAGTCGTCTTTAAGAGTAACGACATAGATCAAAGATGCCGTTATTCTTGTTAAATGAACAGTTGTGCATGTTTCTATGCATGTTTTGTCCTGTTTTATTATAAACAACAAATTTAACTATGTCCACCATTGATTAAAACCACAAATCTTATTCCAAATAATTTAAACGTAAATTACTCAACATTCAGAAACAACTTTAAAATATCGTACTAACACTTACAAAGGAAAACATTTAACTAACATCCAACAACTAGGAAAATATTCAAGTGCGGGTAGATTGTGAAGTCCCCACACTTTGTACATTCTTACAACTGCATCTATTATGCCCGCTCACACCACATTTTGAACATACTTTTCCACCACTCTCACCTTCTCGAGCGTCCATGTCATTGCGGATACGAGTACTCTTAGGCCTCCCCTTTACCAGACGAAGACTAGGATTAACTATTAGTACCAGTGCGCTTTTGGTAGGCCAATAAGATTTGTCTGGGATAGGATTGAAAGATGGTGCCCATGTTTTTGCTAACGAATCTGTAGAGTAGAAAGGATCTATGTACGGTTGATAATCAAGCACCCGGGAAGCACATGCCGCTAACACATGAGAGCATGGAACGTGGAACAGTTGAAATTTGCCACATGTACAAGTTCGGCCTTCTAGGTCTACCGTATGCTAATGCCCACCCTTTTGATATCCACCGTCCATTCTAATGCCCGTTTTCACCCCAAAGACACCATCGCGATTATTAAACATTATGGCCTCATGTAAATTGGATTTTTCACGCCGGACATCAATAAGATCCTGAATTCGGGGTGCCCATAGTTTACCTTCAGCGATAAGTGTCTGCGTGGCCTCACGGCGGTCGGTGAAATACATGTTGAGACGGAAAAATATCTGTTCTACAATTGCGGTGACAGGTAAGCTACGAACACCTTTTAGAACCGAGTTGAAAACTTCGGACAGATTTGTTGTCATAATACCATATCTACGCCCACCATCAGCAGTAAGTGCCCACTTCTCAATTGCTTTTTCCTTAACCCAATTAGCCGCATCAGCATTGCTAGCTTCATGTTGTGCCATCTTTTCCTCGTACTTTTTCCATTGATTTTGACAAGCAATTACCTTTAATTTATTCATCAAGAATTTCGAACCAAATTTTTTATGAAAATTGCTAGCAAAATGCCGCATACAATACCGATGATATGCAAATGGTTCCCTCCACGTGCCAAACTCATTTCCCATTGCTAATAAAATACCGGCATGTCGGTCCGAAATGACGCAAAGACCTTCACGATCTGTAACAAAGCACCGAATACAATTCATGAACCATGTTCACGTTTCTATGCTTTCACCTTCAACAAGTGCAAAGGCAAACGGAAACAACCTCCCGTTTGCGTCTGGTGAAACCGCAATCAACAAACAGTCTTTGTATTTTCCGTACAAGTGAGTACCGTCTACACTTATAACTGGTCTACATGATTTGAATCCTTCGATCGAAGGACCGAATGACCAAAAAACACCCTTAAATGTTTCTATACCCGGCCCAGTCGTAGTCTTCGCCCACTGTACAGCCGTACCCGGATTTGAAGCTTGAATTGCATTGAGTAGATATGGCAATTTAGTGTACGTTGTTTCAAAAGAACCATATAGTTTCTCAATTGCTTTATGTTTTGCCTTCCAAGCTTTCCAATATAATATTGTGTATTGGAGCCTACCCTTCACCTGCCCAATTATGGCTCTTGGTGTTATTGAGAGTTGTTCCTTCAGAGTATCCATTATCATCATCGATACGACCGTCGAGTCAATTTTGCTGTGATCCTGAGTCAATGTAGGATTCACACGTGTACACCTTCAAGCTGTTTCACCACAAAATAATCACGACCTTTGGGAACAATTGCACGCAAGTGCCATGGACAACCAACTACATTTTGAAGTGATGGATTTTCTGCAATCTGCTCGGCTGAATGGTGGATGGGCGCGTATTTACATTTCACATGGTATAGACAACGATCTGATTTTACCGTCACGAATTTCCTGTGGTTCTTCACGGCATACATCTTCACTTGATGTTGTAGAGTATCTTTGGATGGAAATCTTTGACCAATGAAGAGTTCATCCAAGTTGGAAGACCCAATGGAAGACTGGCCATGTTCATGTACGGTGGCACGGGACATCCATTCGCTTGATTGCGATCCACGCATAGTTGGACTTGCGTCCTGACTTGGCAACACGCAGGCATTGTTAACCGGCACATGAACATTGGCTTCAACAACTGGAGCTTCAAGAGCGATCTCCTCATCATCATCCTCGAGACCGCGTACCTCATCTTCTTCCTCTTCTACCAAGTCGTTATTTACAACGGCGTTGTCAAAGTCTTCCAAAGCAATGCCAGCGACCAAAAAATTTTGTGGCAATGGGGTCGGATGTACCTGCTCGTATTCGGAGGAAACAGGTACCATTGGAGATGTGTTAGTATCTCCAATAGTATTTGAAATCCTTGCGTGTGACTCTTCAGATGGTCTCAAAATCCTAGTGGGCCTTGGACCTTCGATAACAACTCTTGTAGTATTTGGAAGCCTCGTTTGATCAATATATAATTCAACTATATTCCAACCACAACTTGGATGAAGTGTCCTAAGCAAGACAGACCTCAGAGAATTGTCACTGTCTATGGGTACCAACATGAAGTATTGCCCATCCCCTTTACCAGCCGAATAACGGGCTCTCAGTTTCAGACTCATTTCACTTCTGTCCCAATTGGTTACTTCATATATCTTATCTATTAATTCTGAGTAACCAAAATTGGGGGTAGCCCAAATAATTACCGGATCAACATCACTATAAGAATATCCAATTTTTGGATCCTTAATTACTTCACCCCCATAATATAACCAAATAGGGATATCAAATTTCATACCTATGCATAAAAATTAAAACATATTCAAGTCATTCACTACTCAAAATAAACAAAACATTGAAATAAAAATCAAACATAAGGTTAAGATGATAATACCTTTCAAATTAAACCAAAAAAACCACCGGCAAAAATTTCGTTGTTGAGGAAGACTGAAAATGAGTGGGAGTGAGGAGGTAGGATGTATGGAATTTTATAGGACTCAAATGGTTGAAATTTTTTGATTATGAGATCTAGGGTTTGTGGGTAAAAGGAGTGATGCGAGGGAGATGCGTTTTACGAATCAGAAGGGGAAGAAAAGGGGTTTTGAAGGGGTTTTTTCGATTATAGGGAGTTGTGCAAACAGATAATAACTGATGCCGTTATTGTGGAACACGGCATCAGTATAAATGATGCCGTTCTCCAGAATAACGGCATCAGTTATTTTCTTTTTTGCGTTCCAATCTCGAGTCAATGTTGATACAGTAGAGATCTATACAAAAAATAAACAATGCCGTTGTTGGGGATAACGACAGGACAATTTTTTCACAAAGCGATGCCGTTATTGGGAATAACGGCATACAAATAGCTGATGCCGTTTTTCCCAATAACGTTTGTTGCTGACGTGTCACAAATAAGGGCAAATCGCCAAAATGTTTTCGAAACTAGGGTAGGTCGCTAATTATTTTCAAAAGAGGGCATTTCGGCAAAATTTTCGGATATCAAAAGGGTGGGCATTGGCATACGGTGGACCTAGAAGGCCGAACTTGTACATGTGGCAAATTTCAACTGTTCCACGTTCCATGCTCTCATGTGTTAGCGGCATGTGCTTCCCGGGTGCTTGATTATCAACCGTACATAGATCCTTTCTACTCTACAGATTCGTTAGCAAAAACTTGGGCACCATCTTTCAATCCTATCCCAGACGAATCTTATTGGCCTACCCAAAGCGCACCGGTACTAATAGTTGATCCTAGTCTTCGTCGGGTAAAGGGGAGGCCTAAGAGTACTCGTATCCGCAATGACATGGACGCTCGAGAAGGTGAGAGTGGTGGAAAAGTATGTTCAAAATGTGGTGTGAGCGGGCATAATAGACGCAGTTGTAAGAATGTACAAAGTGTGGGGACTTCACAATCTACCCGCACTTGAATATTTTCCTAGTTATTGGATGTTAGTTAAATGTTTTCCTTTGTAAGTGTTAGTACGATATTTTAAAGTTGTTTCTGAATGTTGAGTAATTTACGTTTAAATTATTTGGAATGAGATTTGTGGTTTTAATCAATGGTGGACATAGTTAAATTTGTTGTTTATAATAAAACAGGACAAAACATGCATAGAATCATGCACAACTGTTTATTTAACAAGAATAACGACATCTTTGATCTATGCCGTTACTCTCAAAGACGACTGTGGAGACAGAATGTTTGGCAGAATACTCAAATGTTGAGATTTACTGATGCCGTTCTTGAGAATAACGGCATAGTTAAAAGATGCCGTTATTGAGAATAACGGCATCTTTGATCTATGCCGTTATTCTCAAAGACGACTGTGTAGACAGTAAGTTTGGCAGAATGCTTTAAATTTAAAATTTTGTTGTTTAACTGATGCCGTTATTCTGAGAAACGGTATAGACAACTGATGCCGTTCTCCAGAATAACGGCATAGTTAACAGATGCCGTTATTCTGAATAACGACTGTGAATACAGAAACATTTGGCAGCAAACTACAAATTTTCTAATTTTCCCTATATGAAGTTGCCGTTATTCTGGAGAACGTTATAGGATTAAGATGCCGTTATTGCGAATAACGGCATCGTCTATTATCTTTTTTTTACTTAACAGGCATGCACAGACTATCTCTTCACATATCAACTCAATTCAAATTCACAGATTCAAATTCAAAATTCATAACATATACAACTTCCAACTCCATACTTAAAGATATGCACAGATAACTTAAAAACTTCAACCTAGTTCATTCATAGATACTTCAAAACATGCACAGATTTGTTCATACTTCAAAAAGCTGATACTTCAAAACATGCACAGATTTGTTCAACCTTTGAGTCATGCACAGATATAAGAATTGAGATAATTCATACTTCAAAACTTGAAAACTTAAAGTAAATTCATACATCAAAAACTTCAAAATATGATACATCAAAACTTCAAAATATGATACATTAAAACTTCAAAAATTCATAGGAATAACTCTCAATCAACTCACTCCATTCAACTCAACCTATAGACATCAAATTCTGTAGATTATTCAACTCAATTCACAGATACATCAACTTCATAAATCTGCAGATACTTCAAATTAAACAACTCAAATGCATAAACCTGCACAAACTTCTAAACATGCAGATACTCCCAGATTTGCATACTTCACAAAACATGCACAGACTACAAAATCAATTCATCAAATTTTAAATGCATACTTCACATACTTCAAGTTCATCCATGGTTGACATACTTCAAAATGCAGTTGTAATACAAAATAAAGTGTAATACTAAAGAAAGTGTTGTATTACAAAAAAAACCATTAATACATAAATATTGCTTCCAGTTAACTCGGTGTGAAATGTTGGGGTGCTCTTCTCCTTCGAACCGGGATTTTCCGCCTACGTTCCCGTTGCTCTTGTGTTGGGGGTCCACTTGGACCAACTCCTTCTTCGTCACCTCCTCCTTCAATCTTCGGATTTGCCAATCAGCTTTGCGGTGGAGGGTCACGAACGGTCTTGGCTCTTCGATGACATGATGGATTTCCCAATTCCAATGCTTGTTGTGGTGTGTAGCTTGGCTAGCGGTACGCCGTTCTTGTTGGCGTTGCCCTTCGGTTGATCGCACTAATTCATTGAAACGAGGACCATCTCCAACCTCTTCAAGAGAGGTACGACAATTGCACAGGAGGTCTCGTGCCAATTCTTTGCATGCCTTATTGGCATTGCTCTTCAAGACATTCGTACATTTTCTAGCCATATCCCATGTGCTTTCGATCTATAATAGTAAACCATATATGTTGTAAGTAAAGATGCATAAGTAAAATTAATCGAAATAATTGAAATTCAACAAACAAACTAATTTACCATTATACGGTATGATGAAGCTTTCGGTTGATACATCGGTTGTGATGATGAAAATGCCGGTGGTGGTTCAACCTGGGGCGCGGGTATCGGTTGTTGGATACCCGCTGGAAAATCCGTTTTTGGCGCGATATACAGTCTAGTTATGCGACGGTACCAGGCCATATAAGCTGTGTGCATTGATCCGTCATACGGACGTTCAATACCCTCAACTACCAACTCATACCTCCGCTCATTCCATGATCCTACATAAGCGCGGTGGTGATCGGCCCAATCCATGTTCGGTAAACGACCTTGGCCCGTGATGTTGTGTATTCTACGATCGTATAATGAGTTCACGGGGACGGGTTGTTGTGCATTGAATTGGCGAAGAACACAGCCGGGGTAATAAAACTCCACAACTGAGAAGTTCACTAGTGGAGCTAGGGTCAACCACAACTGTGCATTGGCAGTGCAAATGGGTGGTAGACGTTGCAGCGGTTCATCTGTGTACGGGGTCCAATTGACGAGCTCTTCCCTCAATTGATCTAGTTCGTCCCTATAATAGGTGAGGACACCACGTGGGTTATCCCTCCATGTACGCTTCCCCGCCCAGTAGGCACCGAAAGGAGCTCTCAGCATAGGATTATCCTGGAGTACTTTCCAACTCTCTGATAGTACCGTGACACGGGGTCGGCCGAGGTGTATTCTTTCCCAACACCATATTTGCAAGATGGACATCGGCCCGGTCATTTGAATCGACCCCATCGAACAGTTGCAGAGTGCACGGTAAAGGGAGGCTAGAGCCGCACTTCCCCAACTATACCGGCCGGCTGTCTGCAGGTCAGCTATCAGTAGAAGGTACATAAGGTGGACTACGTCACCTGAAGAGTTAGGGAATAGAATCCCTCCAATCATCGACAGTAGGTATGCGCGCGTATAGTTCTGGATTTGGATGTCCGTCGGCACTTCTAGCATTCGATGAGTGAAACTATCGTCAAGGTATGGACGTCTAATGGATTTCCCAACCCATATGCCGTGGTCCTCTTCAGGCACCGTCAAGCCCAAATAATCTCGTACCAGTGCAACCTTGTTAAACATCAAATTGCCGGTGACGGCCACCCCGTCAATTGGAAGACCCGAAATCACCGCTACATCTTGTAGGGTGACCGTCATCTCACCGCACGGTAAGTGAAAGGTGTGTCTCCGGCCTCCATCGCTCTACAAGTGCGGTAAGTAGGGCGTGATCACACTTTATTTTGGCTAGCTTTGACATCCCGTTAAATCCACTGCTAACCAAATAATTTTCCATAGCAATACAGCGGGGGATCACAGGCATGATCTTGTGCATTCGGAAACTTATCTTCTCTACATCCCTGGTCCAAACGGCCTGTGATCTGTGCTCTTCTTGCAGATATAGAACAGTAGGATCTAATGGACCCGGATGTCCCCGTGGTCAAAATGAAGAAGTAGAAGAAGCACCAACACCATGCGAAGAAGATGGTTGTGCAGGATCCATTGGCCTGTACACATTAACAAACACTAATCAACAACATTTTCAGTAGAAAAATTTTCAAAATAAAGTACTTCAATATTTAAGATTTTGTGCTTCTCAAAAATTCAACATTTAGTAAACCCTACTTCACTAACAATACTTCCAAAATTACTACTTCAATAACACTAATCTACAATACTTGTACTATACTACATATCATACTATCAAAATCAACTATACAAAATACAAATTAGGGTTTTTGGTTACTTACAATAATTTCGGATTCAGAATGATAAGGAACTCTGAATGAAGGATTGAAGAGTAGACTCCCAAATAGAAGTCAATTACACACCGAAGATCTTGTGGATTTTTTTTTAGAGCGTTTAGGGTTTTCGGTGTGGAAACTCTGAAGGAACGAATCGAAGTGAAGAGGGGAAGAAGGAGGGGGTTTTCGATTATAGGGACTAGTGCAAAAGGAAAAGAACTGATGCCGTTATTCTGAAACACGGCATCAGTATAAATGATGCCGTTCTCCAGAAGAACGGCATCGGCTCTTTTCCTATTTGGATTTCAATCTCGAGTCAAGATTGATACAGTGGGGCTCTCTACAAAAAATAAGCAATGCCGTTATTGGGAATAACGGCACGGCAATTTTTTCAAATGAAGATGCCGTTATTGGGAATAACGGCATACAAATAGCTGATGTCGTTTTTCCCAATAACGTTTGTTGCCTGACGTGTCACAGACAAGGGCAAATCGCTAAATGTTTTCGAAAGTAGGGTAGGTCGCTAATTATTTTCAAAAAAGAGGGCATTTCGGCAAAATTTTCTCCTCGAGCTAACCTCTTGATCCCTCGGTCTCACATGGGTTTCGCGAGATTTCTCGATCTCTCAAGTCCGAGCCCATCGGCTTGGACTATGAAAATCTAGGAGAGATTTCTCATTCTCTCGTCCTCACCCCTCGGTTCGGACTTCAAAACGCTATCTTGGACTCCGACCACCTACGAGGGAGTTCACATTCTCTCAACTCCTCGCCCCCCGGCTCGGATTTCGAATGCATGCACATGACAAAAGAAATCAGAAAAGGCCAATACAATCGTGTTTTCTTATTATTATTTGAACCAACAGAAGTGTATTAATACAATCAGCGAGACTTTGTTACTTCACTCACAATCGAAATAAAGCTCCTACTCTAGGGCCGCAGGGTTGGTACAGACTAGTTCAAGGCCGGCCGAACGAGTTTGCTCCTCTACGGGATCTCTACGAGTCGCCAAGGTGGACACACCTGCAGCAGAGCTCTGGGCATCACCTGGCCTCGCAGGTCCCAGTCGTAGGGTCAGTAACGAGACTTCGACCGAAGAGCAGGCACCACCGAAAGAAGCGAATTGGGATCCTGACATCCCGAGCATTATTTTGTATCGTTGTATCTCAAACTCTTTCTCCACGATGACCTTACGAAGGAAAGATTCAGACGATGGTCGCCGGACGGAAGTATCGGACGATGAAAACGCAACTTCCGTGCTTCCCAGGTCTTGGTCGGCCCACCCTGGTGCTGAAACGGCCGTTGACAACGAGGTTCGCGAGCCAACTCCAAACTAAGTCCTTCAATTGACCCATTAAAATATTGGACCGCAGCTTCTCGGTCGCGAGCCTCTTTACGGTACCGGGTCAGTGTGGACTCTAATGCCGTGACCTTACCCCTAAGTTGTGCCATGTCGGCACGACCAGGGCCTACCCCCGAGGGCACATCCATCTGGCAAAGACAAAAGAAACATAATTCCGAGCCCTATATACGTGGCTAATTTCACGAAATCTTGCAAGGCTGACTTCGCCTCAGAAATCCAAGTCAAAAGGTTCGGCCAAAAAAGAAAAAAACTTTTCATTGCTAAAAAATTTCATACAAACGTGCAGTGGCCGGTCCGCGTTCGGCAGTTTCAAAATGCAAAAAAAAAGGAGGCAAATACAAAAGCTATTGTTCAGAAGGTGGGCGAACCTCGTTGTCAACGGCCATCTCAACACCAGGGTTGGCCCCGACAACATCTTCATCACCACCACCTCTAAGAGTCGGTGAGTGGTCGGGCAGCTTCATGTCATAGTGGAATTGATCAAGCTCCAACTCGGGGTGGTAGTACTTGACGTACCCGATCGCCAGGGAGTATATCTCGTTCTGGGCCTCAATGACCATGTCCATGCTGGCATGCTTGATCTTCTTTATCCTAAGGGCGGTCGCCTTCAACTCGCCCTCCCTCCCCAGGCTGGTGTCGGTCTGGAAAGCTAAATCGGTCTGAAGAGCCTGGTTACAGGACACGGCCGCTAACAGCTTCAACTTGAGGTCCTTCATCTCACGCTAATAGTGTTGAGCGTTGCTCATCTCTCTCTTCAGCTCCTTGTGATGCAACTTCATCACCAGGGCGTCCGCCATGCACGCCTACAGCTGAGGGAATAAGACAACAAAAAAAATATGGCAATAGCAAAGTGTAGAAGGAAAACAGAACGGAACAATGGTTACCTGCACGCTCACCTGAGCCCACCTTATATAGTTGGACTCGATGGTATCGCACTCCATGGCCTGCTGGTCTCGAGACGGGGCGAGCTTCTCAACAACTTCGATCGCCACAAGACACTCGGATAGGGTATCGGCGACCCGAACGGCCTAGTCAAGGGCCCACAGTCGGAGCCCCGCATCGCCCAAGACCTCCTTGGACTTCGAATTGACGGGAGGGAGGCCACCCCTCACCACCTTAGTAACCTTCAGATTACTTGAGCTTGGGGCCGTCCTGGAAGAGCCGGGAGTTCCGGGGACCGCCCGCGTCTTCTGTCTCTTCGACCCCAGTTGGGAAGCTTCTTCGGAGCCCCCCTGGGAAAAGACCTTCCCCTGCTTCGCCCTTTTGGCCCGTTCGGCCTTCTTCTTCTTCAGCAGGGTTCTCCTCTCGGCGATATCTGCATCGTCTATTTCTGCAAAAGAAAGAGAAGCGCATAAGACACAGAAAATAACTTGAATAAAAAGGCAACGAAAGACATACTATAGTTAATGAGGCTCAGTCTAATCCGAGCTAGATGCCTTTCCGTCATATTCGGCCAACCGATGCTGTTGCCCGTACATATTCGGTCGACATCCTGCCCACTCCTCTGCCGTCAGATTGGCCTTTCGAGGGCCCTTAAGGTTGGGCTTGTAGAAGTTCCACTTCGTGGGTATCACCCAGGGTGTCTGACTCTGAACGACGAAGTACTTTCCCCTTCCACCCCTTTATCAAGTCCGGGTGTCTATGAACGACCTTTCCTTGGTGGGGCGAGATATAATAGATCCCTTCATACTCATCTAACGAGCTAATACCCAAAAACAGCTCGGAAGTACTTCAATCTTAGCGGCACCCCCTCTCCTTACAGAGCAGTATGAAGCACACGAGCTGCTTCCAAGAGTTCAGGCCGTATTGCATTGGATTCAACGACGCCCATGACAAGACCTTCTGGATGAAGGGGTGGATGGGCAGACGCAAGCCTGAGCTGAACGCATCCTCAGGGAAAACACAAAAGCACGACGCTAAGTTATCCGTGGGTGAAGGGGTGGATGGTCGAGGAATTACTCTGGACCAATGAAATAATTGGCTCGGATGACCGGAAAATCGTAAGCGGTCAAAACAGTTGCTGTTTTATCAATTGAGATTTTCGTTCGACCGGGCGAAGACGGTTGCACACCATACTAGACTAATTCCTCGACGTCTTCCGGATACATTCTAATTGAGCTCGGCTGCCGAAAGAAGGGAACACCGCGCCTAGTTTTAAAGCCCTCATCCGGACTATCCGGTAGGGTCCACTTCATTTTCTTCCGTCAGACACGGGGGCCCTTCGGGGGGGAAGGCGTCGCCAGAGGTGCCAGGTTGGGATCCTCTGCCATGGGGTCGACCTTAACTGCCTCATCTTCCTCCACTCCATCCACCACTTCATCACCCTCCTCCTCCATGCGCACACTTCCTTCCGAGTCGCTCGACTCCACTACGAAGGGTTTTCTGCTGCGGAGTGGCTGGACGTCATAAACCGTCTCCTTTGTCTCCCAAGACATAGAGTCGGACAGACGTGAGTCATCGCACCGAACCGATGTAGAGGCTGACGAACAGGACTGAGCCATCGACATTATGAAATTACTAACCTGTTTTAAGTTGCCAGAAAGATTGCCGAAAATTTTACCTGCCGGTGACTGCACTTGCTAGAGAGGAAAACTTGGAGACTTAGAGAGAGAGCTAAAGCGAAAATGAGAAGGGGGTAGGGGATATGTACTAAACCCAGCGACTCATCGATTCTCGCAAAACCAGTGACTCCTCGATATCCGCAAACATGACATCATCACACGTGTCACTACAGGAGTGGTCCATGTGTAGTGCAACTCCTCTCCAAGTTCAAAACGCTCGAGCCTCGACATACACTTCGATCGAGCCCGCCAACAAAGAAGCAAGCTTTTGACCAGCCATCAGGCTCGACGCTTGGCATGTGCCTCGAGCAGGCAGCCAGCTTTCTCCCAAAAAGTGCCTCAAAGCAAGGTAATCAGGCTCGACGCTCGGCATGTGCCTCGAGCAGGATGGCGGCTTTTTCACAAAAAGAGCTCAAAGCAAGGCCATCAGGCTCGACTCTCGGCATGTGCCTCGAGTAGGCAGCCAACTTTCGCATAACAAGGCCTCGAGGCAAGGCCATCAGGCTCGACACTCGGCATGTGCCTCGAACAGACAGCCAACTTTCTCATAAAAAGTGCCTCAAGGCAAAGCCACCAGGCTCGATGCTTGGCATGTGCCTCGAGCAGGCAGCAAACTTTTACACAGCTTCCTCTCAGAAAGCTCCTCACTCGAAGCGCTCGGTGCCGACCCCTAGCTCGGAGCTTGGCACATTTATCGAGCAAGCACGCAACTTCCTCTCAGAAAGCGCCTTGCTCGAAGCGCTCAGAGCACCGACCTCCTAGCTTGGAGCTCGACCCGTACCTCGAGCAAGCATGCAGCTTTCTCTCAAAAAGTGCCTCACTCGAAGCGCTCTGCACCGACCCCCAAGCTCGGAGCTCAGCACGTGTCTCGAGCGGGCACACAACTTCCTCTCAGAAAGCCCCTCAATCGAAGGGCTGGGTACCGACCCCCTAGCTCGGAGCTCAGCATGTACCTCAAGCAAGTATGTAGCTTCCTCTCACAAAGCGTAGCACTCGGCACCGACTGCCAAACTCGGAGCTCGGCACGTGCATCGAGCAGGCACACAACTTCCTCTCAGAAAGCGCCTCACTCTTAGCACTCGGCATTGACCCACCAAGCTCGGCTCGGCCCCGACCCAAAACACTTGTTTCGGGAGCTCACTATCTCATCTTCTCAAAAACACTCCTTCGATAAGAAGGGACTACTATTTAATGGCTGATCCACACAACCCTCAAGGAGTAGGGGGACTTATGATGTGGGTATAAGTGACATGGCCCAATCAGGGCCGTCGGATCTCAATATTTGCTCATCTCAGATCATCAGGTCAAAAGGTCCAACGGGCCTTCTGCAACTTCAGGTTCACAGACAAATGGGTCTAACCCGGCTCAGTAGGGTTAGATACCCATTTATTCTGCCTATAAATACCAAGCCCCCACCCCTTGAAGAATGTAATCAAAAATTTCTCACATGAACTCTAGTTTCCTTCACCTTTTCCAGTGACTGACTAGATCGTCGAAGGGCATGTCGCCGGAATTTCTCCTGATGTTTCTAGGTGCTTTGCAGGTGTTTCGGTCAGTCAGCTATCAGCTAGTCTTCCGAGCTGACCTCCAGAAACCAACCGAATTTGCGGTTGAGATCTGTCCCTTCCTTTTCACAAATTACAAGAACTCACACCTGTTGCTCTCGCTCCGAAAACCAACAGCATTAGTGGTATTCATTGGTATTTGGTAAGATGGAAAAACAAGTCGGAGTCGGAGGATACTTGGATTGATCGTGAAGAGATCCAGTGCTTGGATCCAGATCTTTTAGAGCACTATGACAGGAGGGCTGGTTTTGACTCGATTGGGTCGAGTCCTCTCCCACCTGGAGAGAATGATGAGAACATCAGTTCGAGATGATTCGGGCTTTTCTATAAGCATAGACATCGTCTAGGATGGCTGCTCCATTAGTTTAGTATTTTATTTCAGTACTCATATTTGTTTTTGGCAATTATAGCTATATGTAGTAGTTTTACGATTTGCACATTTTATTTTATGCATTAGAAAATCTTAGATCTTTGTATTGAGGTTTGTTTTGAGCCTATATATAGGCCTTGAGAATAATGAGAAGACATGTTATTCTTGATTTAAAAAACTTATTGTGATTGAGTTTTTGCCCTTATTCATCTCTTTTGTGAGAGACATTGAGATAAAATCAGAGTTTATGAAAAATTCTAAGTTATACCCTTATTCCCAAATTCACTGCAAATTTAAAACCCTAATCCCCAAATCCTCCTCAACTCTCTTCTTCTTCCCTCTCTCCTATCCCGAAACCCAATACCCCCATCGCCTTCTCTCTCCCCCTCACCCCGATGCCTGCACCACCTGCGACCCGACCACCCTGCCCTACCGTCCCATCGACTGCCCCGACTTCTTCTTCCCCTTCGTCCCTTTCCCCGAATCTTCTCGAAGCTCCAACACCAGCCCTATACCACGGTGTTGCTGCCTTCTCCTGCGCGCCCTGACTGCCGTAACTGCTCCTTCTCCCCGAGCTCCGGTAGCCAACATCGCCACCACCCGGGAACCCATCGCTGCCATCTTCCCCTCACCACTGCAATCATATCCGACACGCTGCCACCTTACTGCCGACGTCCCCCTTTGCTGCAGCCACTATTTGCCTCAGATTGATTCAGTTTCTTGATCCTGATTGGCTGTGGGATCTGTTTCGCGAAGATTTCTTCGAGCCCGATAACTTCTTTCCACTTCTCAATATTTGTGATACTGTTTTATCATCTTTAGATTATTATCTAAATTTTCTGTCGTGCACAAATAACGAGTGTGTGTTTCTACTTGCCAATTTGAGTACAAATCTTTATTGAATATGTTACTGGCTAAGAATGCGTAGGTATAATTGTTGATTGTTAAGCTTGACTCTTGAATTGGGATTGTGAACGTATTCAATTGCTTGAAAATCCATCGAACAAATTATTAGTTTAAATTTCTAACTTACTCCGCATTACATGTTGGTAAGCTTACTCTTTTAATATTCTTGGAAATTCTCTATTCAGGGTTAAGTTTACATAAATTTACCCAAGAAAGTAATTAGGTACTACCTGTCAACATGAACATAGAATCAATCATGAATATAGGGTAGAGGGCTTGATCAAGATATTACTGTTTTTCTTTTGATGAAATATATTCCATTAACATTTGTACCCTAATTTTTTGTTCATTAAGGCTACTAACTTTGATTACTCATTCCAAGGATTATTTACACTCCACATTTTTTCCTTTTACCAGTATTGTTCCTTTGCAGTTTTTCTGGAAAATTTGAATTTTTTTT